>OX345642.1:0-342500 GCA_947044365.1 Petrosia ficiformis | reverse complement strand
ATCTTATCTGATGAAGAAGAAGCTGAAGTTACCGCATTCACTAGTCTTCTTCAAGATAGATTGAAATTAGCTTTAGTAAGTGACCTTATTAAATGTATTGTACCACTGACTAGTGTATTGTACCATTATCCTAATCAATTAGCCCCTCTATTAATTTCCACTGACCAATATTTTGTACCATTATCCTAATTCATTAGTCCCTATATTGACTACCACTGACCAATATATTGTACCATTAACCTAATCCATTAGCCCCTCTAATAATTATGTATTCATTGGTCAGACAGTAAGAGTATTGTACCATTGAACAATACCACTGACTAGTATATTGTACCATTATCCTAATCCATTAGCCCCTCTATTAATTACCACTGACCAATATATTGTACCATTATCCTAATCCATTAGTCCCTCTTATTTCAGTTATATACTCATTGGTCAGACAGTAAGAACTATACTGAGGTTACTAGGAAATGGTACAGTAAGGCGGCTTATTTTCCAATTCCATTATTTATATTATCACAACAACACCGCTATGTGGAGTATAAATTAATAACTGAATTACCTCAAGAAACATCAAATGATCACAGAGGACTAGAGGTAAGTTACATAAAGTATTTTTATACAATACTTTATAGTAGAACTATATTGTAGTTATTAAACAGAGCAGAAGAATGTTTGGATATGCTCTCTGTTAGACTGAAAGACAAAGAATATTTCTGTGGTAACAAGTCAGTATAAATGTCTAGTCTCGTATTTCTAATTAATGCCCTTTTTCTCCCCAAAGTCCATCTAGTTTTGATGCATTTGTATTCGGATATTTAGAACTTATTGCACAGTATCAGCTGCCGAGTAACAATAGACTTCAATTTCATTTAAATTCTTTGAGGAATTTATCAAAATTTTGTGAGAGGATGAGGAAACTGGCCTTTCCAGAAACTAAAACAAGTCAATAAAATAATATATTTAGTGGGTATTATGATATTAACTTTCATGTAATAGGACCGATATCTTCATCTACATATGCTTCGTCTGTTCCTTTATGGAAAGATCCAACAGTTTGGGCCTGTGTAATAGTGGGTGGAGCTGCATTGGTTTTACAAGGTTATAGAGTTGGATTATTTAGAAGAATAATGAATGGAGAAAGATGGTGGCCAATTCAGACAAGAAATGACACTCATGAGGACTTGAGCGAGTTTAACTGATAATAAATGTGATTAAAAAAGTGTATTATAATTATAAATTTGTATTATTTTGATTATTGATCAGTCGACCATCTTCAGGAGCAAGATGTGGTATTCCATTTTTCACAGGATAAGCCACACCCACTTTATCACTAATTAGTTCATTATTCTCTTTGTCATACCTTGAAAAATATTCAAAATATAATATGTTAGTACGTACACATTAGTTTCATTCCCATACTCCCTGAAGTAGTCTAGGAACAAGTCTGTACCAACTTAATAATGCATACCTCAGCTGATTTTTAGATAATGGACAAACTAATAAACTCAATAGCTCATTATTGAGTCCATTCTCTCTACCACTGGACCAATGTCTTATCCATTGTACTCTTAATAATACTCTGCTCATAATTACTTAATTAGTGGGTGGGGCTAGTTGATTAAGATTGATCACGTGATCCAGCATGCTGCAGCAAAAATGGCCTCCAAGGGTGTGAGTTAGCCCTTCTACTAGAACTGGGGTTTCCAAGCACTTCCCCTTCTTCTATCAAAGTTTTCTTGAGGTAACGGTTAATTACTGGTAAATTAATATCTATTAAGGCTGTTTATATGGATATAATGAATAATATTTCATAATGATGTATCTAAATGAATGTGTCCACATGTTTTCATGTTATGACATATATTTATTATATTCAAGTGTAGGTTAGGAAAGTAACTAAAGACCTCATCCAATCATAATGGATGCAAAAGTAAGTATTAGCTGTACAGAATGGGCTTCTGATATGATCTGTTTTATTAGGGTGTGGTCTTTGGCGATTTCTCTATTGATGAAATAAATCAATTATATAGTAATGATCGTAATCCTGTTCAGGTAAGAACTTGTGTTTCAAATGAATAATAATTATCTTTCTTCTAATTAGTTTTCATTGGCTACGCCCACTTCTGTTCATGTGACATCAGGTGAGACAATATTTATGATACTGGAGTCAATTTATATGTGGGTAATTTCTGTAATTGCTTTCTCACGTATTTTGTTGTCTTGTGTGAAGTTGTGTCATGCATTACATACTGTACATGTGTAATTTCCTTCTGGAAGCTTGGTTAATTAATTAATGATGCAGTTTGTGAAAATGTTTGCACTAACTGCAGACAGCAGGAAACTGATATAATGAAGTTGATCATAATTCCTAGAAAAGTAGGCAAAGGAAACTTCATGTGTAGAAAGAATCTTCTTGGCAGTAAATTAATGGAGATGCAGTTATAGTGATACTCTCTATACATGTATATACACTACATGTATGTTATTATAATCATTACACTATTATGTACATATACATGTATATACACTGTGTTATAATCATTACACTATTATGTATATATACATGTATATACACTGTGTTATAATCATTACACTATTATGTTATAGTGATACTCTCTATACATGTATATACACTACATGTATGTTATAATCATTACACTATTATGTACATATACATGTATATACACTGTGTTATAATCATTACACTATTATGTTATAGTGATACTCTCTATACATGTATATACACTACATGTATGTTATTATAATCATTACACTATTATGTACATATACATGTATATACATGTATATACACTGTGTTATAATCATTACACTATTATGTTATAGTGATACTCTCTATACATGTATATACACTACATGTATGTTATTATAATCATTACACTATTATGTACATATACATGTATATACACTGTGTTATAATCATTACACTATTATGTTATAGTGATACTCTCTATACATGTATATACACTACATGTATGTTATTATAATCATTACACTATTATGTATATATACATGTATATACACTGTGTTATAATCATTACACTATTATGTTATAGTGATACTCTCTATACATGTATATACACTAAATGTATGTTATTATAATCATATTACACTATTATGTACATATACATGTATATACACTGTGTTATAATCATTACACTATTATGTACATATACATGTATATATAATTATACAAACACACAATAACATATGTACTTGTTTATATATTGATAATATATAACTTGTAAACATGGTGTTGCTACATTATTACGGCTTCATTAATTATACCATTATCCATTGTTCTAACCATCGTAATCTAGTATCCATTGCCCATTGTTCCATTATCTAGTTATCTAGTAATCTAGTATCCATTTGTCCATTGTTCTAGTCATCCATTATCCAGTGTTTATCCATTGTTGTCATTATCCATTGTTCTAATCATTCATTATCCATTGTTCCAGCTCCTCGTCATCCTCCGGTCTCATTTACATTGAGTGGTAATAGTAGTGATAGCGGTGTAGTTACTCCTCGTGTCACTACCTCTAGTCCAGAATTCCATTTTTCGTCAAATGATTCAACTGTTCTCAGTGAATATGCTCATAAAGTTCAATTTGGTTCCTCATCAACGCTCAGTTCTCCAAGTACATTGAGTAGCGCTACAAGTAGTAGTTCACCTAGTACTAGCTCAACCTCTGGTGGACGGAGTCCCGGTAAATTGAATGTTCATGCTACTGAATTTGTTCCATCTAATTTATCGATAATCAGAAAAAATGATGGCGGGTCATTTTATCCTGGATCATATTCTCATGTACCACCTGTCCTTCCTCCTCCTCCTCATCCTCATTTCATATATCCTTTTCTGCCTCAATGGATATCAGATCCTCGTTATGTCCAACCTCCTTTTCCGTATCCTTCTATAAGCCCAGGAGGGTTGAGACTACCCATGTCTGGACCCCAAGTTGCAGTAGTAGCTCCGTATCGAACCTCAGGAGATATTCGTCAACATGCTCTAGTTTCAGATGAAAAACTTCGAGGTAATGAATATTCTCTTGACTCAAACCAGTCACAGCATCTCGTTTCTTCTCCCTCTTCTCATGGCAGTATCAATCATGTTCATATTAAATCATATTCTTTGTCGCCGCCACCACCTCTGCCTGTCTCTGATTCTGTTAGATGTTCCTCAGCTAGTGATATTCAACAAAGAACAACAGATTCACTAAACAAAGATGAATGTTCTAGTAGAGCCATACTCACCAGTAATAATAGCGTAACTTCATCTACTGAAGATAATACTCTAGAATATAAATCTGTATCAATAAATAAGACCGCACCCACTAATACTACATCAGATACTAATAATATATCAAATGATAGTAATAATAAAACCACATCCTCTGATGATAGGACACATAGCGAAGAAACTATACCCAATGAAGACTGCACACCTAGTAATCAAACCACTGATGAGACGATATGTATACCTAATGATGAGACCACATCTACTGAATCTATAGATCATACCACACCCATTAATAATACTGATGATAGAGCTGGCGATAAAACCACAAATAGTGAAATAATAACGCTCTATGATGAAACCTCATCAAAAGACGATACTACCTGTAGAGATATAATCACACATAATAGTGAATTAACTAGTGATAAAACCACACCCAGTGAGACCACACCTACATTTAGTGATATAACCACATCCATTAGTACCAATAATAACATCATACATGTACCGGATGATGTAAACAAAGGTAATGTTACACTTAGCGAGAAGACCACACCTACTGATGAAAAAACCACAACTAGTGGTATTACCACACCCACTGATAACCCCACATGTATATCTAGTGGTACGAACACGTCCACTGATAAACCCACACCTAGCGATATAACCATACCCACTGATAAACCCACACCTAGTGGTACAACCACACCCACTGATAAAACCACACCTAGTGGTACTATTATACCCACTGATAAAACCACTACTAGTGGTACTACCACACCCACTGATAAAACCACACCTAGTGGTACAACCACACCCACTGATAAAACCACACCTTGTGATACAACCGCACCCACTGATAAAACCACACCTAGTGGTACTACCACACCCACCGATAAAACCACTACTAGTGGTACAACCACACCCACTGATAAAACCACACCTAGCGGTACAACCACACCCATTGATAAAACCACTACTAGTGGTACTACCACACCCACTGATACGAACACATCCACTGATACAACCACACCTTGTGATACAACCACACCCACTGATAAAACCACACCTTGTGGTACAACCACACCCACTGATAAACCCACACCTAATGGTACAGCCACACTCACTGATATACTCACACCTAGCAGTACAACCACACCCACTGATATAACCACCCCTAGTGGTACGACCACACTTAGTGGTACAACTACCTCTAGTGGTACGACTACACCTAGTGGTACAACTACCTCTAGTGGTACGACCACACCTAGTGGTACAACTACCTCTAGTGGTACGACCACACCTAGTGGTACAACTACCTCTAGTGGTACGACTACACCTAGTGGTACAACTACCTCTAATGGCATGACCACACCTAGTGGTGCAACTACCTCTAGTGGTACGACCACACCTAGTGGTACAACTACCTCTAGTGGTACGACCACACCTAGTGGTACAACTACCTCTAGTGGTACGACCACACCTAGTGGTACAACCAGATTCACTGATAATTGCACGTCTGTTAATAAAACCACACATAGGGATAAGAGCAAAGAGACCACATCTAATGACAATATACCACATATAACAAGTGACAAGTCCACACCCAGTCTTCCTACCACACTTCTTGATAGTGATACAGATAAAACCAAAGATGTTACTTCATCAAAACCTAATGAGATTCAGAAAACAGACGTCACTTCCCCTATGACCTGTGTACCCTCAAAGCCTGTTAGATCTTGGGCAGCAATCGTTGGTTCTAATACACAGTCTCATACCCATTCTAACGAACCAAATGGAAACACTAGAATGAAAAAACCTGTTATTGTTACTAGTACATCAGTAAAAGGGAAGGATATTATTGCAGTTCCAGGTACAGCAGGGAAGATGAAGGATACCACATCAACAGCTAGTAGTGTAGAAGTGGAATCTGAGGAACTAGTGAAAGCAAGGTTGAAATATCTAGGAGGTGAGTTACTATCTGAAGGTTCTAACTAGTGTTGTTTTAGTTTGACAATAATAACCACTTTTAGTTATAGTATGACTAGTTTTTTTCAAACTTTTATTTTAGTAATAGTTAAATAACTAAAGGTCACAATACCTTACTCTAATGAGTTTTTAGTTATGGTTATAGCCCATGTGCAAACAGTTGAATCGAGACTCTATTTCTGGATATGAGACTAGATGCACATGAAACACACACGTGCACTCCTAGGATAATGATTAATATTATATTATTAATCTTTAATTATTTAGATCAGCTGAAGAGTATCACTGTGTCACATGATCCAGTGTCTGTAATACCAAGAGGTCTCAGAAATATTGGAAATCTATGTTATATACACGCTGTATCCAATGACATCATTGTTACGTCGTTATTAATATTATACTGCTTGTATTCCTTAACCACACCCCCTTTAGCCATTACAAGCATTACTCAGTTGTCCAGCTTTTTATAATTTATTCTCTTCATTGATTGTACCTTCTGCCATGTCATCTTGCAAATGTACTGCGGTAACAGATAATATGTAAGATATATGTATGTATGTACTGTACATACCAGTATACATGTATGTGTGTAGTATGAACCACAAACCTGTGAGTATGTGTATGAAGATAATCCATTGTATTGAGTCTGAGTACTAGTACATGTATATAGTATGTGTATGAGGATAATCCATTGTACAGATAATCACTTCATCCTCTCTTTCTCTCTCTCTCTCTCTCTCTCTCTCTCTCTCTCTCTCTCTCTCTCTCACACAACATGATAGGGTAAAGTTTGTTCATAGATTTAAGTTATATCCAAAAGAAGCCTCAGTGCATTCATCAGATGGTGAGCTATCTTCTACAATCTATGTATATATATATATATATATATATATATATATATATATATATATGTTTGCAACCTCCTGAAAGGAATAACCCCTTGATTGGCATTATAATAATTATAATAATTTATCAAATGATTATCCAATGCTCTCTTTATTCCTTCATGTCCTGTTGATATTCTTTTCTTTAAAGATAATAAGAGTAATGGACGTAAAAAAAGAAAGGATTTGCTGTATGAAGAACCTTTTAAACCTGACTTTATATATCAAATGTTGGCAAAAGTTAATCCTCAACTCTCAGTAACAGTAAGTAACTATACATGTACTACTGTGTACTGCTGTACATGACACTACATGTATTACTGTACATGGACAATACATGTACATGGACACTACATGTACATGACACTACATGTACTACTGTACATGGACACTACATGTACTACTATACATGGACACTACGTGTACTACTGTACATGACACTACATGTACAGATGTACTACTGTACATGGACACTGCATGTACTACTGTATATGACACTACATGTACTACTGTACATGGACACTGCATGTACTACTGTACATGGACAATACATGTACATGGACACTACATGTACTATTGTACATGACACTACATGTACAGATGTACTACTGTACATGGACACTGCATGTACTACTGTATATGACACTACATGTACTACTGTACATGGACACTGCATGTACTACTGTACATGGACACTACATGTACTACTGTACATGACACTACATGTAATACTGTACATGGACACTACATGTACATGGACACTGCATGTACTACTGTACATGGACACTACATGACACTACATGTACATGGACACTACATGTACATGACACTACATGTAATACTGTATATGGACACTACATGTACATGGACACTGCATGTACTACTGTACATGGACACTACATGACACTACATGTACATGGACACTACATGTACTACTGTACATGGACACTACATGTACATGACACTACATGTACTACTGTACATGGACACTGCATGTACTACTGTACATGGACACTACATGTACTACTGTACATGACACTACATGTACTACTATACATGGACACTACGTGTACTACTGTACATGGACACTACATGTACATGACACTACATGTACTACTGTACATGTACATGGACACTGCATGTACTACTGTACATGGACACTATATGTACATGGACACTACATGTACTATTGTACATGACACTACATGTACAGATGTACTACTGTACATGGACACTGCATGTACTACTGTACATGGACACTACATGTACTACTGTACATGGACACTACATGTAATACTGTACATGGACACTACATGTACATGACACTACATGTACTACTGTACATGACACTACAAAATACACTCTCCTCACAAATCACACCACTAGCACAACACAAAAACTCACATATCGCACTACTATCACAACACAAAACTCACATATCACACTACAGGGTAGACAAGAAGATGCTGAGGAATTTTTAGGATGTATATTAAATAGACTACATGATGAACTAGTAGCAGCTGCAAGTGCTATAACCAAACCTATTACCATACCAACTGATGAACACAAAAAAGTAGACAAAACTGAAGAGGAGGAGGAGGAGGATGATGGTGAAGAATGGCAGGAGGTTGGACCCAAAAATAAATCAACAATTACAAGAAGAGTAAGTATATTGGTCATGTGATACTCAGATTGGTCATGTGATTTTCATGTGATGTGGTGCTATATGCTGTCAGAGAAGCCATATGTGGTTCACACCAACTATTGTGGGTGTGGTCTACAATATGGAAAACTAGATAGCAATATTAAATATACTGTTCTTGATTTTGATTGGTTGATATTGTGGGTGTGGCATATGATGACACCCCAATATTGTAAGACAGTAAACATTTGTATGTACATTGTATGTATGTATGTATGTATGTATGTACATGTATGTATGTATGTATGTACAGTACACTATATGTATCATATATGTACATTGTATGTATGTACATGTATGTATGTATGTATGTATGTACTTACATATGTATGTATGAATGTACGTATGTATGTACATGTATGTATGTATGTACATGTATGTATGTACACTTTATGTACCATATATAATGTACATTGTATGTATGTATGTATCTAATCCCTCAGACCTCATATTCTGAATCACCTATCACTCAAATATTTGGTGGTAAACTCCAATCATCACTACATAGACATGGAATGAAGGAATCTGCTACAGTTCAGCCTTTCTTCTCTCTTCAATTAGACATACAAGTAAGAGAATGTATACATCTGTGGTTCCTCTCTAATGTGTTCTTCCTTAAATCCCTTCCTTTCTCACATCTAATATAGTCTGATGAGGTATATTCAGTTAAAGAAGCTCTAGAAATGTTATCTTTGAGAGAATCTATTAGCTTGTCAGCAAGTGAAGAGGTATGTATTCTATTTATACCAGATAAATAGATAGATGACCAGATAGACAGACGGATATATAAATAATCAATTATGTATATAATTATATGAATGGACGAATCTCTCTTTATTTATTTTGTCTTTTCAAGTGACAAACATTTTCTTTCAATGGAACACAATACAGACTGAACATTCTAATGTGTATGTGTACATGTACATGTCTGTGTACATGTACATATAGATGTACATGTACATGTATATGTGTTAATATCTGTTAATATGGCATATGCTGTACATGTCTGTGTACATGTACATGTATATGTACATAGACATGTACATGTATGTGTATATGATGTACAAGAACATGTACATGTCTGTGTACATATAGATGTACATGTACATGTATATGTGTTAATATCTGTTAATATGGCATATGCTGTACATGTCTGTGTACATGTACGTGTATATGTACACATACATGTACATGTGTACATGTATGTGTATGTGTATATGATGTACACGGACATATACATGTACATGTACATGTACATGTATATGTGTTAATATCTACATATGCTGTACATGTCTATGTACATAACTACATGTATACATGACTTACTTAGAATTGTTAGTGTGTGTCCTGTGTCTGTGTGTGTCTGTGTGTGTGGTCACATGTGAGACGTCATCCTATACATGTTACTATTAATAGAACAAATATGCCCTTATATGGTAATAATAACCTTGATCTTTGAACCCAAACTGAAGATTTACAAATTTAATATCAATAAGTACAAATTTTTTTGTAGATCAAATAGCTTATATCATAACAGCAAACAGACACACACATTTACACACACACACACACACACACACATACACACACGCATACACACACACATACACACACACACACACTAGTGTTGTCTTAGTTAACCTAAACTATAACTAAAACCCCTTTTAGTAAGGTATTGTGACTTTTAGTTAACTAAACTATAATTAACAAAGTCTATTGTAATAACTATAACTAACTAAAATGAAAATTGGCCAATAGTTAGTTAACTAAAACTAAAACCCTTTTAGTAAGCCTAATATTATTATTTTAGTTAAAAGTAATCTCTTTTGTCAAACTACTAACACACACATGGTCTCCCTGGAATGTAATAAAATAAAATAATAAATATTTAAATTCACTGTTTGTTATTTCATGGAAGTATTAATGACTGTATTTACTAATTAATAATAAAAACTAAATAATCATTGCCATGGTTACAACCAATGAAAACCTCTTTTTAGTCACCTGATGTAATGTAATATGCTAGTAATGGTAATAATATTTACAGTAAATCTACTTGTGTTTCATTCTTATGATATACAATATCAATTACATCAAATCAATATTTAGTCGTAATAGTATACTACTGTATGTTACCATGGCAACTGTTTCATGTGGTTTGGTGAGAATTAGAGAACAACCAGCTGATATCTTCCTTGGAATGTGTCCACTAAGAAGTAGTAGTCTCCATTTCTCAATTCTCACCTTCAACTACTAAGTACTTCCAGTGATAATGGAACAGCAGTCTACTGCTTTAGATGTACGTAAAACACACATGGTCAGTCATGCCCACATAAGGAAACTTAATTGCTAATTGTCAATCAAAGTTTAATTCATCACTACTCCATGTACACCAAACCATCAATATTTCCATGTATATTAATTACATGTTGTAATCAAATCATAATTTATATGTTAATTGTTTCGTAATGGTATCATACACATTATAATGTTTACGGAGTATCAAATTATATTTATCACTAAAAATAATTAATTTAATTAACATATAATGATCACTCCTCTACATTTATATGACCTTTAATGTAGGTAGTGTCCATATCAATAAGAGTGTATTTTACTGTTTTCTTACTATTTACAGCTGTTCTCACAGATTTTGTGTTTGTTTTTATAATCCATATATGTACGTATGAATGATTTATTTAGTCATATGTACATGTACATGTACATAATACGTTAATGTTGCCTTATATGTACATGTACATGTATATAATACTACCTTCATAGTTCATATGTACATGTACATAATACGTTAATGTTGCCTTATATGTACATGTACATGTATATAATAGTACCTTCATATGTACATGTACATAATTACGTTAATTAACTTCTTCATACCATACTTGTACTTAAGTGTACTTAAGGTACAATTTGAAGTAATTATACTCAAGAGCTTTGTCTAAGCAGTACTTCCAAGTGCTTAAAAACTTACTGCTAAGTATTTGAAGTATTTTCAAGTATTATAAGTGATTATTATCTTACAACTACTGATGTGATTACACAGCACTTCAAGTATAATTGAAGTACTTCCCAATTTACTTAACTTAGGTTTCTATAGTCAAAATAGTCATTATACTTATACTTGTACATTCATGCCTCATGTCTAATATGTACATGTTTTGTGTTCTAAATTAGCCAGCTTTGTTTGGCCTCTCTATCCCATCTTCCGTTATTATTATATTACCTCTTACTATAATCTAATTTATGTACATGTATATATAGTGTATGTAAATTTGTACATGTACATGTATTTGTATGTAGTGTATATGTACATGTAGCCTGTTCATACAGGCATATAAGATGTTTGATTCGGACCCTGCCAGCTGAGCTGGCTTGGTAGCTCAGTTGGTAGAGCATCTGTCCGGAGTCCAGATTGTCGTGGGTTCGAATCCCACCTGAGGCAACTCTCATTTTTCAACTCTCATTTTTCATTTTTCCATTGCCTCAGGTGTCTTTCTTTCTTTTTTTCTTTCATCTCAGATAACATCATGTGTACATGTATATGTACATGTATGTACATGTATGTAGTGTATATGTGCATGTATATATGTACATGTATATAGTGTATATATGCATGTATATATGTACATGTATATAGTGTATATGTGCATGTATATATGTACATGTATGTAGT
Organism: Petrosia ficiformis; assembly: GCA_947044365.1. NCBI lineage: Eukaryota > Metazoa > Porifera > Demospongiae > Haplosclerida > Petrosiidae > Petrosia > Petrosia ficiformis. The sequence continues at coordinate 329,970 of OX345642.1, read as the reverse complement.
GTATATGTACATGTATGTACAGTGTTCTGCCCAGGATATTTAGAGTGGTGGTTGGATTCTAACTTGTATTTAGTGCTGTTTACGCAGTATATACTTAATACTATCTCAATAGCCTGTATATGTTTTTATTTGAGATGTGGTTAATTCATCTGAGAGGTGGTTAATTCATCTGAGAGGTGGTTAAATTATCTGAGAGGTGGTTATTCCCGACCAGTGCCGACCAGTGTGGGCAGAACACTGTATGTAGTGTATATATACATTATATATACATGTAAATATACACTACATATTATATTTTCTAAGCTTTTGTGGCTGTGTGTTATGAATTTTCTAAGCCATTTGTGGATGCTTGTTTGTTTTGTTTGTTAATTGTTTCTACGCCTTTTGCTAGCATGCTAGGCAAATATACATGAAGTGTGTATATGAACATGTACATGTATATGTTGTGTATATGTACATGTATATGTACATGTATATGTACATGTATATGTACATATATATGTATACAGTGTATATGTACATGTATATAATCGTGTATATGGTGTACATGTACATGTATATGTACATGGACCCTGCCAGCTGAGCTGCCTTGGTAGCTCAGTTGGTAGCATCTGTCCGGAGTACAGATTGTCGTGGGTTCGAATCCCACCTGAGGCAACTCTCATTTTCATTTTTCCATTGCCTCAGGTGTCTTTCTTTCTTTCTTTCTTTCTTTCTTTCTTTCTACATCTCCGATAACATCATGTATAATATTTATGTTATAGTTTGTATGTATTCATGTATACATGTATGTACATGTGTATATGTACACGTACATATTTATGTATACAGTGTATATGTACATGTATATAATCATGTATATGGTGTACATGTACATGTATATAGTGTATATGTACATGTACATCTACATGTATATGTATATATTCATGTATATGGATATGGTACTACATAAGGTTTCTTTAAAACATAAGTAGGTGGTGTTGTTTATCTAATCAACTCATACAATGAGGCTCCATTAGTCTGATCTATTTGTTTGTTCTTTAATGATTTGTTATTGTTTATAATTATATAAATATGTATAACATGTATATGCGTATATACATGTGACATTGTGTGTATATATATGTGTGTGTGTGTACGTGTGTATATGTATGTGTATATGTGTGTGTAATGTGTGTATATGCATGTGTATACGTATATATGTATGTGTATATGTATATATGTATGTGTATATGTGTGTACAATGTATATACATTTATGAGTGTGTATATGTGTGTATGTGTGTGTATATATGTATGTGTATATGTGTATATGTGTGTGTATGAATGTACATTGTACATTGTACATGTATGCGTATACATGACTTGTGAAAGTCACATGACCACAGGACTCAACTATGTACATCATGTGACAAAGCACATGACTCATGCATAAATGTGTATCATGTGACTGTTTTATCTATTTTTAGGTTGGTGCCACTCGTCGTATCACACTAGTTCAACTTCCTCCTGTCCTGATTTTACACATCAAGAGATTCTCCTTTGATGGCTCAGCATCTCATAAATTATATAAACCTGTTAGCTATGATACTGATCTAGAAATACCAAAAGGTAATAGAAATGACGAATACATAGATATATAAATAGATACATAGACACATAGATGCATAGATACATTTGTACATACATGTAGATAAATAGGTAGAGAGATAGATACATAGATAGATACATAGATAGATGCATAGATAGATACATAGATAGATGCATAGATAGATAGATAGGTAGATACATAGATACACAGATACATATATAGATACATAGATAGATAGATAGATACATACATAGATACATAAATACATGTACATTAATTACATACATGTGTATCTACCACGGCCAGTGTGTGTGTGTGTGTGTGTGTGTGTGTGTGTGTGTGTGTGTGACTGTGTACATGTGTATTTGTCGCTATTGACATATCATATATCATTTTGTAATAAGATTAATAATGATTATGGTAAAGGATTATTATATTATATATCACTAATTACCAAGTGATTTTGACACATGACCTAATATCAATATTTTACAAATTATATTTATATGCACGTGCACCTGTACTACATATATACATACATACATACATACATACATACATACGTACATACATACATACATACGTACATACATACGTACATACATACATAAGTACATACATACATAAATACGTACATACATACGTACATACATACATACATAAATACATACATAAATACATACATACATACATACATACATACATACATACATACATACATACATACATACTATTCTTAATCAATTATACATTTTGAGTGTTAATCATATTATAATTTATTAAGTTGTTGTCTTGTTCATGATCTAGTTTAGTTATTTTTGGCACAATAGTCCATAAATATCTCCCCTTCGTGATTTCTTTGTAGTGTGGGAATAAAAATTCTTTTCTTATTTTTTTGATAATTTTGGTTCTAAAAGTCAACAGCTATCCATTTATGAAAGCTGGTGTATTCATTATTAATGAGTTGTACATCTTCTGTTGTGTATCACTACTTGTGATAATAATAAATACGTTAATCATTATGAATCTACTGAATAGGCATTATATAATAATTATAGTGAATGTGATTTTGAAAGATGTTTCCTCTGAGCTTCTGTCACTCAAGAAATACAACAGATATAAAACTAGACATGGTAGAGAATGCTTGAAAAATGTCATATCCTTTCTCATCCTTCTTCTTGTAACTCAATAATGAAGTAATGGACTGAAATACACAAAAAAGAATGGGAAGGATAATTATATAAAAATAGTGAGAGTAAAAATATTGTTGGTCATTCTCAAGTCCAAACTAAAGTTTCTGACGTCAAGGTGAACCTGAATGACTTTAGTGTTTAGTATGTGATAATGATACAGAATAGTATCATGTATTGTACATGTGGATCCGTTCCAGTATACTACATTATCTATTAGTTATAATTATAATAGAGAATAGCTATGTTTAATATACTGTACATGTGGATCCATTCCAGTATACTACATTATCTATTAGTTATAATTATAATAGAGAATAGCTATGTTTAATATACTGTACATGTGGATCCGTTCCAGTATACTACATTATCTATTAGTTATAATTATAATAGAGAATAGCTATGTTTAATATACTGTACATGTGGATCCATTCCAGTATACTACATTATATATTAGTTATAATTATAATAGAGAATAGCTATGTTTAATATACTGTACATGTGGATCCATTCCAGTATACTACATTATCTATTAGTTATAATTATAATAGAGAATAGCTATGTTTAATATACTGTACATGTGGATCCGTTCCAGTATACTACATTATATATTAGTTATAATTATAATAGAGAATAGCTATGTTTAATATACTGTACATGTGGATCCATTCCAGTATACTATATTATCTATTAGTTATAATTATAATAGAGAATAGCTATGTTTAATATACTGTACATGTGGATCCATTCCAGTATACTACATTATCTATTAGTTATAATTATAATAGAGAATAGCTATGTTTAATATATTGTACATGTGGATCCATTCCAGTATACTACATTATCTATTAGTTATAATTATAATAGAGAATAGCTATGTTTAATATACTGTACATGTGGATCCGTTCCAGTATACTACATTATCTATTAGTTATAATTATAATAGAGAATAGCTATGTTTAATATACTGTACATGTGGATCCATTCCAGTATACTACATCGCTATAGACAGTCTAATTGAATGTATTTATAAGTACATTGTAATACGATATTCCACTCATAACACAATACTAAACATACATTCATCAGTTGAGTGAACAAGTCATTATGCTGTGTATGTGATAATTCTGTAAGTTTAATAGAGCGATAAAGAGATAATGGACTCATCAATATATTATTTGTTGTTGAGTTGTTGTTAACATTTCTCTCAGTGTTATATTTATTGAGGCCAGCATTTGATTTTATTAATAGTCTCTTTGGCTAATGAAAACATATACATGTACATGTACATGTACACATGTATGTAATACTATGTAAGTATATATGTATGTATGTACATGTATGTATGTATGTACGTATGTATGTATGTGTGTATGTATGTATGTATGTATGTACATGTATGTATGTATGTATGTATGTATGTATGTATGTATGTATGTATGTATGTATGTATGTACTATGTATGTATGTACATGTATGTATGTACATACATATTATATTGAGGTGGGTTTATATCATTATCTAATGTTTTATTGCTGTCTAGTCATTATCGTTATATTGTTGTGATGATTAGGTAACCAAAGAACTTGTCGTGACCATTTGTATAACCACAGATACCTGATCACTTCACATCCTTCTGAACTTCAATCATATCTATTCATTCATTCATTCATTCATTATTATGCAATGTTTGTCTAATACATACATATGTACGTACATACAGACATACATACATACACACATACACATGTACATACATTATACATACACACATACATACATACATACATACATACATACATACATACATACATACATACATACATACATACATACATACATACATACATACGTACATACATACATACACGGAACAGCAGTTCAAACATAAACACATAACTATTTAGTCTACACAATACCTTCTAAAATCTTTTGATTGTATTGTTATTTTTCATTGTGTTATAAAGGGTTGGGTTTGTGTTAAAAATCTTTATTAAATTATAGATATACAATACTGCCCCCAGTAAAGTCTAATGTAGTATATTATATTATATATCAATAGATAATTAAATAACGTTGTCTTTGATGGTTATACAACATCCCATTATTTCTCTAATTATACTAAACGTTTGTAGATACAATGTGATAATACATGTGTATACCTATCTATACATGTGATATATCACGTGATATACATGTGATATACATGTCTATACATGTGATTCCTGTCTATATATGAGATATGTTCTGGGATGTTTCATGTCGTACATGTGATATTTCATGTGATATATCATGTGATGTTTCATATATATACATATAATACAGCACACCTATATGTGATATATCATGTGATATATCATGTGACAGTTCCTCAGTTGAATTATGAATAAGAACTTGTTATATATTATATTATAGATAATCATTTCTATGAAATGTACAGTGACAAAATTATATGTTGTGTGGTAATACTTGTGTCAAAATACATTTCTGTTTTTATTATAAAATACCCTATATGACATCATATGACATCATATTACATCACCCTCCTCCACACAGAACTGTTAGCGCCAACAGTGAGAGGTAAACTGTCTCCCTCTCAGCGTACATACAAGCTATGGGCAGGTATGTGTGTTATGATATACAATATATTGTTAATATATAAACTAATTGAAAGATCATCCCAAACTGTTGATATTAATATCATTATATACACCACACAAAGGCTTAATGATATATTAATACACCACACGATGTAATAACATCACATTATTTCATTTCTGTGTTTTTACTCCTACAGTGTCAGGCTATCAGTATGTATTGAATATATGTGGTAGAATACTTTATGGGATGGATGGATGGATGGATGGATGGATGGATGGATGGATGGATGGATGGATGGATGGATGGATGGATGGATGGATGGATGGATGGATGGATGGATGGATGGATGGATGGATGGATGGATGGATGGATGGATGGATGGATGGATGGATGGATGGATGGATGGATGGATGGATGGATGGATGGATGGATGGATGGATGGATGGATGGATGGATGGATGGATGGATGGATGGATGGATGGATGGATGGATGGATGGATGGATGGATGGATGGATGGATGGATGGATGGATGGATGGATGGATGGATGGATGGATGGATGGATGGATGGATGGATGGATGGATGGATGGATGGATGGATGGATGGATGGATGGATGGATGGATGGATGGATGGATGGATGGATGGATGGATGGATGGATGGATGGATGGATGGATGGATGGATGGATGGATGGATGGATGGATGGATGGATGGATGGATGGATGGATGGATGGATGGATGGATGGATGGATGGATGGATGGATGGATGGATGGATGGATGGATGGATGGATGGATGGATGGACCAGTGATCAACAGATTTTTTTCATAAAAACAAAACCAAATAGACTTGACAATTAAAATACCAAATATAGAAATTAAAATAAAGTTGGCAGAAACAATCATACCCCAATATGAATGTAAACAAGATGAGGTCATTTGATAAGAAGGAAAGTCATTCATTCCTAAGATACTAGTGGTTTTGTAAATCATATTGTTTGTAGGAACCAATCTCTACAAATAGAACCACTTTTAAATGATGGCAAAATGCTATGTCACTCAGACTATATGTGTTAATTTAGTTATAGTAGAGTATGCCTAGTTTCTCAGTTCAGTTGTAGTGTAATTAATGAGTATGCATATTTTAGTTAGTTATATAAGCAATAGACTTTATAGTTAAGTTAACTAAATTCATAACCTTACATTTTACTATAAGCAACACTAGTGTAGTATTGTGTGTTGTACAGTGTGGTTAAAGAAAATAGTGTGTACAATTAATAATCACATAGTTACATTAGAGCCAGGTTACAAACATGAGAAAGTGACTTATTTACAAGAATCCATAATTTGTTGTAGAAATAGTTATAATTATGAAACCAGAACCAAGTATTACGCAATAATTACAAGTGTTATATAACCATCTATATAAGAAGCACAAGCAAGTTTCTTATTCATAAGAAACTATGAGTTATAGAAATAACATGTATTGTACATGTTAGGGAACAGAGTCATATGTTATACAAGTAGTTAATGATGTGAGTCATATGATAGCAGTCACAAAGGACAGTCTGGAAGTTGATGTAATATTATAAATTACTTCCTGAGTTCAAAACATGAAGTAGACACATTAAAGACATGAAAGAAGGATTATGAAATAATTATACCGAAGTATAATTATTATTAGCATGAACTATAGACAGCAAGAATGTACCAGCTTGATTAGAACTTATATTTAGTATATTGTTAGTATATTGTTAGTATACTAACTAACCAAATTTACTAAGTATAATTATGTTTAGTATAATTAACATAATTAGTAAAGGGAAATATTGGCTTCATGAATTACTAATTAGTACATGTGAATTGGCAATGATCATGTGCAATAGGATAATACAGCTTCTAAACAAGTGAATAAAATTATAATAGTTTCTGTAACTTGAGATGGTAGTATTTGTAGACTAAAATACTGATTGGGACGACTTATCGATTTATAGTAATCTTATTACATGTAACTTTCACACTTGCATTCATACATACTTATAATTTATCTGTACATATATATATATACATACATACATATATACATACATACATACATACATACTACATACATACTACATACATACGTACATACACATACATCCGTACATATATACATACATACATACATACATACGTACATACTAACTAACAGTATGTACATACTGAAACACAAACTAACAAACTGAAAAAAGAGTTCAATCTTTTAATAATTATAAGCAAACATTGTACATGTATACATGTACATACATATACATACATACATATATACATGTATACATAAACATATGTACATACATACATACATACATACATACATAGTTTAAATACATACATACATACATATATATGTACTACATACATACATACATACATACATACATACATATATATGTACTACATACATACATACATACATACATATACATCTGTACATATATACATACATACATACATATATACATATATACATACATACATACTACATACATACTACATACATAAGTACATACACATACATCCATACATATATACATACATACATACATACATATACGTACATACATATATACATGCATAAATACATAGTACATACATACATACATACATACGTACATACTAACTAACAGTATGTACATACTGAAACACAAACTAACAAACTGAAAAAAGAGTTCAATCTTTTAATAATTATAAGCAAACATTGTACATGTATACATGTACATACATATACATGTATACATAAACATATGTACATACATACATACATACATACATACTTACATAGTTTAAATACATACATACATACATACATACATACATACATGTATACATACACATTAGCTGTTGTTAGTTTTTTTTTTCCCATTCCTTACATTCTATTACATCATAGTTGTTTATCATTCTGGAAAGACTCTCGATAGTGGTCACTACATGACAGATGTATTTCATTCATCTACTAATGGATGGTTGAGGATTAATGATAACTACGTCAAAGCGATCCCTACAGAATTTGTTTTCAAACATAGCAAACCTTTCGAAGTACCTTATCTACTGTTTTACAGACAATCAGATACCATATATGGGCGTACATAATTCCAATACTAAAGGGGTGTGGTTTACGGAGTGATTGGGTTAATTATTTGATTAGTTAATGATAATTATAATAAATTTTAGAATTTTGCTATTTGCTATTATTTGTAAGGGCATTGTGATTAATTATTTATTCACTAGATTCCAATTCTTGTAGATATATATATCGGTTACTAACTTTTATTATTTGTATTTGTTTGTAGCCAAATTTTGTACAAGTCATTTCTTAGATCAATTACACGTGTTTTTGTATTGAAATGTTTATTGTGTTAAACCAAATATTTGTTAAAAATATAGAAATAAGTAAGGAACAGATTTAGAATAAGTTATAAAAAATATAACTATCGCAATATAATTAAAAAAAAAAATTTCGATTAAAAAGAAGAAATTATCAGAGATTAGTATATTGAGTAGTAGACAGGTATATATGGTGGTTTCATGACAAAACTATTTTTTGAATATTAACAATAGTACAATTACACTCCCAACATTGGTGAATTCTCTTGGCACACAAATGGCAACATATCGTGTGTCCACATGGACAGAATGTCGCACTAATTGGATTCACTTTACACATTCGACATGTCATAGCACTTTTGAGTCTCTGTAGTTCCGATTCCAGCTCTCTGGTTCTTGCAAGTACCTCTTGGGTATCAAAATTAAAAACCCTTTCGTGGCTCAATTGACCATTTAAGACTCCAGATATCGTGAAATTATCACCACCATTCAGAGGGAACCTTCTTGGAGGAGGAGAGGGAACACTTTCAAGGTTGGGATCGATTTCGGAATACACAGGAGGTGGAGATGGAATCCTGTTTTCTAAACTAGTTGAACTGACCTCAGAGGCTCCACTATTGACATAGGTATCAGAACCTGCCCCAGCATAGGTATCAGACCCTCTTAGAGATCTCATACAGACATAGGTATCAGACTCTCCACTGTTGTAGTTACTTTGTTCATCAGAATCGGAATTATATTCAATATTACTAGCATATGGATTAAAAGGAGAAGGAGGAGGAATGGTACTAGTATTTGAGCCACGTCTCGAGCTAGGGGATGTAGGATGATGCATCATGTTAACAGGAGGAAGGAAGGGCGGTGGAGGGACACGAGTACGCCTAAAGGTATTATCAGAAGAGATACTTCGTTGAAGAGAAGCCTGAAGTCTTGCAGAATGATGATGAGGAGAATTACTGGGGAGACTTCTTGTTGATCTTTGTGATGCAAGGGACATCATACTGGTATTATGAAATCCGGCTGATGAGACAGGAGGAGGTTGAGGTCGAGATTGAGAAGTATTAGAATGAAGTATCGGCCAAAGATGATCAACAACTTCCTGGTGAGTTCTTGTAACATCAAAATAAAATCTGTCGGGTAATTGTCCTTTGAAAGAGCCAATCAGAGATTTACAATATCCTGCACTCTTTACTACACTGCTAACCCGATCTTGTTGAAAGAAAGTATGAAACTCAGTCACGGAACGATAAAGCGCTTGAGCAGCTGCTCGACTCTTTAATTCATATTCTAATTGTATTGATCTACCATCATCATCTGACTGTACCATCGCTGTGAATTTCTTGGCATGGAATGCCGTATACTGCACAGAGTCATATCTATATCTGTAGGCAAGAGGAGGAGGAGAGGATATTGTAATATAATTATAATATGATCTGTAAACATTGATTCTGCAGAAGCTATTGCGTGCTAACTGGGCAAAGACTATCAACACGTTATGTAAGATTATATTACAAGGTGTAGGGAGATCAAAGATACACATAAGGTAGTGTACAATTCTAAGTACTGCTTGGCTAGTTAGTGAACATTATAAGGATTCATACAACAGGCTGATTCAATAGAAGCCAGCTAGGATCATCATCATCATGCTGAGTTATGCCAGGTTGTGACAACACTGTCTATTTTCCCACCATCATTGTGTGAGCGTTAAATTACAAAAGGTATGAATGTAGACAAGAGAGCTATGAATATTATTATATTAGTAGTAATTTACAGATGTTTAGTTTTGACAATAGTTGTGAAGTATGTAAACTTGTCTAAACTAGCACCTACTGGTAGCTTAGTAAACATAACTATATATATTTAGCAGACAACTGACTCGTACTGACCTGTCAAATACCTCCATTTGTGGTGACATTATTAGAATAAATTCGGGCCCTACGCCAACGATTAATTTGGACCGACTACCACTGGTGACGTAATGTAACTCTACTCCATAGTGCTCGAGACTAGAACTCTCATTGAGAAACCTTTCTATCGCTATCTCTGGAGGTGTCCCAACTAATTTATGATGTTCACGTCTAATCCTGGTATCATAATTATCCATATCAGAACTCGAACATGGTACTCTATGTCGATATTGGAAACTTAAATAATAATCTCCTTTATCAACTTGAGCAATAAGAGCCGTAAGACGAGCTGCTTTAGCACTGGTAGTTCTTAAACGACCAAGAATAAGTTCTTTACGAAGATGTTTGTAAAACTGAACCCTGTAAAATGAAATACATAGTAGTAATTACTAGTATTACTTCTGATTATTTCATAGTGTCGACCACCTGTCCACCTGGAAATGACATTTAATTATTCATTGTGAAGTAATAATTGTCTATATTCTGTCAACAAACTATTAAAAGGTCTGGGAACTGCTTACTAATATTGTAAAGGATCATTAGACACAGTAGTACTGCTCTAGAATTATTCATAATTAACACATATCAATTATTATAACTACATGTAATGTTTGTAGTCTCTGTGTATACATAATTATGGGTTTTTGGGTGTGAATATAGTATTTCAATAGGTAGACTTGTGGTTTAGAATTCTACACCTTAAAGTAAAAACACATAATGTGTTGAATTACAAACTCCAATAAATATATGGGATTGATTACATACATATCAAGTCATATTTAACAGGTAGAGAGATCAGGTTATGATTAATCATGCAGGTGTTGTATGAAACACTTTGTACTAATCAAAAGGTGATATAAAAACTAATGTTCTTTTATTTATTAATCAGATTTAGTACTTGCCGAGAGCCAAGTCTGGTCATCACTTAATTATATATTGTCTAGTCTGCATGAGTGTCTGAATCTCATGTTACGACATAAACAACACATCTATTTTGTACGTACCTAGTAATAGGTTGCATCAATTTTTGTGGTGACACAAAATATTTGACTTTCATGTCCACAGTGGGTCGAAGACTACCAGGTGGTAGCTGTTCGCTTAATGGATTACGGAGATTAACCCACAAATGATCTCCATTCTTGTCTGTAAATTGAAGCCCAAAGTACTCTTTTTCCAATAGACCAAGTATTTTGCATACCTGCAGAGAAATGAATAATATAATCTATGAGAACCGGTTGTGGGTCAACCTCATGAATATATATCAAGTTACTTTCAAGTCAAATTAGTAAAATTCAAACCATATTTACTAGCAATATTTAATAATTACTAAACTTTTAATTCTAATATATATATATACCTTATCTAATAGATCGATTCCATTAGCTTTCTTGTCCACTGCAACGTCTTGATCCACACCATCAAGTCGGCGAACCATGTAAGTACGCAAATGCGACATCGTTGAAACAGTAGAGTGACACGACATTGTCGTTTTTAAAGGGCAAGTTTCACTGATTTACTAGTGATAACTTTCGCAGGTATATATTAGTTGTCTGGTATTTACAATACAAACTTACTACAACTTCACAAACCACTTATTACTCCAATTCTTCCCGCTACAGCGCTTTTATGAGAACGGCGGGTAGTACCGTAATTAATTTAATTATTAGGGTTTTCAATAATATGACACATATACATACCAGTAGCTGACTAGCTGGTAAAAAAAAAAAATTAAATACTTCAAATATGTATTATCTGAATTCCTGTCTGTCCAGATATGTCAGTTTGGTGGGTTTTTTGAACACACAGTCTAGTGTAAGTACCCCCTCCAGCCTTTTTTGTCAAATGACCAGTATTAACACAGACACAACCTTCGATAACCTATAATTAATAGACATATATAGAATAAGAATGATATAATTGAGAGTTGAGGTGAGTTAGCAAGTTGTCTATTCCAAGTTTTAAAATGTGTAAACAAAGTTGTAAACACACCGTACTTTATTTACAAATTATTGTTTTGAGAAATACAGTATATTACATATCCCTCTATTGGATTAAATATAAAATATTTATTTTAGTTTTGTTTGTTTAATTTAAGAATAAAGAATAAACAAAATTGCATATTAACATTACTATCAATATAATTATAATGTAGTGGACACCACCACAATCTCCATGAATATACCACTCTACCGAATACATATAGATGGTATAGTAAGTTAGTAACTATAGTTATGTATACTTATGTAAGGATGGTAACCATGATATAGTAATCGTGGTATAGTAACTATAGTTATGTATACACATATAGTTATGTATAGAGTTATATTGAAATGATAAGTACATGTATATACACATGTACATGTAGTTATGTATAGAGTTATATTGAAATGGTCTGTTGCTAAGTACACGTATATACACATGTACATGTAGTTATGTATAGAGTTATATTGAAATGGTCTGTTGTTAAGTACATGTATATACACATGTACATGTAGTTATGTATAGAGTTATATTGAAATGGTCTGTTGCTAAGTACATGTATATACACATGTAGTTATGTATAGAGTTATATTGAAATGGTCTGTTGTTAAGTATACACATGTACATGTAGTTATGTATAGAGTTATAGGTTAGTTTAATTTTGTTTCTGTGTGTTTCAGTTCTGGTATCCCTTTGTTCTTTCCTGTAGTTATAGTATATGTTCATGTGAGGTGTATTGAATCAGTTATAAGAGTTTATTAAAACAGTTGATTTGACTCTTGGGTTTATAGATAGCAATTTAGTTATAGTTAATAACACAAACAAAAATTTATCTTTTTTAATGTGAAGTATTCAAAGCTAACATCTAATATTACCTCACCATCTGAATATATAATAACTTATATCAATAGATTTAATATGAAAATATGTTCTGACGAAACAATTTACATACAATTCACATAGTACATTAAACATTAAATTAATTAGAGTCTTAGTGCTAAAACAACACCCAGTTATATCATTAGTACCTGGTAAATTAATATACGAGAAGTATCAAAGGATGTTGTTGTGAAATACTTAACAATTTACATGCATGTTATATAGTTATTAAATTAAAACACTTCTATGATATCAATTATACATTACCTCACGATACCTGGTATTTGAAAACTGTCAAAGACGATAAACATTTATCAATAAATAAAAATGAATAATTATATACTTCCTAATATCATTCACACAATACCTTCACACTTAATCAATTCATACTCATTCAGTCATTGAAACGTTCACACAAGTCAATCATTCTCACATCTCACACTCGTTCATACATCTTAATCTCATTTGCCTATCTCACAGTCATTCTCACAAGTCACACATCTCACACAAACCTTCACAAATGGTTTCAAATCTGATGTCAATACAAGTACATCAGGTCTTACTGGTAAGAGGGCATGACCTGAGTCATATGCCAACAGTAAATCGAGATTTACATCTAATAAATGAGTAGTGTAAGGATCATTGTGTATTCCTGACTGATCCTCATGATGAAAGGATGGATAGAGAGGATAAAAACTGAAGAGAAAGAAAAGATTCTTATAATTAATAAATAATAATAATAATAATGTAAGGTTTCTATGAGTAATATAATTAGCATATCTGATTAAGTGTCCATTAATGTGATTAGTTTAATTAATTATGGACTAAAGATAGTAAAAGAACTCCTAACTAGTGTGATATCATAATCACATTATACAAATTATCATATTAATCAATCTCAAATATTCCTTCATGATTATCACTGATAATGGATTAATCTATGTAGTTTACTCGAACAATGGAATGTATGATCTTCATCATATTCTTTCTAGTGGGTTCATGAAGAACTGCCTAATCTTTAATGAATGTTCTATGAATGGAATATGAGATCAATTGAAACCAGGTATCATCCTACACGTATCGATTACAATATGTCCAGAATTTACTGGATGAGTGGGTGGAATGATATTATAACTATGAATTTAGCTTCATTTATCGCTTCACTGGTATATGTATGTTAATCAAAAGGTGAAAAGTATAGACTATAACACATTATCCAAGATTGGTTACAGATTACTGAACATAGACTCACACGTAAAGGTCGTTAACCCACACATTAAGTGTGAGATTACAGTTAAAAGGTGATGTAATAATGTACTTCCTACCACATGGTGTCATCCTCATACATTGCTGATACATATACACGTGTTGAATATAATAAGGCTTACAGATCTCACACACACACACTGAGACTAACTTCCTAAAATGATTTTAACTAACTATAATATGTAAACTGTCTGTCTAGTATCAACTAATTAGGCATATATAATATATATATAATACACATGTACATGACTACATGTATATTGTTATCATGTAATGTACTAGTATATACAGTTAGTATATATAATGTAATGTATTAGTATATATATACAGACACAGTATCTCTATATCATGTAATGTATTAGTACATGTATCTCTATATCATGTAATGTACTAGTATATACAGTATCTCTATATCATGTAATGTATTAGTACATGTATCTCTATATCATGTAATGTACTAGTATATACAGTATTAGTATATATAATGTATCAAAGGTGTGGGTAGGTATGTGTTCTGTAAATGGATCTAAGAAATAAATAAATCAGAAAACATAAGAGTACAGGGAAACTACTAATAATTATGAGAGGGGAATACCTTTGTTGTTGCAATATGTGTGCCGTTAATCTAGCCATCCTGTCAGCATGAGATCTGATGAATACACAAAATAAAGGAAATTATGGATACAATATACATGAAGAATATCACTTTACACACGTTCAATTTGTCAATTATGTACACACGGAAATCCAGACATGGTATAATAGTAAAAATTACAAATTTCAAGACAGTATTAATATGTTTACTTCAAAAAACTGAGGTAATATATAGTAATCTAATGCAGTGTGTTCAGGTAATAGTGATTGATCTTAAGTGATTATTATGTTCATTTATAGTGAAACTAAATGCATTGGTATACAACATGAAAGACTTTCAAAGAAACCTCAATGCTATAGTAATACATAACAGTAACATTGGCTTCGGGTGTAAAAGTAATAGTAATCTACTGATGTTTAAGGTAATAGTAATTGACCTTAAGTAATTATTATGTTCATTTATAGTGAACTGGTTTAAAATATGAAAGACTTTCAAAGAAACTTCAATGCTATAGTAATTCATACAGTAAGATTGGCTTGGGGTGTAATAGTAATAGTAATCTACTGATTTTTAAGGTAATACTAATACATGTACATGTACATGTACATTAGACTAACTTAGGAGGTATTAGTAAAGTAATATTATTACACTATCTGGTAGTAGTAATATACTGATTTATAAGGTCATGGTAATAGTAATATATCACATTACAACCACGTCTTCTGATGTATGCAAGCACAAAATTAAAATATAAATTGTCTATTCGGATTAGGATAAACAATAATTAATTATGTCTACAGCTAATAGTCGCTATATTATACATATATACGTATTATATGTAATTACAGGTATGTCTGAAATGTATATACATGTATTATATCTATTGTATCTCAATACATGTATATACTAATGTCTTACGTCATGAGGGTACCCATGACTACAATTACTGACTGTCTGACACAATATACATATCATATCCATTCCTTCATTTTCAATATGTATTATATGATGTAATCATAATTATATTATTAGTAATGAATTTATAAAGCTACACATGTACACCACCACCTTAGTCCATAGAGTATATTATAAATACATGTATCAGTGTTCTGCCCAGGATATTTAGAGTGGTGGTTGGATTTTACATGAATTAGTGCTGTTTATTCAGTATATAGTTAATTCTGTCTCAGTAGCCTATATACATTGTATGTATTATCTGGGACGTGGTTAAAAGGTGGTTAATTTATCTAAGAGGTGGTTAATTTATCTGAGAGGTGGTTATTCCCGACCAGTGTCGACCAGTGTGGGCAGAACACTGCTTATATACATGTACATGTACACATAATATTTCCATCCATTCTTCATCTTTATTCATCTACATTATAACTGCACATATATACATGTTAGTATATCTGATATTAAATTCATTATTCATCCTCTCTGTATGTACATGTGTAGATATTTATATACATGTATATACATGTATATATACTAGTTTCATATCTCACCCAGTAAACATAGCATTAGATGATAAATGAAATAGAACATCGGTAGAAGACACACCCACACACACTCCATTAATTGATAGTATAGATGGATCACTGACAAACATGACAACATCAGATAACTAAAAATAATTATATTAAAATAATTAATTATTATACAGTGGAGAGTACTCACTTTCTTTTCAACCTCATCTGGAAATGAGAAAGGAGGTTGTGGATAAACCATCCATTGTTGGCTAACATCTCTCTGAGAGGGCACTATTACTACTTTAGTGTTTGAACTAACAGATAAGTGACCTGAGGTTATCTAACTAAATATAATATACATTGTTACTTACTTATAACAGCATTTCACAATAGGACTTAGGATTTCCTTTAGTAAAAACTCATCATACGATATGTCCAACTTCCAATCCTATAATGATACTATCATAGTACATTGTATATATGAGGTGAGTGTGTACATGTATGTGTACATGTTTGTGTACATGTATGTGTACATGTGTGTGTACATGTATGTGTACATGTGTGTGTACATGTATGTGTACATGTATGTGCACATGTATGTGTACATGTGTGTGTGTACATGTATGTGTAAATGTATGTATTATGTGTACATGTGTGTGTACATGTATGTGTACATGTATGTGTAGTTGTGTACATGTATGTGTACGTGTGTACATGACATTTGTACATGTATGTGTGTCATTGATTGGTGAAAAGGAATAAAAAGAATGTCTAACATGGAGTTACAGCCTCTTCAACAATATATACTGTATGTGTGTGTACATGTACATGTATGCTTGTGTGTGTACTGGATGTATGTGTAGATCGTGTACATGTGTATATACATGATGTTATAGGAGATGTAGAAAGAGAGAAAGAAAGAAAGAAAGAAAGAAAGAAAGACACCTGAGACAATGGAAAAATGAAAAAGAGAGTTGCCTCAGGTGGGATTCGAACCCACGACACTCTGTACTCCAGACAGATGCTCTACCAACATGTACATGTATGTATGTGTTTACATGTACATGTATGTTTGCATGTGTACATATATGTGTAGATTGTGTACATGTACATGTATGTTTGTGTGTACATGTACATGTATGTGTAGATTGTGTACATGTACATGTGTATGACATGTATGTCATACCTGTATACTAGTATGAGTAACATCCATAAATGGTCCTAGCTAATAATGAAACATATATATACTAATTATAATGATATTATATATAATGCACTTTCCATTATTAATATATTAGGTTTATAATTTGTGACATGTGATAATAGATCAGATAACGGTATCATCTCTAAGTTATCACTGGTAGTATATGGACCAGCTGCAATCATCATTGATACACCTGTTAAACAGATATATACTATAACAATTAATAACAGTATCATATAATTACCTCCTATTGTTGAAATGGTTGGTAATCTCTTTGGTAAAGGGGGAAATGAGCCCTAAAGGGAATTATTAACACCATAATGTCTCCCCACTTGACTATACATATATACCTCATCATATATTTTTGTAGGTAATATAATCTTGCTGTGAGTAAGGATGCCTTCAACTGCTATTACCTGTAATGCATTATTTAGTTGTTAGATCATACACTTTCTGTTATAAGTATTATGTTAACCCCACCTTACACTAGACAACATCATTGATATTACCTGTAATGCATTATTTGTTAGTTCATGCACTATCTATAATACATGTGTATATACATGTAGTCTCTTATAGTATATGAAGTATGTTAAGCCACCTTACACTAGACAACATTGATATTACCTATGTCAACCCCACCTAACACTAAACAATATCATTGCTTGTAGCAGTTACATGGAACACTTCTTCTTTAATCTTTCATGTAATGAGTGTTCATACATGTACATGAAAGATCAAAGCAGAAGTGTTCCCGGGTATGGTGGGACTGAAATTGTCAGGGTTGTATTTGTTCTCAGTGCTTCTCACTCAAGCATGAAATTATTGTATTCTGTGGTTTGTATAAGTATTATACTATTTTGAATGTGTAATATATCTACTATACTATCCTTATATGAAGTGATACAACCCATTAAAGTACATGTAATCTAGTAAAATGGTTTTTACACCCATTGAAGTACATGTAACCTAGTAAAATGGTTTTTACAGCTAATAGAATTTGGCAAAACAATATCCCATAATTAATGTAGTTGCTATGGTAACTATCAAATAGTCAATGCATTATTTTATACAATGATTAAATAATCTCTGTAGACTGATTCTCATACTCTCATACCTGTCCTGGAAATAGTGAACAGGGATGAAGAGTTTCGGGAATATCAAGTCGAACACTGACACCTTTTCTCGTACGAAATGAATCTACACCCTCTAATATACATGAATGAGGATTAAGACGTCCCTCACCCTCACAAGCCACTCTCCCTACATACACCATATTCTCCTATGATAATAAACATAGTAATTAATACTAAATAATAATCAATAATGCATCATTAATTAACTAATAATATTTACAAATTCATTAACTAATAACATTCACACGTTAAGTCATAGTTAAATACATTGTATTGTACATGTAAATAGGTAATGATATTCATAGTTATAAATACCTATATATATATATATGTGTATTGGGTATCTTCAATAGCTAATGATATTCATAGTTTTTACAAGTATAAATTAACATCTGTAATTATATTCATTGAATTACATAAATTCATTAATAAATTCATTATATCTTACCAGTGAAAGATCAGAAAATGATGCCGTCTCTCTAATATCAGGTAATCCATTGTGTTCACAAATACCACCACCCAACTCCTCGAGTCGATCAATAAGGACTGTTACCATAGCAACAATCACATGACACTTGTATATGTTGATGGATAAGCTTACCTGCAATACGTTCAGTATTCCGCTGATACATGTGTCTTGAAACACTAGTAAGTGATGAGATATTGTCGTATAATTGTACGCTAACGATCTCATCAGATCCCACCCATTGGATCAATATATCATCATTATAACTACATATTATCTTCCCTTTGTTACTACGACTAGTATATTTAGATATAGGAGTCTCTGATCTATAGAAATATAATATTATGAATATAATATTTGTTAATTCACCTACAGGTAACTAGTAGGAGACGATTCCTTCATCATTTGAGATTTAGGTGTATAGTTAGAACCAGGGGCGTGTCTGACTTTAGATACAGGAGTAACAGGTGAGATCATGGTACGTTTAGCACCTTTCTATAATAATAATAATAAATTATATACCATTCATTTATTCATCTATTTATGCATCATGAATCTATCCATCTATCTATCTATTTATACTTGTCTATCCCTCTATGTGTATCTATTTATCATTCTATCCATCTGTCTCTTGGTGTCTATTTATCTACATGTATCTTTATTTATCCATCTATCTATCTACCTTTACATTCATACATACCATTTTCTGAGTTGGAGTGCCTCCATACACACTCATAAGATCATTATTATCATTGTCATCATCCTCTAACTCGCCTCCACTGGAAAAGAGGAACACAATATAATACATGAGGTACCACACATATTACACTAGGTGGGACATACTCACAATAACTCATTAAGAGGTACACAATATAATACATGAGGTACCACACATATTACACTAGGTGGGACATACTCATAATAACTCATTAAGAGGGACACAATATAATACATGAGGTACCACACATATTACACTAGGTGGGACATACTCACAATAACTCATTAAGAGGGACACAATATAATACATGAGGTACCACACATATTACACTAGGTGGGACATACTCACAATAACTCATTAAGAGGTACACAATATAATACATGAGGTACCACACATATTACACTAGGTGGGACATACTCATAATAACTCATTAAGAGGGACACAATATAATACATGAGGTACCACACATATTACACTAGGTGGGACATACTCACAATAACTCATTAAGAGGGACACAATATAATACATGAGGTACCACACATATTACACTAGGTGGGACATACTCATAATAACTCATTAAGAGGGACACAATATAATACATGAGGTACCACACATATTACACTAGGTGGGACATACTCACAATAACTCATTTAATGATTCCTTTGAATATATTTTCGTTGAAGTGGGTGTGGTCTGTGTACGAGAAACGGTACGACGGGAAACAGGAGTATGTTGTTTCACTTGACGAGAAATTAACTATAATTATGTTGAAAGAAAATATATGTATATATGAGAGATTGTGCACACATCACCATATGATTTAATCAATGTTATAAGGTATATTGCATAAAGGGGTGGACTGCTCCAATCTGCTGAGTCAGCACAATTGTATACGTAGCATTGATTACATTCCAATGATGTGCAGTGATGCATGCTGCACAACTGAAACATAGTTTAATATTTAAGTGATTTAACCTGTAAACTGAATCTTTCTATATTATAAGAATCAAGAGGACAGTCTTCATGTGAACAAGAGAAAGAGACCCATTCCTCAACTAGTTCGGCTGGTTTAAATCCTTGTTTGTGACCTACCTCACATACTAAGAGAAATAAGGTGAGGTTAGGCATTTTAGAAATACATTACTTACATTTCTCAACTGTTCTATCATTCTTTACTTCAACACATAAATCTTCTAATTCTCTTCTCAATGCTTGCTCCATGTGTGCCTCCCTCCAAAGATTTCCCGCCAATATGGGCGTGGTACTTAATTTAATTAAACGTCACTTCCGTTATTATCCTTAATTAATTATGCAAACAAGGTTTATTATCAGAGTTGCACAGTTGAGACTGAGGTAGTATATATAATATATAATATATATATATATCATTATTATAATTATCATATAATTCTTTCACTGTAGGTACACATCCCTTGCAGTTTCATTATCTCAGAAATGTGCATTACATTATAACAGTTTTAAAAACCCTGTAGCGACATACTCTTCCAAACAAACCCCTTTCATTAATCTATCTCAAATATGTGGGCGATATGCTTTCTATTCCAATTCGCAATCTCCTAATGAGGGGGAGGAGCTAAAAGTATCAAAGAAACAACAGCGTACTAGTAACCTCCGAAAGGTTTTAAAAGAGTATGGTGCAGTGGGTGTGGTCTTTCATACCTGTATTTCATTAACCTCTCTTGGAATATGTTATACAGTTGTCAAAGGGTAAGTATATAGTTTCTTTTAAAAATGGGACAATGGGACGGGACAATGAACAACTGGATAAGACAATTGAAAATTTGATGATGCAATGGACAATAATTGGTTGATACCATGGAGTTTTAAGGAATGGGACAATGGGACGGGACAACTGGATAAGACAATGGAAACTTTGATGATACAATGGACTATAATTGGTTGATACCATGGAGTATTTGAGGACAATTGGATAATTTAATTTATTTCATTTTTCAGAGGATTTGATGTTGAAAAGTTTCTTCGATATTTCAACATAGAAACATCAATGGATACTAATTACAAGACAGCCTCCACACTTGCTATTGCTTACATTCTACACAAAGTATTCATGCCTGTGAGAGCTGCCATTACTATCACATCTGTACCATTCATAGTTCGTTACTTGAGAGCTAAAGGTTTCATGAAACCCATTCCAAAGCAAACAAGCTAATTATAATTAATTGATTTCAAGTGATTACATGTATTTACAAATTGTTTTTAAACAAGCTGGAGGATGTTGGTATGCATGTCCCTTACACAATCATTTCAAACTTATATTATGATTCATATAGTTTACATTAGAAGTTGTACTAACAAATGAGTTGCCAATGATTTATAGTTTTCTAAGAATTTTGTGAATAGACATAAACAATAAGATTACTACACCCTTCTGCCTACACTACATGGACAACAGCAGATTTGTATTGATATTATACTACTCGATTAAGAAAGGTTAACTACCTATACACACCCACTAATGATCTACACTAAATGAACAACAGCTGATTTGTATTGACTACTCGATTAAGAAAGCCTATACATACACCCACTAATGATTAATAAACTATTCATACCATACTCTTCAATATATTAATTCGTATTGGTTACACAAGATAATACACTATTTATTATTAATGACAAG
The DNA here is from genome assembly GCA_947044365.1 of Petrosia ficiformis. Lineage (NCBI taxonomy): Eukaryota > Metazoa > Porifera > Demospongiae > Haplosclerida > Petrosiidae > Petrosia > Petrosia ficiformis. The sequence continues at coordinate 306,940 of OX345642.1, read as the reverse complement.
TAAGGCACAATATACAAGCTGTTCAATATACGTAGTACTACAAAAGTACAAAGTCACACATACATATGCACAATTGCACATACACTGAAGACATGAAATGATGTGCAAAAATAGTTTTGAATGAGATGTTTCCAACATGTTATCAAGACTCTCTTAATGGAGTCTCATAGTATTCTGTAATCCACGGATGAGTAAGTACCTCGTCAAGAGGGAGTCGTTTCTGAGGGACTTTCTGAAGAAGCTAAGGAAGGAATAAATTAAAAATCAACAGAGTATAAGTTGCCCCTTTAATTAACCTTGCTAATTAAACTTCTTGCTCCTGATGATACATAATGAGTTACCCCCTGTAATTAACCTTGCTAATTAAATCTCTTGCTCCTAATGATACATAATGAGTTACCCCCTGTAATTAACCTTGCTAATTAAATCGTGCTCCTGATGATACATAATGAGTTACCCCCTGTAATTAACCTTGCTAATTAAATCTCTTGCTCCTGATGATATATAATGAGGAAACTCGTAACTAACAGCAATTATTTTCTTATATGTCATTTGAGTATTAGGAGCCTCAAATGGAGGACTACCAACCAAAAATTCATAACACAAAACTCCAAGACTCCATAAATCAACCTATGTAGGAGAGGAAAGAGGGAGGTAATGAAATGTGCATGTGATATCCTACTGATCCTACGTAGGAGAGGAGTGCATGTGATATCCTAATGATCAATGATTTATAACAGACTGCTGGTAATTATAATTATATATAATTATATATATATACACTGTTTAGATTATATTAATTACTGTCACCCACGGGTTGTCTGGCCATACCTGAACCTGCTGAGCTGATAATAATATACTGATTTGTGGTTATAATAATGACTAGTCACTTAAACCACATGACTATTAGTCACCTGACTAGAGAAATCCCCTAGTCATAGATAATTCCTTACATTTTCATCATGTTTCTTTTCCTCTACCATTTCAGGTGGTAAGTAATCCAATGTTCCACAGAGTGTACTGCGACGTGATGATGGGGCATGCACAGACCAACCAAAATCAGCTATCTTTAAATCACCCTATGGAATTAATAAACAAAAATATAGAATAATTTTAAATGGCTGTATAACCAACACAAAGCCACTAACACACACACACACACACACACTGATAAATACAAACACAGAGACACACAGACTCAGATACTCACCTTTAGGCTAACAAGTAGATTTTCAGGTTTAATATCTCTGTGTATAACTTTCTTTGAGTGGCAATACTTGAGAGCACCAGCCAATTGTGCAATATACTATGATATAGAGAAATCACATGTATGTATACACATATCAAATGTATGTATACACATATCACATGTATGTATACAGATATCACATGTATACAGATATCACATGTATATATACAGATATCACATGTATATATACAGATATCACATGTATGTATACAGATATCACATGTATGTATACAGATATCGGATAGATAGATGCATTAGTTAAACAAAATGTTTCACTTACAATGGCAGATTGTTTTTCACTGAATTTTCCCTGTTGTTGTAACATTTTATATAATTCTCCTTTAGGAGCATATTCTAAAATGAGATAGACTCTAGTCTCATCATAAAAATACCCAAATAATCTTAAAATGTGAGGATGTCTATAAATAGAAGAAATGAATAATAATGTGTTTGTATTGTTCTAGCCAACCTATGACCTATGTACATGTACATGTCCTTTCTGTAATCCTTCTTATCAACCTCCCACCCTCTTCCTCAACCCATCTCCACCTCATCATTCTCCTATCCTAATGACCTAATCTACTCTTCCTCAATCATCTCCACCTCATCATTCTCCTATCCTAATGACCTAATCTACTCCTTCCTCAATCCATCTCCACCTCATCATTCTCCTATCCTAATGACCTAATCTACTCCTTCCTCAATCCATCTCCACCTCATCATTCTCCTATCCTAATGACCTAATCTACTCCTTCCTCAATCCATCTCCACCTCATCATTCTCCTATCCTAATGACCTAATCTACTCCTTCCTCAATCCATCTCCACCTCATCATTCTCCTATCCTAGTGAGCTAATCCACTCCTTCCTCAATCCATCTCCACCTCATCATTCTCCTATCCTAATGACCTAATCTACTCCTTCTTCAATCCATCTCCACCTCATCATCACTCATCCATTTCTCCGCTCATCTCTTCCCCTATTATTATATCTCTAATCTCCTCTACCTAAGATGGGATTGTATTTCTATTTCCCTTCTCAATTGATGTTCAACTGATCCTTTCTGTAATTGAGACTTGAATAGGACTTTTAGTGCAACAACAAACTTGCTTTTTTTCTCTCGAGCCAAATAAACATTACCAAATTTACCTGTATGTAAGTAATTATGAATCTGTATGTATGTAACTACGTATGTATGTAACTACGTATGTATGTATGTACGCATGTATGTATGTATGTAACTACGCATGTACATATGTAACTACGTATGTATGTATGTACGCATGTATGTATGTATGTAACTACATATGCATGTATGTACGCATGTATGTAGGTATGTATGTATGTAGTCTGGCGCGGCCACACCCTTCGCTTGGAGGAGGAAGGGTCCGGTAACAGCAGGACAAACAAGTTGTGGAAATGGAATTTAATTACTGTAAAGCTGGAATTTTAATTACCAGAAAAGGGTGTGACTCGCTAATAAGCATGGTCTGAAATTGTATTGCTTGTGGACAGGATTGCTTTACCATACTCTCCATAATAGCAACAAGATCGAAAGGCGTCACAATGACGGCAATGCTGCCAGTAGTGTCTCTTAATTTGTCATAGGCGTTTGGCAGGCAGGCAAAACACATGCTTTTCCCATACCTGGTTAGTAACACAGTAAAAACATCTCTGCCACTCATGAACTCTCATATCACTAATTTTTGCTCCTCTTTCAGCGTTGTGTAACCAATAATCATAATATTCTGCACACTCGATCTCACACTTCTGTTTAACAATATTTTTTGTGTAGAACAATGTAGTAGGAATTCCTGCTAGACTCCACAACTCGTTCGTGCTGCTGTTACCAGACCCTTCCTCCTCCAAGCGAAGGGTGTGGCTATGCCAGACTAGTATGTATGTATGTATATGTATGTATGTATGTAAGTATTTATGGATCTGTATGTACATAACTACGTATGTATGTATGTACGTATGTATGTAGGTATGTACATGTATGTATGTATCTATATGTATGTACATGTATGTAACTATGAATAGAGTTATGTATGTATGTATGTACGTAAGTATTATGTATGTAAGTATGTATGTACATATGTATGTATGTATGTATGTATGTATGTGCGTGCACTCATTGCTAGATGCAGTTGAGGAACAATGATGATGATGTATGTATGTATATTACCTCTACCAAGTGGTCTGCCAATTTCAAAGTCCTCAAGACACCAACGTTTACTAAGTAAAGAGAAAATTTAATAAATTCGTAATTAATTGAGATTTGACATACGGCTTTGTCTGCTCTGTTGATACAGAGGAGGTCATACAACTAGTAGAAGTGGCTCCAGTCACCTGACCAGTAGTCATACCACTAGTGGAAGTGGCTCCAGTCACCTGACCAGTTAATAATGATGGGTTTGGTGGTACCTGATTACACATAATGTAAGATACATTAAACATTATATTCATATACCTTTTTTGGGTGTGTGCTGGTAGTTGTGAGGAGTTTACTGGTTTGAGGAACATTTTCTTTGTTATACGGTGGAACAAATGAAACTCCTAGGTTCAAACCTTTTACCTTCAAATTTAAAAAGAGTAAGCATGTATTCTAGAATGATTTGTAGACATACCTGACTTGTTAATGTTTTCATATTAGTAGTACCAGTCTCCATCTCCATTTAAGAGGTGTTCAAGGTCACAGAAGAAAACTGAAAATTTATTTCAAATAAACCACTAACGTCTGCGCATGCGCAATAGCACAGAGAAGTGAGAGAACGTGTGGACTGTGGAACAAAAGATGTCAGATGAAGATACTAGTAGTAGAAAAGACTCCTGCACAGATATATTAGATGATGGAGGTAACACTTCCACCATAATTGATCCAGATACAGATGAAAATGCTCTTCTGGATACTGCATTGGGTGAAGACAATGGTGAAGTGGAAGGAGATGGGGAATTAAGTTTGTTAGACCAAGATGAATCACAAGAGAGTGTACAGATTGATGATCCAGTAAGTAAGAAAGGCATAATATTATTTGATCTCTTATTTTGTGTGTATAGGAAATTGAGGCAATCAAAGCTCGTGTGAAAGAAATGGAAGAGGAAGCAGAGAAATTGAAAGAAATGCAAGGAGAAGTTGAAAAGCAACTCATGGGATCAAAACCAGGTAATACCAGAGACTCATTCCTGTTCTGTTGAGACTTCATATTCAATCTCACATAGCAACACCTAACAACAACTTCCCAACTCTAGAAGAGAAGATGGATTCGGACAGCAGATCTGTTCATGTTGCTAATGTATGTGTCTGTATAATTATACACTAAACTACGATTAAATAATCTGCTCTATTATATAACACATATATTAGGTTGATTATCAGGCAACTGCTGAAGAATTAGGTCAACATTTTCATGGTTGTGGGGCTATAAATAGAGTTACTATTCTGTGTGATAAATACACTGGACATCCTAAAGGGTATGAGTTATTTCAATTAACTTTCAATTATTATAATCACCTGTCTTGTCTATAGATTTGCATATATTGAATTCAGTGATCAAGACTCTCTAAAGAATGCAATTGCTTTGGACGAGTCGTTATTTAGAGGGAGGCAGATTAAGGTATGTTGTCAGGACTACACTGTCCTGGTGTGATCAGACCATTGAGTTGTAATGCCTGCATATCATTATGAACTTTGCTAACTTGATCATTGCCAAGGCAGAATCAAAATTAACGATATTTATCTGATTTAGGTAACAGCTAAAAGGACTAATAGACCAGGACTTACTACTACTAATAGAGGTAGAGGACGTGGGCGTGGCAGAGGGTTTCGAGGAGGTGGGATGATGATGGGGTTTAATCCTTATCTTGGAGGATATGTTGTTCCTATGCCTTATAGAGGTCGTGGGAGATCTTTTAGGTGAGTCCCAACTACATGTTCATTATAAGTCTCATCTTTCCTTTTTAAACAGAGGTAGAGCAAAGTCTAACTGGTACGCACCATATTGATCCTGAGAACTGTCTAGTACCGACATGTTTAGGAGCTACCATCACACATTGGTTCGCACAATGTAATAATATATCTACCACATATTAGCAAGAAATAAAAAAAAAGAGAAAAGAAAAAAAAAAGACAAAAAAAAGAAACCTAATAAATTATAATAATGTATTTTTTTGTTTGTATTTCAATTTATATTGTTTTGTTTACTTTTCTTTCCTGAAGGAGGAGGTGAAATCAAACATCATCTATTTCATCAAGGAAGAGACCACAGGGTCCCTGAGAACTGTACAATCAGACATTTCTTTTTTACAGTTAAAAATAAAAGAAATAACAATTATATTTATTTGGTTGGGATGAAGATAAGTATTGTACTTCATTCAATAACACAGCATCCTCTTAACTATATTAATGCCACATTCTAAAGAGAGAGTTCATGCATACCTATATCAAGAGTTAACTACATTTTGTATATTAATGCCACATTCTAAAGATAGTTTATGCATCCTTACATATGTCAAGAGTTAACTACCACATTCTGGAGATAGTTCATGCATACCTATGTCAAGTGTTGACTATATTAATACCACATTCTAAAAAATAGTTCATGCATACCTATGTCAAGAGTTAACTATATTAATGCCACATTCTAAAGAAATAGTTTATGCATACCTATGTCAAGAGTTGACCCTGGTCTATGATACCGATAATATACTTATTTTATATAACTGACTCAGCAGAACAAAACAATATTAATGTAATATTTTACTTGTGAAAGACATTTTAAATAACAAACAAACAAGTCATTGTTCAACGCTTTCTTCTCTTGTTACTACTGCTGGATGATGAATGCTTGGAGATTTTGTGAGGTGAATGTTTGGAAGAGTGCTTTGTAGGTGCCGGTCTTTTACGATTTTGTTTTGATTTTGAGGTATCTTCATCACTGGCATATATACGTTCTCGATCAGCTTCATAAATATATGATATTAAATAGACAATAATATTTTATAATCTCTCCTAACCTATGGCAGCTTCTTCTTCTAGTTCATCCCAATCTTTACCACTCTCTTCATCACTTTCCTCTTCTTCATCATCTAACAGGAGAGAGATAATTTGATCAATAATCTAGTAAAAATGACTGCTGGATATTGAACAATGTGAGGAGCTAATAACACGCACTAGTTCCATCTGCAAACCTATATAGACTGGGTTCTTTAATATTCTGCATTATTACTTGACTCATATCACTTGATAATGTGTAATTACAATATAATACATACACACTAGTATTATTACCCGATTCCGATCCTTCTGATATTGATGTGTAATCCTCATCAGAATCTTCTTCTTCATCATCCTCGTCTTCATCTTCATCATCATCTGATGGTTTATATGCATCACTTTCATCATCAGAGTCACTATCACCATCACCAGATTCAGTCTGAAATATATAATGTTTGAATTGACCAATCAAATCATTTCATACTAGAACAGATATTAAGGCCTTAACCTTGATATAAGGTTGGGAATTATATCCCATCAAAATTGCAATATATATGATGTCATATGTAATACATTTAATATTGTATACTATTTCCATTTTACATAAATAAATTAGCTTTCATAAACACTATTGAGGTTGTCTGTTAGGAGGAGAAACAATGGCAACTAAGTAGTTTGTGTTGTGTTTATACTTATTTGAAGTAACTATTACCTCACATTAAGAATACATAATCATATGCAAATAATCACTTCAGGTAAATATCAAATCACCCTTAATATATAACCTATAGTTATATCACTAGACTATCCATTGTAAACTTTTCTACTCACTTCACTATCGGGATCTAGAAAACTCCACCCACCCTGACCAAAGAATCCTTCAGGATCGTCATTAATGGTTTTCATAATCTTTGTCCAATTTAAACTTTGAACTCCCTCAGTGTAACGAATATCACATGAACTGTGATGAGAAAATATATAACCATTTATATACAGGTATGTACATGTTCATCATAATACTCAGTATGGGAATGAGACCATTTATATACAGACAGGTACATACATGTTCATCATAATACTCAGTATGGGAATGAGACCATTTATATATATACAGGTATGTACATGTTTATCACAATACTCTGTACCATAACAGGTCATGTTTTATACTTGACCTCATCCATTAACTGCAGCTACTACTGGCCTCTACAGTTAATGAAGTGAGGTCATAGTAGCTACAGTTAATGGTAACGAGGTCAAGTATATATAACATGACCCACCTAGTAGGTAGTAGGTAGCTACAGTTAATGGAGTGAGGTCATAGTAGCTACAGTTAATGGTAACGAGGTCAAGTATATATAACATGACCTACGTCCGACCTACTCTAGTAGAAGTAGCTACAGTTAATGGAGTGAGGTCAGGTGTAGAACATGACCTACCTAGTAGCTACAGTTACTGATGTGGTGATGAACATCTCCTCATTTTTGAGATAGAGCTAAGTATCTTCATAGACGAAAAAAACCTGTACCTAGTGGGGCTTGAACCTGCAACCTTTCGATTGCAAGCCAGCACTTCAACCAGCACTTCAACCAGCAGGCCACTAGTACCCCCTATATTAATAGTTTATTTCATATTTATATTCAACTACATCATACAAACCAAATTATGTACACACAAAATGCAACACAAAATGCAACACAAAATACAGCAACAATATCATTATGACTTGATAAATGTTCAAAAGTCAAAGAGGTTTCAAATATCTAACTCTTATCCTCCATCTTTCCTTCCTCCTCCATCTTTACCTCCTCCTCCTCCATCTTTCCTTCCTCCTCCTTCTTCTCTTCCTCCATTTCCTCTTTTTTCTCTTCAGTCTTCTCCTTGGTTTCTTCTGGTCCATATGAGGCAGTATATCCCCAGGGACCCCATACATAACGAGTCATTCCAGGACTCTCATGTGTCACGGGTTCCCATGTACCAAATGGAGAGACACGCCAACCAGGTGGAAACGTAGGTATGACTGGTTTAAATCCTTCTTTAGTTTGAACTTCAGTTCCACTTGATTTCCTTCGCTCCAAAACTTTCTTCCTCTTTTCCTCTTCTTCTTTAGCAATGGTTTTCAAATTCTCAAGATGAGCCTTCCTCATTTTCTCCTCGTAGAGTCTTTGTTGACGAAGCCTCTCTTCATGACGTTGGAGCATTTGCCTTCGATCACTCCAGGTTGGGAAATGACCAAGTGAAAAGAGGCTATGTTGGTGAGGATGGGAGAAGGGATGGTGGTGAGAATGAGAGAAGGGATGATGGTGAGGGTGAGAGAAAGGTTGAAAGACAGAGGTCGGTTGATGGAAAAACGAATCAAAAAGGTGCTCAAAACCACCAAAATCGTCATCATCATCATCATCTTCTTGAGGCTGCTGGGTAAGAGTAACTATGAGGCGAAGAGTATTCTCAGGTCCTAGAAACTGTTGAGCAGTCTGGAGTTCTTCATCAGTTGAGATAGTTATCAGGTCGTTATCAGAATCACGATACAGTAGCTGTATAGAGTCTGGTACAACATCTTTCAGCTCGGGAAAGACAACCAGTAGTTTAGCCTTTAGGTCTAACAAAGAAGCATCTTCTTCAACTGAGAATCTTCTCACAACATTTTGAAATGTAGCCTTGATAAACAACATTTCACAGTTTTACAAGAAAGATAGGTAGTAAAAAAAGTAAGTCTCCTTTTGAAGTGCCACCAAGCTGTGTACTAACTGTACAGAGTTGCAGCCCTTTTATACTCAACTACTAGGTACATTCCAAAACTTGTTATGTAAACTACAAAGTTCAGGACAAAAGTATAATTGATCGGTGATGTTATCAAATATGATCTATATAGAAAATTCTAGTAAATTCTAGTGGCTATGAATATCATTATCTAGTAAATTCTAGCGGCTATGAATATCATTATCTAGTAAATTCTAGCGGCTATGAATATCATTATCCAGTAAATTCTAGTAAATTTGTAACATACAAAAGTTTAATGACAACATGAACTCTGGACTCAGGGGACAATTATGTATTAAACCTGTAGTTTCTATTCCCTTACAATACTAGAGACTAATGTATATATTATAGATAATATATACATTAGTCTCTAGTACAAGTACATGTATATTATCTCTAGTATATACAATTGTCTCTACTGCTGACTCCATTGTATATGAAGAATTTGAAACAAGATATGAGAAGGAACATTATAGATCTCTATGACTGCATCTTCATTATTTATTGAGAAGATTCTTGTGTCTGCAATCCATTCATGCTCTTTGCAGCCATCTTTTTTGTAGAACAGATCCTTGATTGACCAAGGCCCCCAAATAATGTAATTATAATTTATAAACCATTTGATGGCAATCCATGTACATGTAGCTGTAGCAGGAGGTCTACAAGTGCAATAGACTAGTTGCTAGTAATCAATGTACAGAACTGTTGATGTGTAGATATTGAGTCAATAGCAAGAGGTCTACAAGTGCAATAGACTAGTTGCTAGTAATCAATGTACAGAACTGTTGATGTGTAGATATTGAGTCAATAGCAAGAGGTCTACAAGTGCAATAGACTAGTTGCTAGTAATCAATGTACAGAACTGTTGATGTGTAGATATTGAGTCAATAGCAAGAGGTCTACAAGTGCAATAGACTAGTTGCTAGTAATCAATGTACAGAACTGTTGATGTGTAGATATTGAGTCAATAGCAGGAGGTCTACAAGTGCAATAGACTAGTTGCTAGCAATCAATGTACAGAACTGTTGATGTGTAGATATTGAGTCAATAGCAAGAGGTCTACAAGTGCAATAGACTAGTTGCTAGCAATCAATGTACAGAACTGTTGATGTGTAGATATTGACTCAATAGCAAGAGGTCTACAAGTGCAATAGACTGGTTGCTAGTAATCAATGTACAGAACTGTTGATGTGTAGATATTGAGTCAATAGCAAGAGGTCTACAAGTGCAATAGACTAGTTGCTAGTAATCAATGTACAGAACTGTTGATGTGTAGATATTGACTCAATAGCAAGAGGTCTACAAGTGCAATAGACTAGTTGCTAGCAATCAATGTACAGAACTGTTGATGTGTAGATATTGAGTCAATAGCAAGAGGTCTACAAGTGCAATAGACTAGTTGCTAGTAATCAATGTACAGAACTGTTGATGTGTAGATATTGACTCAATAGCAAGAGGTCTACAAGTGCAATAGACTAGTTGCTAGCAATCAATGTACAGAACTGTTGATGTGTAGATATTGAGTCAATAGCAAGAGGTCTACAAGTGCAATAGACTAGTTGCTAGTAATCAATGTACAGAACTGTTGATGTGTAGATATTGAGTCAATAGCAGGAAGTACAAAAGAGTCTCTCCAGTGAATTTCATCAAAGAAGTTTAAGGTGATGGATGGATGGATGGACGGATGCATGGACAGAAACTTAAAATTATAAATAAACATAAAACCAAATGGAAAGTGATATTAGAAATATCTATAAACAGCTGGTGAAATCACACTATCACCAAACTCACCATATTGAAACACATCCAAATACACAGATATCAGATACTACATGCACATGTACAAAATACATACATGTACATGTACAGTGATATACATTGTACATTTTAATAGTTAATTAACCACTCACTTCAACCATTCTTTTACTTGATCCAAAGATTTCATAGGTATAGCTGTTACCATGGCAACTTTTCGTTTATAGTCTTTAAAAACAAAGACCATGTCAAAATTCTTTAAATGAAACTATAAAAATACAATGAATAAAAAATGTAGCAACTATTAGTCCAATTCTTTTATTAACCATTAGTCCATTCATCCATTAGTCCATTCATCTATTAATTCATCAACCTATTAGTCAATTCAACCATTAGTCCATGCATCATTAGTCCATTCATCCATTAGTCCATTAGTCCATGCATCATTCATCCATTAATTACTTCATTCATTCATCAACCATTAGTCCATTCATCCATTAGTCCATTAATCCATGCATCATTAGTCCATTAATTACTTCATTCATTCATCAACCATCAGTCCATTAGTCCATTAATCCATGCATCATTAGTCCATTCAACCATTAATCCATGCATCATTAGTCCATTCAACCATTAGTCTATTCAACCATTAGTCCATTCATCATTAGTCCATTCATCCATCCTTTAATCTATAAATTACCTGTACTCTTTCAAAATGTACTAGTTCTACTTCATCCAGTGTGATGATAAAATGAGGCTGAGGGATGAATGAACACACACATATATACTTACAATGCACTATGTACAAATAATAATTTGTATTTCTTTAAAACAACACAATGATGACCAGAGTCATCACAACAATATAGTAGAGTCCAATTATCACTGACAAAAGGGTCTAATATTCAACATACTGGTTCTGAGTTATACTATAAACTGAAATAAGGGTCTTCAATATTCAACATACTGGTTCTGGGTTATACTATACACTGAAATGAGGGTCTTTAATATTCAACATACTGGTTCTGGGTTATACTATACACTGAAATGAGGGTCTTTAATATTCAACATACTGGTTCTGGGTTATACTATACACTGAAATGAGGGTCTTTAATATTCAACATACTGGTTCTGAGTTGTACTATACACTGAAATGAGGGTCTTTAATATTCAACATACTGGTTCTGGGTTATACTATACACTGACATGAGGGTCTTTAATATTGAACATACTGGTTCTGGGTTATACTATACACTGACATGAGGGTCTTTAATATTCAACATACTGGTTCTGTGAGCTGTACTAAACAGTTAGTAGTTGGTGTTAATAATACAGTACTTCTAAAGGGGACACCATGATACCTGTGAGATTAGAGAGAGGAAGATATAGTGTTCATGATAATAAATAACCAGTTGTCAAGATAAGAAATAATTTGGGAACAAAATATAATTTTAGTATCGGTATAGATAAGGAACTTGAAGCAATATTACAACTAACATAATACTAGTTATAAATAGTTATTAATAATGTTTACCCAAGATCTTTAAATGGTTTCTCAAAGTCGAAGTTACAAAGAGGAACATTTTCAACTTTTCTTCTAAAGTTATCAAAAGCTCCATCCAGTTTTTGTCTTAACTCTCTTTCTGCCTATGGAGTGTAAAACAAGCATAAAGAGCTAGTAAAACAGGTTTTATATACTAGTCAAACCTGTTCTGCCATTAAGTCATCTCTGTCATGCATATGATGGGTCCTGCCCAAATCAGTCATGATCTCACCGACCTATTGAAACGTAATTTATATCTTAAATACTTGATAAGAACTGCGTGACTGCAAGTACCTCAGTATAGAACTGAATATCTTTATTCTTCTTTTTACCAATTATAATAGGAAACTGGATTAAGGGATGTGAGAATGATAAAGGGAAGAGGATGGGAGAGGAAAGAAGAGGATAGGAGAGGAACAGATGTGAGAATAAAGAAGGAAAGAGATGGGAGAGTAAAGAAGGGAAGAGGATGGGATAGGAAAGAATGTGAGAAAAAAGAAAGGAGAGGATGGGAGAGTAAAGAAGGGAAGAGGACAGGGAGAGGAAACGTGAGAGGATGGAGGAGCAAAGGAAGGAAGAGAACAGGGATCAAAGGAGGGAAGAAGATGGGAGAGGAAGGATGGAAGAAGATGGAGAGTAAAAGGGAGAGGATTTAAAGAAGGGAAGGAGAAGATGAAAGAAGGTAGAGAAATAATTATTATAATGTATACATGTACATGTACCTTCAAATGAAAATGTAATAAACAAATCATCTCTCCTTTTGATGGCTATATATAGAAAATAAAGGATACATTATGTAATAGTCACATGACTATCACATGATTGTCACCTGGAAGAAGGCATGTTTAATGTTATTGTATATGATATCAACTTTATCTCCTTTAAGTGTAGTGTAACGAAGACCATTCTGATGAGCTTCAAGAACACCCTATCAGAGTTTACATAATATACATGTATGTACATGTGTACATGCATGTATATATGTACATGTGGTGCATGAAATACATATGTACATACTTGAACTCTTCTAGATCCTATGAGAGGTCTCATATACAGGTCTTTGAGACGAGGATTACCCTTAGTGGAACTCAATACCAGATGATCCTGTTCTTTGTACCCCTCAAGTTCTTTCTTCTCTTGTTCTCTGGTACGAAAACCCTTCTGAACGTCTTTAATAAGATTGTAAACACTGGTAAGGTTAATACCAGAACCAGTCAAACCAGTATGTGAGTTTGAACCACGAAACGAACTGAGGTAGAAAAGACTCATTAGAAACGATTACGATATATAATATACTATTTATAAACTCAATCATGTAATATGATTATAACTTGTTACTTTATCATCAACATGGTACTATATCACTTTATCGATGTATGTATCATGTGATGTACTTACAGCTCTTTGACATATGTAGCATCAGGATTAGGAAATACAACACCATCCATTCTACCCATGGTACTACAGAATGAGAGAACACTTACAATATAAAGTACATGTACTGTAGTACAATAGAACCTCTGATAAAGACACTATGAATTAAGGACACCTTCATACTAACAACACTTGTCTCTGACCCAATACCAGTGATTTGCCCATGATATTTAGAGTGGTGGTTGGATTCTACATTGCTGTTTATTAAATTCACACTTAATACTGTCTCAGTAGCCTATATATGTATTATCTGAGAAGTGGTTAATTCATCTGAGTGGTGGTTAATTCATGCTAATGAACACTGCAATTATGAGACCTCTAAATAAAGGACACTTCCACTAGTCTCAAGGTATTGTTTATACAGAGATTCCATTGTAATTCTAACAAATTCTTACCTTCCTGGATAGAACAGGTTAATTCTGAGATATGTGTAACTACCCTCATCACTTTTACTAATATTCTTTACCATGGATATATGAAAAGGAGTGGGAATACCAAATACCGGGAGAATCAATGTCTCATGTTTACGATCTACAAATAATAATAATATTAATAAATTAATCCCTTTCACCAACAAGACTAGTAACCACACTCTATTGCATAAAGGCTATACTCACACACATTCATACTAACCTACAAATACCCTGAGATTATGAACATCTGGTTCTCTAACAGGTAATACAGAATAATGTTTATACGACACCATAGAGGACAGTTTGGGTCTGAGGATAAGAGAGTCAACTGTAAATAACACAAATATATGATAGTTTGGGTCTGAGGATGAGAGTCAACTGTAAATCAAATATAGTTTAGGTCTGAGGATGAGAGTCAACTGTATATCAATAATATGATAGTTTGGGTCGAGGATGTGCAGAATCAAAATATATCTAACCTTTTAGCTACATTCTCTTGTAATCCCTCTAACATGCGTTTCTATTACACACAAAGAAAGTAAGGTAGGAGAAAATGAGGTGAGAACAGAGTTTATAATATATAAATCATTAACTTACTCTTGCTTCCTCGTTTATTTGTCTAGCTAATATTGCCTGATGATCCTTTCGTTTGTATCCTGATGTCATCTCAGGCTAATGAACAAATACATGTACACATGTGTATGTACATGTGTATATATACATTCATATGTGTATGTACATGTACTTATATACATGTAATATACTCACTCTAGTTCTACTGTCCAGTACAGCAGTATGACGAGTTTCTCTACCTTTAAATAATTTCTCCTAAATGACAAAGAATATAATGTGTACATGTTAATTATTGAATGTAATATACAAGTGCACGAATGTTTGTACATGTACTTACATTGATATCATTATCAACAGTTCCATTTTCTTCATCATCCTAATAATCATATTATAATAATATTAATTATCATTATGATGGCATTACAGTACATACTCCTAGAAATATAGCTATACTAGATATCTTCTTCTTAGAGGCAGCAGTCAGTTCTGTAGCTGGTGCATCCTGAAAGAACAGAGCGATGAACAATATATAATTAAGAGACATTCTTCCTCACTTCATTAACTAGCACAGTGTCTCCAATAAATAATGCATAATTCTTTCCTGTCTCATCTTCAGCATCGGGATTTGATAAGTTTGAAAACCCAAGATTCACACAAAACACCATCCCTACATAAATAGATGTACATGTGTATAACTATTATATACTATAAAAGAAGAATGAGACTAAATTGTTCTAGTATATCAATTGTACAGACATCCTCATTAATAACTAGTTACATACAGACATCCTCATTAATAACTAGTTACATACAGAAATCCTCATTAATAACTAATTACATACCGACATCCTCATTAATAACTAGTTACATACAGACATCCTCATTAATAACTAGTTACATACACACATCCTCATTAATAACTAATTACATACCGACATCCTCATTAATAACTAGTTACATGTATATACAGATTCTCATTTGTACCTTGTTTTGCAGGTAATGTACATTTTGGAGATATTTGTAAAGAGGGTTCACGAAACTCCAGACCAGTTGCAAACCTGAAATGAATATGATGAAGTATTATGTATTCAAACATCCTTCGCATACCCTAAAGTCTTTGTAAAACTGTCCTTTATCTCAGGATGTTTGGAAGCAACAACTTCATAAGCCGTAGAATAGACATCAGACAATGGAGTACCATCTCTAAGAGTATCCAGTACTTTATCATATAACGATAACAGAAATGAATATTTGTCTTGCATTTCCTGAAAAAATATAAATTAATTAATTCTCTTCATTAGTGCTAGTCTTGTTCAAACTAGACTACTGTTCTGCCCAGGATATTTAGAGTGGTGGTTAGATTCTACATTGCATTTAGTATTGTTTATACTTAATACCGTCTTGGTAGTCTATATACAATGTATTATCTGAGAGGTGGTTAATTCATGCTGAATGGTGGATATTCCTGGCCAGTGTAGGTAGAACACTGTAAATGCACCATTTGAGGCCAACAGTTCATAATACAGTGATATTAAACTATTAACATACTTGTGACGGTTCCACAAACATAGTTCTACAAATATTAGAACAGTATGATTTGTATCGTACTCCTAAACAACACAAGATAGTACCAAAATGGAGTCTCTCATCAGAACTATATAGGAACACATTTTAAATAACACAATATATTATATGAACCACACCCACCTTACAGTACTAAACTTCAATTGATAATGGCCGCCACTTTGAATAATCGGTGCATAACAAATTTCAACCTTCAATTGGTTCATGATGTACATGTTTATTCATGTATTAATAATGTAATACTATACCTGATCATGGTCTATTCCAGCTGGTAATATCTTCTTGTCTTCTGTTATCGCCTTGTCAATACCATCAGCTAATTTACTATGTTTCACTTTCTATACGAGTTTAAATGGGAAAAGGAAAGATTTATGTATGAAGGAAAGGACAGCATATATGCAATGAGTATGTATGTACATGTACAATGTATGTATGGATATAGTACATACATGTATACATTTATATTGCTTATACAAACCTTTTCTTCATCTACTATGGTAGCTATCTCTTTTCTTACATGTTTAGTGAACACAGTACAAGTCACTTGACAAGCTTTCTAAAGGATAAGATATATAGACTAATAACCAAACCCACAAAACAGATATATAATTATATATACTTTTATTAATCCAATCTCAGTATCATCTTTACAAGAAGTCATATAAGCAAATGCTGAACTGACATCAACCTGTTATACAGGAATAATAAACAGGTTACGTGATATACTAACACACTGACTTGTTTCAATTTAGATTGATCAAGAGCATTTTTCCAGTCATCAACAAACTCTCCAGAAAAACTATCTTTACTGAATGTACCAACTTTCTTACCCTAAATAGTGTTAATATGATATTTACTATCATAATAACATGGAATATTAACCTTTTTACTGCTCTCAGCTGCTTCCAATATAGTACTAAAATTCTCTGCATCATTATCAGCCTTTAAGAAATATTGAAAAGTAATTTCATAACACAAATGTATAATTAGAAACATACTTTGTTACGTAAATGAAGGACAAGTTTTGGGAGATCTGTTTTCTTGTTAAGTGCTTGTTCAAGGGGTCTGAGGAAATCCGCTTTCTTCTTACTCGTTAGAACATGAATATCATTACCACAAAACACACATAAAGTATCCGTCAGTTCATATCCAAATAGCCAAGTCTGATATGAAAAAACAAACGATAGATCAATATTCAGACACCTCACCACTATGTTTGGGAATGAGACTCATTTTCTTCATGATGGGCATTAATTAGAGTGTGATATCAAATACACAATGTATTGATATACCTGTAGAGCAGTTGATTTAGCATATACAACCTCTTCATCTCTACCAACTATCACTGCTAAACAGTCTGCTTCATTCCATAAATTAGTCTCTTCATCAGACTAGAGAATATATATATATATATATGAATTATTCTAATTAAATGCTAGTCTAACTCACCTCCCAATCTAAATACAAACGTTCAATTCTAGTAAGAAATGCTGCTTCATCTACACTGACCATTCTAGAGGATATCTACGTAGTCACACAAAGGGAACTTTCACCCACTAAAGAGAGAAGTAGGAGGGAACACGAGGACACCTTCCCGCCAAATGGCGGACACAATATTTGGTAGGCGTGGTATGGGCGTGGTCGTAAAGAGTGTATTATTGTGGGTTTTCAGCATGTAGTGCACGATAGTGAAACACAGAAACTGATGCCAACTGCTCTTCGCTCAATGATCAGGATCCTTCAGATCTGGTTAGTGATAGTGACTGCAATAGGATGTCGGAATCTCCATCTGGTAAGTCAAGAAATATTTATTATAAAAATATTATTCATTGTTGTGTGTATATATATATATATATATATATATATATATATATATTATATATATATAATTATATATATATATATATGATTATATATATTATATATTATATTATTTATTATAATTATATTATATGCAATAATTTTGTTCAGAATCCACTCTGGCACCATCACCATGTGGGTCACAAAGAAATATCCTACAACTCTCAAAAATGGATGAAGAAAAAAAAGAAAGAAGAAACATAGAGCGTACCGTCTCTTTTATTGATGTGAAAATTAATGATGAAGAAGGGAGAAGCACAAATAGGTAATTATAAAATGATATATTAATTATTAATCATTCTTCCTCTCCTCTTTAAAAGTGTTACCAGTGAAGATAGTTCTAACGCAACAGTTACATTTGAAAAACTCAAAAGGCTCAAGTCTCGTCTTAAATTAAAAGATTTATCTCAGAATGAACTAGAGCTAAAAGCTTCATTATATTTTCATATTTGTAATCCTCTTAAACGTTGGAAAGTTGAGAGACTAGTTCCATATAAACTAGTGTTACAAATTGTGAAAACTATGCTATTGATATTACAGGTATGATGAGAGATATCAATATACATTTAATAAACCAGTTTATAATACAGGTTATTCTATTCCTGTATGTGGTACCTAGTGAAAGAGCTGTATTCTTTTATCAGAGTCAGTTCTTATTTCAAGAGCTCTTTGTTCAGGCGTATTCTAGCATTTCAAAAACATCTAAATATTCAGCTCACACCAGAGAACAAATTGTTAACGAGATAATGTTTGCTGTGGAAAGGGTAAGAGGAAATGAGAGTGTGTTTAGTAACCATGGTTACAGAGTGATCATTAATATTTTAGTATTATCAGCTGCCTAATCTAACAATTGGAAGCTATGGCCATGTTTTGGATGATAATGAGACTACTATACCAGTTCAAGTGAAACTAGACCAATACAAGATAGCTGATTTTAATCCTTCAACCGGACAATATAAGTTTGACTACGATATTACAACTTGTAAGTAGTACTACATCTATGGTGTGTTTAACATCTGGGTAACATAATGATCATGTACTACCACTCTACAACATCAATGTATATACCTCCTTATATGGCATTTAAGTAACATGCCAATGTAATCCCCTAACATTAGTGTTCTGCTGACATTGTAAAAATATTGTCTTCTGTTTTAGGTTTTCTGTAATCTTGTTATCTGAGCTATGTATATTTAGTCTATCTATTTATGTATGTACATGTATATCTATATATGTACATGTATTTATAATTTAATATGTGCTTGTCACGCATAACCTCACTCGTGCACATACACACACATACACTCACTGGTATACACACACACTCACACATACACTCACACACACACACAGATAATTTTAATTTAGAATCACAAAACATTAATGGTTCTTCAATCTCAGAACAGCTGGAAACTAATGGATTAGACATGACATTTTGTAGGTAAGTCATAAGTTGACGCTATCTCATTACTAATTCATATAATTATTATGATATCAGATTTATTGAACTAGAGCTAAAGTTTCTAATTAAAAGTATTCACATTACTAAGCAGGATTCTATTTCAGGATCTGTTCCAGAATGTTTTATCTTTGATGTGAAGGTGATGAATTTATCATATACATACATACATACATACACACGTGTATATATGTATGTATGTTTATAACTTTGCATGTAAGTAGGTATGTATGTCTATATATAGTAATATTATTGTTCATTAGTCATACATGTATATAGTTTGCACAATAGTAGCAATCAGTCATGGGACCAAGTACTTAACTAAACTGCAAGTTCTACTTGACAAGTACATATAAGTACAAGTACAAATGCATTAGTATTTGGTACCTAGGTGCTGTTCATAACTGACATGTCAAACTTTTAATTATCATTGTGATACATTATTACATCTGATGACATTCATTAACTGTTTAAATCTACCATCACTTAGTCAGCAGTGAAATATTTTCTGACCAGCCTCTCAACGAAGGACTTGAGTACAAGTAATTTGCATTAATAAGGAAAGAACTTAAGACTAGTACCAATGTATATATACTTGGCCCCATACCTGGACTATTCATGTCATGTTATCACTTCCTCTTTCATTTACTAAGATTTGATATGTTATCATTTCCTCTTTCAGTTAATATATTCCTATAAAGGACGAGATGGTAAGATAGACTACTATTTAAACAAAAGTGAAAAGAAGTCAAGTTGTAATGGAAAACTTCTATCTAAACCAGGTTAATAAATAAATACACTAATGTTAGTCTCTGAAGACATGCCCTCATAACAAGAGTTCTCATGTCATGATGGGGTTCTCGTAATTTCATTTCACAGATTCATATAATATATTTATTGTTGTTATCACACTGTTGGATCTATTTATAACTATATTGTGTATCACATCTATTTCATTTACTATACATACGTATCGTAGAGCTTACAATCTTGGAAAGGTAAGTCCATAGTAATATTAATTAACCAGTATTAATAACCAGTATGTCCTCTGGCCTACAGGCTATGGGTGAGTTCTATCAAAAGAAGCTGCGAATTAAATTGAGTTGGTGGGAGAGAAGAGATCTATTTTCTACTTGGTCTCTTTTCACTTTCTTCAGTGATGTTCTGTTAATATTAGGCTCAATTATCAAAATACTTTTACAATACAATGTAAGTACTCTAATTATCACATGACTATCATATGATTATCACATGATACTAGGTCTTCTTTGATGCTATTTGTGTAAGGATATTACTTGGATCAGCACTGATAGTACAAGCTGGTGTGATCCTGAGATACTTCAGCTTCTTCAAACAATTAAGTGTATGTATGATAAGCTAAAACTTTCCCCACATCAATAGACTAATATGCCAATCTGGCAGCAAGATCATGTTGATAACATCCTTCAGACAGTCTCAGTATAACCTTTCATAAATATGTACTAATTGCTTATGTTTACTTACATGTAAGCCCTAACAAGCACCAATAATGCATGAGCTCATAATGACATAGACCTTGACCAGAGCCCTCAATGCAGTCTCCCTTGACCAGAACCCTCTGTGCAGCCTCTTCTGAACTCTAGTATAACAATGACATAGGCCTTGACCAGAATCCTCACTGTAGTCTTCCATGATGTCAATGCAGCCTTAGTATGACCTTAGACCCTGACCAGACACCTCAGTGCAGTCTCTCCTGAACTCCATTATAGTAATCACTTATTTTTACATTGGACATGTTATGTTGGCCCTGGCGAGACTCCTAAATATATATTTTTCGTAGGTCCTAACAAGAACCCTCAGTGCAGCCTCTCCTGAACTTGTCAAGTTTCTATTGTGTACATCTTTACTGTATTTTGCCTTTGCTCTCTGTGGACTGGTTGTATTTGGTCCATATGATGAAATGGTGAGTCATGTTTCTCTCCTGTGATTTCCTGATCTATCCTCCTTACCTCACACAGTTCAGTAACTTTGGAAATTCCGTGGAGATACTATTTGCTCTGATAAATGGAGATAGTATTTGGCTTGTATTCAGAGCTTTTGACTCTCGGGATTTCGCTATATATATATACAGCAGATTTTTTGTATATTCATTCATATTCCTCTTCATATATGCTGTTCTAAACCTATTCACTTCTCTAGTGAAATCTTCTTATGATAATTCTCTGGTAAACCTTTTCATTTTTAATTATTTTACTCAATTCATTCCTCTGTCTATCTATCTATCTATCTATCATTAGTCCACTGACAGAGCTACAATTAATGAAGTTCGTAGATTTGTATTTTCAGGACCACTCACACAAAATGGAGTGGCTTTAAGAGATGTCACTCGTGTTGAAAAGTGAGATTATTATTAGTTATTCTTATTATTATTGTTGTTGTTATTGTTATTATTGTTGTCTATAACTATCTGTGCTAATGTATATTTGTTTCTCAGATATGTTGAACCTGAATTAATTCTTGCTCACAGAAGACGACGCAAGAATTCAATTGGAGATCTAGATTAAATTAAATTTTTAATGACTATTTCAATCTCAAGACATACTCCATCAATCATTGAAAAATTATAATCACTAATTATTGTTTTGATCGCAAATAAATTTATTTATTAAATTTTAATGAAGCCGTTATAATAAATAACAAGTGAGTTATGATGGTGACACTATCAGACCAGCAGGACCACTACCCAGACTATGACCTGTCACTGTACTTTGGAGCGGTTTGAAACCAAGTTCCTCAACAGGAACTCCGAAGCTTGTTAACTTTGCTTCGTATGTCTTTATCAAGTCATTATGAGCCTGAAAAGAAAGTAAAAGCATTTTTCAGAAACTATTTCAATAATTCTCAACAATACTGTGTTGTGTTTGTGAGAATAGAACTGAAACTCTTTTTAGTTACTTAAATAAACTAATAAACTACAAATAAACTACAGATCTACTGTAATAATACAATAATTTTCTGTCTATACTACACAGCAAGGGTAATTAGCCAATAATGGAATTAGTTAACCCTTTCATATTAGTTAATTAACTATTATAACAAGTCATACTGCACTCATTCTTGTCACACTAAAACAACACAAAAGGTAACCTCTTTGTGGTCCTAAAGGTGACCTTATTAATTATTATTATCATGATTAAATAAAACATCATTGAGATACAATGTACCTTACCTTACAAACTCTAGCTAATTCATATTGTAGATCTCTGATAGCACTATTTTTAGAATCCAATACATCCTATTAAAAATAAAAAAAATATTATAATATATACACATGTACACAACCAATGTGTGATACCTCTAGCTTTCTTGTTACCATAGTCAGTGCAGAAGGATCCAGATTTGAAGCTGCCAGGACCTCGTTCAACTGAGCCTCCTACACACACACACACACACACACACACACACACACACATAACATACTAGTTTGATACTTTGATATAGTCTCATACCTTCTTTTCAAGAGTATCTGCTAATGCTGTGAGCTTCTTTTCCAGTAATAGATTCTTAAATCCACTTTTTTGTTGAACTTCATGAATAGCTGACACAAACCTGCTATACAAGTCATCTCTCTCCTTTTGAATCTATTAATACATGTAGATATATATACTAAGACAAGCAGGAAATCATACAACAATGTGTTCTAAACACTTTCACTTAAGGTCCTTATGTGTTCAATCACAACAACCTATACCTGTGAAAATCTCTGCTCTAACACTTCATGTTCCCATCTCAGAGATTTCAGTTCAGACTCTTGTACTTTTAGCTTAGCTTTGGCGTTCTAATCAGTGACATAATAATTATTATAAACATCATTTCTAATAACTCACTTGTAGTGACAACTTGTCTCTCTCATAATTGGCTAGTTTCTTCTGGAGGTCATTAACCTCTTCACGAGCCTAAATATAAATACAGTATCCAGTGTGTTTGATAAATACATATGGTACACCAATGTACCTCATGTTATACACCAATGTACCTCATGTGATATACTAATGTACCTCATGTGATATATACACCAATGTACCTCATATGATACACCACCTCGTATGATACACCAGTACACCAGTGGATCTTGTAAGGTACACCAGTGGACCTCATGTGATACATAAATGAACATATTACTTAAGATCAATTACTATTACCTCAACATTGAGATTGTATACTATTACTCTATTACTATCACTAATACCTTGTAACATGTAATCTTTACCATTACTATTACTAATACCTTGTAACATGTACTATTACTATTATCACCCCATGTCTGAATTACCTTCTGTAATGGTTCTTGTAGTTTCCTTTTCTCAGCTTGTGTCTCTGCTAAATTTTTCTCTAATCTTTCATGATCTTTTTTCATCTTTTCAACTTGTTCCTGTAATCATATAGTATGTAATGTGCTATCTATTGATAATACATACCTTCAGTGAGTTAATGAGAGCCAGGTTATTA
Organism: Petrosia ficiformis; assembly: GCA_947044365.1. Lineage (NCBI taxonomy): Eukaryota > Metazoa > Porifera > Demospongiae > Haplosclerida > Petrosiidae > Petrosia > Petrosia ficiformis. The sequence goes on along the minus strand of OX345642.1, from coordinate 282,830 downwards.
AGTGTAATATCATTATAATAATTCTTAATATCACTAAATGCTTTCTCATGATTCTTCATTAATTGGTTAATTTGACCATTCTTGCGCTACAGAAACAGAATTGATTTCAATTAATTAAATTAATTAATTAGCTTACTTCTTCAACTTCATGAACTTCTGTTTTTCGTCTCAGTTCTAATTCATCTCTTAGAGATGTCATCTTCTGATCATATTTTGCTTCTAGTTCTGCAGCTCTCTGTTCAAACTCCTCTCTTGTCTGGGTCAGTGCCTGATCGTGTTCCTGTTATATCAATAGATATAATGAAACCCCTCTATTGAGGACACTCTGAAATGAGGACACCCCTGCAATCAGGACACTTATATTTGTCCCAATGGTGTCCAAAATAGAGGGGTCCCATTGCAATTAATAAATAGATCGAGAGCTATTATATGCAGTAACTATAAGCAATTGTAATTCAATTATTTAATAATCTCACTCACTTTTTTCAGAGCTTTCACAGTTTCTTGATGAGCAAGTTCCATTTCCTTTATTTCAACCTTCAATACTCGTTTCTCCTGTCCCAGACCAGATTCTCTCTCACTGTGTTGACTCTGTTCTAATGTTAGAACTACACTACCTATTATTAAGAAATGAAATAGACTATTCTTTTCATCCATCTCTCCTTTCCTTAACTACTCCTTCCCTCTTCTTCTCTCATCCTACCCCCCTCCTCTTCTCTCACTGTCCTCATCCTCTCTCATTCTATCCCTCCCTCAATACATATACATATACATATATTAAATATACCATCTCTTTTAAGCTCAGTGATGTTATTCTGATGTTCATATAATAAATGTTTAACTTTCTGTTTATAGACCTAATTAATGATAATTATAATGGGAATAATTTAATAATTCATTTATAATAGTATACTCACTTTTATTTCAACCTGATGTCTTTCCTCCGCATCTTCTAATTCTCTTTCTTTGTTTTTTGTTGTAGCTTTCGTTTCTTCCAATTGACGTTTAGTTATATCCCAAAATGTATTGACCTGAACACATATACATACATACATAGTTACACACATACATACATACATACATACATACATGCATACATACATGCATACATTGTTACATACATACATACATACATACATGTACTCTATATACAATGTATATACTATGTACTTAGATTCATACATACATACACACAAAGTACACACACATATGTACATAATATGTTAACACATTATATACTTTATCTCTTTCTAATTGAAAGAAGTTTCTCTCTTCTCTTTCTCTATCCAGCTCATCTCGTAATCTCACACAGTGTTCTTCAAGCTAAGTAATATATTAATAATGAATATACCACTTTTTAATTAATCCTTACCTGTTCTTTAGTCATTTCATCTGTTGAGATCCCATCTATAACAGCTGCTGCTTTAGCCTTGCCTTTACCCTTACCCTTCCCTTTACCTTTCCCTTTGCCCTTTCCTTTACCTTTCCCTTTCCCTTTAGGCTGAAGAAGAAAACAGATTAGTAGGGTATTAATTGTAGATAAAAGAAGCTTACCATTGTACAGAGATAAGTAAGTAGTAGTAGTTGTTTCTACTTGTTTGTTTGTTGGTTGTCATAGCAACAAGAGACACACCTTAAATTTAAACAGAGAAACTTCCCGTCAGTTCGGACATTTCCAAAGAATGTGATACACCCACAGGATCCCACATATTGATAATTTATTTAAAAAGGATCGCTGATTGTTATAACCTTAAATAGTCTGAAAAGGTTCTCTTCAGTATTCTTTGCTGAGGTTGGATGACATTACAGTGCTGATGATATCACTACTCATGTGACTCTACTATAACTAATTATATATGTATATATATGCTCAGTTGGTGTTTAATTCAAGTTTAAACTAGTTCTTTATAATTATAAATGGCAGTCAGAAGGACTGATGTGTTGTCTAGGACAGATGAATCACTCAAGGAACTCCAGTCAAGTGAACAGCAACTGACAGATTCACAATTACCTTCTACTGTGTTTGAATTAACTAATGATTTTGTTCTCTGTACACGATTCAATGATCGATATAACAAACCACAATTATTTCAACTCCTGATAGTAAGAGGAAAAGATGTACGACTTAAAGAGTCAAGGGAAGTAATACGTACATGGCAGGCGGGCTTGAAGTCACTTCTTCAATATCCAATAGATTTATTACTAGCACCAAACAGACCTGAATTGAAGATTGTAAAGGTATGTATGTGTGTGTGTGTCTCCATTGTATTTATGAATAATGAATTGTATTATTATCATGTGTATAACTCTAAGCACTAAAATAACTTTGTGGTATATATTCTACTTTGAACTTTTCCTTTGAAAATGTAGTATAGAGGACATGACTCTTATGTCATAATAACATCATAATTATTTATTAGTTGTCATACTTCAATGGCTGATAGGAAGTTATCATTTCCTTGTTGGCACATATACATGTATATACATGTATATACATGTATATACATGTACATGTATATATATGTGTATATATACACATACTATTATGAAGTCATCATATTGAAATTGAATGAGTGTCTTAGTAACGAGATACAGTTTATTATTATTATTATAGTAACTACTGGAATTCATTATTCAAACAATTCTAAAAAATCCCTCTTTATTATAAACAACAGCAATTTGATTACATAATAAATGCAATTAAACTCCCCTCGGTCTATTTTCTAATTATTATATCTAGTACACATGTGTATCTATTAAATCTACACCTAATTATCATGTATATTAATTACATGTCTATATATATATCGCATGAGTAATTCGTAGGTGAGCTGAGTTTATCACATCTCTTCTACTACACATGCTTATCTACACATAATCATATATTAATTACATGTCTATATATATATCACATGAGTGTATTATGGATAAGTGGGTTGATGTTATAATCTATCTATAAAGCATATCTTTCTGTTTATTAATTACTCATGTGACTTTGTAGTCTCAATATCTGTCTATCTATCTATACACATTTATTTATCTCCTATAGTTGAGTTCTGCATTTTATGAATACAACATTAACCGAAAGTTAAAAAATGCCAAAGAGTTTTTACATCTCATGGGATATAAACAACATTCATCTTCTACTTCAAATCTAGTACTAGGTAACGTGTCATCAGAGAATCTGCTATCAGATTTAACTGATATAGTCACGCTACATTCTGATTTAGAAGCTGTTGATAAAATACTCGATAGAATACTAAACTTTGGGTCCCATACACTGAGCGGACATCAGATTCTCTTTGTCCATGTTCTTCAAGCGAGACAGTTTGGACCACCCTCTATCAAGGATTGCATGGAGTTTATAATGACAGGTGGAGCGAGTGTACATCCTGTTTCTACTAGCCAGTATGTGTCACAAACTAATGTTACTAATACTACTAGCTCAAATCAATATCAGGATAGACAATATACTGGTTCAAACCAGTATCAATATCCACCAGTGACTGGTTCAAACCAGTATCAATATCCACCAGTGACTGGTTCAAACCAGTATCAATATCCACCAGTGACTGGTTCAAACCAGTATCAATATCCAGCTGTGACTGGTTCAAACCAGTTTTATCAAAATTCTGAAACGAGAGTACCAAGAAACCCATCATACTCAACACATTCCGATATCTCTTTAGTATATAATGATGGATCTATACCTGGACACACACACACACATAGTCAGTATGCCATTCGAAGAAATGATCGACCAGCTACTCCCAAGAAGGGTTTAGCACGTACTGTTCCAACTCCTCTCTCCATTTCTTCTCCTCCCCCTGGTACTGAATCTACATACACAATAACCAGTCCTCCTGATGTTAATAATCTTCCTGCACCTGTAATGACACAATCTCAGCTTCAAAGAATGATGGGTAGAATTAGAGAGAATATCCCTCTAAATCTAGAAGATTCTTTTGATGATTATGAATACACAAGTCTGCCGTCTCGTGGTAGCTTTGGTAACAACAGGAGGTGCTCTAGTACATCTGACACTTCATCTCAAGATCGAGAGTTGCATCGTCAAATGTACAAACCATTTGGATCCACGAAACCAGTGTCATTTAATATTAGTGATGACGAAAGCGAGATGACTCCAGACTCACAAATGAGATCGCCTCCTCTTCCTCGACAAGACAAACCAAAAGCAGCTTCGAGAAGAAACATGCCCAGAGGACACAGTGTTGATAGCAGTTTAGATATGATGTCCCCATCTGGTACTACTTCCCCACCTCATTCTTATATTTCAAGAGGAGGTGAGAGTAACACAAAAGGTGATTATGGTATCCATGGTAACAACCATGATAGCCAATATGCTCAATATGGTACCAGTGGTAACCAGCATCCTATTAGCACTCAATATGGTACCAATGGTAGCCAGTATCCTATTAGCACTCAATATGGTACCAGTGGTAGCCAGTATCCTATTAGCACTCAATATGGTACAAATGGTAGCAAGTATCCTATTAGCACTCAATATGGTACCAGTGGTAGCCAGTATCCTATTAGCACTCAATATGGTACCAGTGGTAGCCAATATCCTACTGGCACTCAATATGGTACCAGTGGTAGCCAGTATCCTATTAGCACTCAATATGGTACCAGTGGTAGCCAATATCCTACTGGTACTCAATATGGTACCAGTGGTAGCCAGTATCCTATTAGAACTCAATATGGTACCAATGGTAGCCAGTATCCTACTAGCACTCAATATGGTACCAGTGGTAACCAGTATCCTATTAGCACTCAATATGGTACCAATGGTAGCCAGTATCCTATTACCAGTGGTAACCAGTATCATGAACACAGATCTTATGTCAACTATGATGTACAATCTTCGATGTCTAGACAAAGTAGTGATACTGCACTTACTAACCAATCACAAAAACGTCCGATCCCTTCACCTAGACTACTAAAGAATACACAATCATCGAACAAACATTTCAGCAAAAATCTTGATACGTACAATGTACCCCCATTGACCAATGTACCTCCATCGACCAGCAGTACATGGGGAGGAGAAGATAAACGACAAATGATTAGACAAATGTCCCGGGAACGTGAATCTTATGTAACGTCTGATAGTCCTAGTCTTCAATCAAGATACACATCCTCTGGAGCTGCTGCTAGGCAACCAAATAAATGGCGTTGTGATATTTGTGGTACATTAAACAATAAGAATCCTAATTATCCAGCTTGTGTTGTATGTAATGAGATGGCAACATGGGTGGAGTCCACCACTTACCAGCCAAAAGTGAATGAAAATACATCAACAGTTAACAATAGTCGAAAAATTGAAACAGACTTTTTCAGCACAAACCGTAAACACTGGGAGTGTTCCTATTGTATGTCATTAAACTATGATTTCGATAATCCAAGATGTTCAATATGTCAGGCAATACCCAAATGGGAGACACAATAATTAAATTGTTAGTTGTGGTCGATAAACATTCTTTAGTGATCTAGTAACAGGAAACCACTTATACATGTATTACTATAATTAATTTATGTTTCTTTGCCCTTTCTTTTGTGTTTAAAACATATATATGTAATAAGTTTTGCTGACATAGTGTTATTATATTGCCTAGTCATGTTCTTATTAAATATTTGAGATTCTTTTGTTCTATATTGTCTATCTATTGTGTGTACTTGACACAATCATCAGATTTTTATAATGATATTCATGACTTCTACTATGTCACTGTAACCATTTGGGAATATTAAATATACTGTGAGATCATTATACTGATAAGTCAATAAAAATATATAATATTATTCATAATGTATTATGGAATATGTCATTATAATCCATTAATTATAATAGTCAAGACATTATCATACATAATAATTATAAAAAGCAAAAGAGATCATAAAAAATACATTTTTATTTGTTCAAACTATTAGTTACAATAATGTACAACAACAACTTCCATCACCTTTTTTACCTCTCTCTATTTCACGAGCTATCTCTAAATATATAACTTCCAGGTTTTGTTTAGTTTTAGCAGATGTTTCGTAAAATGGTATCCCAGAGGATGTTGCTAATTTCTCTCCGTCATTTGTACTCACAACTCTTTGATCTACTAAATCAATCTTGTTTCCTACAAGAAGCATTGGTACATTGGTACGATTTTTGACCTTTCTGACAAGATCAACGAGATATTGAACATCGATGAATGACTGCTGGTTAATAACAGAATATATGACCAAAAACCCTTCACCATTTCTAATATAAAGATCCCTCATAGACGCAAACTGCTCAGCTCCGGCTGTATCTAGAATCTCAATGATTGAAGGTATACCATTAATTTTCACATTTTTCCTATAGAAATCTTCGACTGTTGGATCATATCTTTCCACAAACTCTCCTGTGACGTATCTCAGAGTAAGTGCACTTTTCCCAACACCGCCAGATCCTAACACCACAACTTTATATTCCCTCATTAGTAGGAACAATAGAATATGAATATCCTTACAATATTAAATTAGCCACTGAAATAAGAGAAGGGTTACTCACTAGATCTGTATAGTTGATATATCTACAACACGAAGCCACTCGAAGATATAACAAGGCCCTTATCTGGCGAGCTGACAATACACTAACACTTTTGTGACAACCACTCCTATTATATCGAGTACTACTATAATACACATAACCTTATTAGTAAACTGTTAATTAGCATAAAGTTATTAAAGAATGTGTGATGTTCAGTATGTTCTTTATATAATAAACCACACTTTAATAGACATCTCAACCTCAGAGAGATGTTAATAGTGAAGAATACCTTTGTTCAAAGATATGTCACTTTTAAGTATCAATTACTGCCCACTTGTGTGATATCATCATTTCATCACATCTGGTGTAAAGGGGGTTGGGTCTTTTGACACACAAAGAACGTAGCTAAAACAAATGAGTTATACATATGTACACCTCATTTAAACCTCAAACAGACCTAAGTTTGGATCATGGTGGACAGCCAGCTTGTATATATATATGACATATATTCATTGCTTGCTTGCTTACAACTATGAATATACTGTAACCACTCCCACTGTGATTAGTTGTTTTGTGTATCCGTGGAAACGACAATGAACAGCAGTTATGAATTTATTATAATAATAAGTCATGTAGTAACATGCATGCTGCAACTTTTCAAAAAAAGAAAAGTATAATTAAATGAAATACATACATACAAACATACATACATAAATTAAATTAATAACTATCTCATAATTTACATTAATTTGTTAATGAGGATGTCCCTTCCCAGCTGTTGAAAATTATTTAACATGAAGGCTCAGGAGAAGAAAAAAATTTATAATTAACATGAATTAAAGCCAAGAGCAGAAAGAAAGAAACATGTCCGCCATAATGGATATATACATATAAAAACTATCCATAGAGATAGAGAGAGCAAGCCAATTTCATTTGACAGTACATTAGAAATTATTTCTTTCTATTCTTATAATAAGGTACAACAACACCCACCATCTCCCTTTTTAGATTTGGATTTAAGAACCTCTCGTACTATATCTATGAAAATCACTTCCACATTTCTTTTACTCTTTGCTGAAGTTTCATAAAACGGAACACCCCATTCTCCTGATAATCTTTCTCCATCTACTGTTGAAACAGCTCTCTCTGCCTCTAAATCACATTTATTACCAATGAGAAGCATAGGTACGTGGGAGACACCTTTAACCCTGTGAATCTGATCTCTGAGTGGTTGAACATCAATGAATGACTGTTGGTTAATAATTGAGTAGACCAGTAGAAATCCTTGCCCATTTTTAATATACAAATCTCTCATTGACGCAAACTGTTCAGTACCAGCTGTGTCTAATATTTCTATAACACCAAGTATTCCATCAACGTCAATCTCTTTCCTGTAGAAATCTTCTATCGTGGGATCGTATTTCTCTACAAATTGACCAGCTACAAATCGTACCGTTAAGGCACTTTTCCCGACACCTCCACTACCGAGTACTACGACCTTGTATTCCTTCATCGAAAGTGATTTACAGACAAACAGAGAATCTTAATTAGTAAATGAAGGTGTTTGTAAACCTGTACAAAGAAAAGAAAATGATCTCAATATAGGGTACTTAAATGTGTATTACTATGTACAGTGTCTGTATGTCTTTGATAATCCAGATGGAATAATGATATTTTAACGACTTCAATGATCACACAATCAACTAATTAAGCACAGAGGAATATTATATATACACACTAACACATACCAAAGTACACATATATTACTGTAACTAGAGATCAAAAACAGATGTACACAGAGGCCAAAAAGACGTGGCTATGGCCAGGGAATGTGGAAATATTGAACCGACTACCAGACATTTTGGCCTATTTTCATCACTATTGTCCTGCTCCCCATATACTTTGTATACAACTCAGTTCACCGGACATTCACTAGATTTATCAGACAATGTCCTGCATAACTGGCTGTTTCCACACCACTGGCTATAGGTAACGACAGCACATACCCACCCATGACAAGGAAGATTTCTAGTATATTACATTAATCATAACATTTCGTGAACTATACAAGTTTAAACTCCACAGTACTCAGGGCCTATAGCCTCTACAGCCCTCAGCTGTGTAATTTGTAAAACTTGTACTTAGCTATGTTACAACAGAATATTACACATACTTGTACACATCATTATTAACATACATAGACATGATATACGTAAATACATGCATAATTAGATATTGTTACATACATAATATCATACATTCCTTACACTATACTAACACACAACTATGTGATTTAGACAAACCACAGGTCAAATTCACACATACACAGGAACATAACAAGATAGATAGATAGATTATATTACACTATATAAAACTATGGTAATATATAATTATATATAACAATCATACAGCTTTAGACAGCACCATGCATACATGGCTCCACTTCAATACAGAATGGCAGTGTATAATACAAACTAGTTATCACACACATTATATACTAAACAAACGTACTATTTAATATATGTATCTTCGTATTTATGCAATAGTGAATGTAATCTTACTCTCTATCTTGAATGGTCCAAGCAGCACACACACATTCAAGGGAGGGGGTAGCTTAAACGAATAATGCCCAATTTACTGTACGTGCGTATAAATAGTAGTTCTATTTTTAGAACAGTACTGAACAATATGGCGGATAATGACCTGATCCTACCATATAAACCACAATTAAAGTGATTATACATATTAATTATCATTGTGCGTATTACTTTACTTTTTTTATCTAATTAAGTTCCTTTTTAAAATATTGTTAGTTAAACAAAGTAATTAACAGATATCCATATAAGGTATGTATGTACATTTGTATAATTATCTCATGTACACGTTAATTATATATAAACCAAAAAAATGATTGATCTTTCTCAATTAAATTAAGGAGCATTGGAATTAGGTCCTTTTCGTCGTCCAAAGGTTTGAACAACGTTTACAAAGCGTCGATTGTACTGCATACGTCTTTTAGCTCTTCCTGTTCTCTTCTTTTTCTTCTCTTGTTTATCAACCTATTAATATATAATTAAGAATTAATTAACAAGAATATATATATGTATACCTTGGGGGTTTGTCCACGAACTTTCCCAGCACGAGCTAACGAACCATGAACCTTTCCTGAAAAGTTAATTGCACAGTCACATGATAGTCATGTGAACACTAGTATATTGTTACCTCCCAATACTTTAGCACTAACTGAAACAGTTGAAAGAGGAGGAATTAATTCACTGATGATTAGTTCATTCTCCAAGGGTATGCCTCCAAAAGACAAAACTTGCTCATCAGTTGGAATACCTTCAACCTGATAAAACAATCACACCTAATCTTATTTACCATATTAAACTCACTTTACACAAGAGAATCTTTAGATCTTGAACTGTTGTCTCCTGAGAAACATCTACTGTGTGAATCTGCTGTCCTTGTGCAAAGATCTGCATCTTGATCTACTAAGTCCAACCACACTTCACCCTTTTAATGACACAAGAAGATTGCAACACATGTTGGCAATACTACTGCGCATGCGCATTATGGGCGTGGTGTAATCTGAAAATGGTGAGTAATTTGTATTGATCATGTTTTCATAATTATTGTGCAATTTGTTTAGCCAAAAGAGAGAAGAAAGGGTCAAAAGGAGATATACAAAGATAATCTATCCACACTTGATTTCTACTTTAGGATCTCAGTAATAGTTAATGTCAGTATAATCTATTTATATAATACAAAATTATATATATATATATAATTATATTAAAATAATCATTATAACTATATATATAATTATGATTACATGTATTTATCATACCTACAGATTATTCATATCAGTCACATATTATTTTACAGTTGGTGGTATTCGGAAATACAAGTGTGGAGCATAGTTAGTAATATCAATCTCACTAATTGTATGTATATATATAATTATATATAATTATATAATTATAATTATTAAATTAATGTTATACGACTTACATCATACATAATTATTAACCACATTATTGTATTTTAGTTGTGGTATTATGATTTATTATAATGCTATTTTAATATATTGATGATCTAATGAGTATCACTTCCTTTCCAAGTAGTTTTGGCTAATATTCTCAATTCTTCATCACGGAGGAGGTCATTGGATGTTACGATATCTTAGTCATGCAGTTTTAGGACCTAAAGATGAAGTGATTGATGCTGGTTCAGATCTATCTGATTCATGGATATCAGAGTTAGTTTATTATGTGTTAGTAGCATTATATTAATAGTAAAGGGAGTATTGGTATTCACTGTATTGATGTTCCAATATGGGATTTTGCTGATATTTCAAAAAACCAATATTGACTCTACGGATACTGATCCAATGTTCTACCTGTCTTCTCGTATCTGTTTTTTTCAACGAAAATGAACATTTTCTCAATAATTATGAGTATCATAAAAGCTATTAATGATGTTATGTAACTATTAGTATATGATATTGGTTACATCATAATGACCAGTAATAACCGATACTATATCATCTGTGATATTAACTATTTAAATCATTTATTAAATTGTGTGATTTAACTTTTCCTCAGATACTCAAAAGATGTTATTTTATTTATCTCAATATTACAATGTACATCAATTATTAGTAACATGATCTGGACTTTATGGGTCTTGGTAAGTGATATTATATGAGACTCATTCCTAGACTAGAAAGACAGAAGACTCATTCCTAGACTGACTGTCATTGCAAAGACAGAAGTCTCATTCCTGAACTGACTGATGACTTAGTTTCAGTTTGTGTCCATGTTTGTCCTTACCTATTACCTCATTACATGATAATATAATTATATATTCATACTTATATTTGCAGATACCGGCTTATGCATTTTATAAGATCTGGATAACATTACTATGGCCATGGTTTCAGTCAGGATCTGAACCTTTGGACGATGGAGGTTCCAAAAAAGGAAAGAAGTCTAAAACTAAAAGAATTCATTAATAATGTTATCAATAGACATGGTTTTATTATAATTAAGTAATGTTTACACACGTTTACATACAGTTGTAAACTAGGCATTCCAAAACCACTATTAACTGAAACATTACAAAACTGAATTATTATTGTGTGAGATTATTATGAATGCGAGGATATGCATCTTCTACATCATCAAATATTTTTTTAAATCTTTGAGTTATCACAAGAATTGAGGAGTGGACAAAATGAGAATAACTCATTATGAAAATAGCACCTATTATAGTGCAAATAATTGTGATCATATAAATGTGTACATAGAGTGGATTATTTTTCTATTATTAGTATCATTTGAAAGTGTTTCTTTTTTTGTATTTAGAACCTAACAATTAATCTGAGAAATTGCAAAAATAAGTTAAAAAATTTAATTTAATCTACTAACAAGAAATACCAAATTATAAAGAATTAACCTCACAGTCTCACACACACAAATAATTTTCATTCATTTAGTCAGTGATTTCATACGTTCATCCAGTTGTTGTATCACAGTTCTAATAGTTGGTCTATTCTCTGCTTCTTCCTCTACACAGGTACGTATCAACTGTGCAATAGGAGGAGAACTAGTAGCCACATTATGTAACATTCCATGAAACTGATCCAAATCTGGAAATCGACATGTCATAACCTCACACAAGAGAACACCAAAACTAAAAACATCTATCTTTGTAGTCTGCTGTTTCTTCCTCACTTTGATGGCTACTGTGGCGGCAACACACTCGGGAGGACTGTAGACAGGAGCTCCTGGGGCTGTAGTAATCGCATTACGAGCAATATTAGCAGAACCAAAATCAGACAGCTTTGCTTTCCACCTGTCTGGACCCTTTGATTCCAAGAGAACATTGGCACTACTTACATCACGATGAATAATAGGATCATCAAGACAATGTAAGTAATTGAGACCAGCTGCAACATCACGTAATATTGTCAGTTTCGTCATCTCATTGGTCAACTGGTTTCTCTTGTAAACATCACGTAACGAGGCATCCATTATCTCTGTCATAATCAATGGATTACCAGAAGGATGATCGAGTACAGCTCCAATAAACAAGAGTAGATTAGGATGTCGTAATTTAGACATGGTGTTGATTTCACGATGCATTAAGGCAAGATTATCTTCACTCATTATAACTTTATACAGCTGTTTCACAGCAACCCTCTGTTCTCTAAACAACCCAACCTGTATCACACCCCATCCTCCTCTTCCAAGCTCCTCTTGTGTCATTTCCACATCTTTATGACTCACTTTCCAGCTTTCTTCGATTCTCTGTTCATTTAAATGGGTCTTGTCATTTTGATGATCTCGTTCTTGTTGTGCCTCCACGTTTTGCAACTGATGGTCTTGTACTACTAATACCTCATTTTCTAGCAGCTCTCGTTGTACTAATACATCATTTCCTTGCAGCTCTCGTTGTACTTTGCGACTATGATAATGACCGTGATTAATAACCTCTCGTACTATATCTATGAAACTTACTTCTGTATTTGTCTTTGTCTTTGCTGAAGTTTCATAAAATGGAACACCCCACTCTCTTGATAACATTATTCCATCTAGTGTTGAAACAGCTCTCTCTGCCTCTAAATCACACTTATTAGCAACCAAGACCATAGGTACATTGGTTGTACCTCTAACCCTGTGAATCTGATCTCTGAGTGGTTGAACATCAATGAATGATTGTTGGTTAATAATTGAGTAGACCAGTAGAAATCCTTGCCCATTTTTAATATACAAATCTCTCATTGACGCAAATTGCTCAGTACCAGCTGTGTCTAATATTTCTATAACACAAGGTATTCCATCAATGTCAATCTCTTTCCTGTAGAAATCTTCTATCGTAGGATCGTGTCTCTCTACAAACATACCACATACAAACCGTATCGCTAAGGCACTTTTCCCGACACCTCCACTACCAAGAACTACGACCTTGTATTCCTTCATCGAAAGTGATTTATAGACCAGTGGTGTTTGTAAATCTAACAAAAGTAGGATACATACATATATGTATAGTATTTAATAAGTGGAGACACAGGGGGGCAGAGGGGAGGGCTGACCCCCTAATATCTACTATATAATAGTGATGGCCGATACAATACCAAAGTACTCGATACTTTGATACCACCACATCTGAAATTTCTGGTATCAAGTAATGTCTAATACCGATACAAGTCTACCACACCTCCATTTTAGTCTGACACTAATTTAACAGATAAAGTTTCATAGCGCTTCCACATTTTAAACTGAATTAGTATAAACTTTGACATGCATTATCAAGTATCAGTATTGTACTCAATACCATCGATACTGATTCCCAAACTACTTGGTATTGTATCAGAATGAAAATTACTGGTATCACCCACTACTACTACATGTATAATTATATTATATAGTTAAATAATAATAGCTAGAGTACTACCATGGTTACTTAACAGTAAGTCAAGAATGTTGATAATTGATTTATGCATGACCACTGGTTTCTTAGCTATACATACATCTACCTACATATATATATATATATATATATATATATATATATATATATATATATATATATATATATATATCTATATCTATATGTAATATGCTAACAGGTCCTATATACAAAATATAGGACCTGAGTTTTGTATCTGAGGATGTAATGTAGCCCGAGCCTGCGAGGGCTATATCACATCAAAACGAGGGTTCTATATTTTGCATATAGGACCTGTTAGCATACTATATTGTATGATGGTGACATCTCCTGCATGTTGTGCACATGGAAGGTCTATATACAATATATAGAACTCAGCACATCAAAGGGATGATGTCACCATCATACTATATATATATATATAATACTATATATAATGATTACGTACATACAATATATACCATATATATGTAGAACTTGAGCCAAAGAATGGGTGATTCTGGATCGCAATGACAAAATAGAATAGCACAGAATTACTGATTCACAGATAAGGGAGGGATTTCAGCATGATATTCAATATCAGATATCTACTAATACTGATCTGATAGTACATCTACTTTCTAGGCTTCTAGTATCTGCTCTTTTTATGAAAATGAGTTTAATTTATTCCGTAACCATGAGAGAGTATCATAATATAATAATTATACTATACTAAATATGACAGTCAATGATGATCAATATAAATATAGTAATCACATTATGAGTATGGTTACATCACACAATACTATACTAAACATAACAGTCAATACCAACCTGCATCACTAGTCTACACACAATATATATCAGTATATACTGCAGTCAAACTACACATGTTAACATACTGTACAGTGTATGTACAATGTAATAATATTTGCTCTCATTCCACAGGGTTTGTATTTAGCACAGCAAAATTAATTACTTAATTGGAAATATCAAATCAGTTGTCAAACTATTTTCTTTATGAAATAATATTGATATGAGATCAAACTTACCTAGTGTCCACAAACAAAGAAGTGCAGTTTAGACTCACTCATGAATTAGACCCAGGGGAACAATTACAATTTACTCTGGGGCCCCCAAGGTTAGAAGGCCCCAAATAATTGACTTGTTTTATAATTATTATAATTATCGTTCCTCTTACATAAAGGTTCCTTATCGTGTTTTCCTTTAACATAATTATATTAATTTAATCTACTCATAAGAAATAACAAATTATAAAGAATTAACCTCACAGTCTCACACACACAAATAATTTTCATTCATTTAGTCAGTGATTTCATACGTTCATCCAGTTGTTGTATCACAGTTCTAATAGTTGGTCTATTCTCTGCTTCTTCTTCTATGCAGGTACGTATCAACTGTGCAAGAGGAGGAGAATTAGTAGCCACATTATGTAGCATTCCATGAAACCGATCCAAGTTTGGAAATCGACATGTCATAACCTCACACAAGAGAACACCAAAACTAAAAACATCTATCTTTGTCGTCTGCTGTTTTTTACTCACTTTGATGGCTACTGTGGCGGCAACACATTCAGGAGGACTGTAGACAGCAGCTCCTGGGGCTGTAGTAATCGCATTACGAGCAATATTAGCAGAACCAAAATCAGACAGCTTTGCTTTCCACCTGTCTGGACCCTTTGATTCCAAGAGAACATTGGCACTACTTACATCACGATGAATAATAGGATCATCAAGACAATGTAAGTAATTGAGACCAGCTGCAATATCACGTAATATTGTCAGTTTCATCATCTCACTGGTCAACTGGTTTTTTTCATACACACTACGTAACGAGGCATCCATTATCTCTGTGATAATCAATGGATTACCAGAAGGATGATCGAGTACAGCTCCAATAAACAAGAGTAGATTAGGATGTCGTAATTTAGACATGGTATTGATTTCACGATGCATTAAGGTAAGATTATCTTCACTCATTATAACTTTATACAGCTGTTTCACAGCAACCCTCTGTTCTCTAAACAACCCGACCTGTATCACACCCCATCCTCCTCTTCCCAGCTCCTCTTGTGTTATCTCCACATCTTTATGACTCACTTTCCAGCTTTCTTGAAGTTTTCTTATCTGTTCTTCAAAATGAGTCTTCTCAATTTGATGGTCTCTGTCTTTTTGCCTTTGAACAATCTGTAGTTGCTGATGATTGGTTCGTACAACATTGAGATCTTGTTGTAGTTGCTGATGATTGGTTCGTACAACATTGAGATCTTGTTGTAGTTGCTGATGATTGGTTCGTACAACATTGAGATCTTGTTGTAGTTGCTGATGATTGGTTCGTACAACATTGAGATCTTGTTGTAGTTGCTGATGATTGGTTCGTACAACATTGAGATCTTGTTGTAGTTTCTGATGATCTGTCTTCAGTTTCTGGTACTCTTCATGACTGGTTTCCTGTAAATTCTTGTAAGCTTCATTCATTTCTTCTTCTCTCCTCTTTGCTGTCTCATGATCTTCTCTTTGCTTTCTCTGTTGCTCTGTCGTTTCTGTTTGCAGATGTAAATGATCTTCTTGTAGCTTATATAATTCTGATACGATATTAGTGAGCTCTGTCTGTTGCCTGTGGTGTGAGGATTTCAAGTCATCATGCACTTTCCATAACTCCTTGTACCCTTCTGATAGTTGACTACATGTTGAATTCAAGAATTCTTTATCTCTAGTAAGTTGGGAATTTTGATTAGTGAGTTCTTGAATTGTTCGATACACGACTGCAATATCTTCTTCACTATATCCTTGTCTCTTGTGTTTCAACATGCTTTCCTTTTCTTTGAGTAATGACTGTAGAGTATCCAGTGTGAAATGTGGTACTGGTATCATCTCTTGTAAAACCTCTACATTTTTTGACTTGTCATGTTTTTGTTTATCACTCTTCTCGTTACCCTTTGATAACATTTCTTTCTGAGCTCTATATTCCTCTACACTCATACCCCACTTCTTAGCTTCCCTCACTTCATACGTGTTGTCCTTTTGTTTCTGTTTAGTATATTCATCAATATGGAGTACTAACTGTTCAGGAAGAAACACTCGACTATGATTAGAGGTTACTGGGAACAATTGATGACCATGACTACCAGTTACAATCACATGGAGATCTGGAAACTCTTTATCAACATCAATCTTCCTGTCCTATTGAGTATACACTTATATTAATATATATTTATTATATTATATATCAACTCACTGTTTCAATACCAACAACAGGTATAACGATACCTCCGGTTTCCTTTGATGTTTTCACAGGCCCCACCCATCTGACAGTACCATAAACAGGCTTGACTCTCACTGTCTCCACTACAACACAATCCCCTTCTGAAAACTGAGTCAACATGGGTAGAATCAGGTTGTAACATTGGTGGTCCATTGATAATTGCTATGGCTTTATCCTTGAATTTATCTAAGAGTCCTTTACTTTCCTTTTTCTTTGCTGAACCCTCTTCAGATTGCTTGTCACTAGTTCTACTACGAGTGTTGAGTGCAGGATGATTTTCTTTTGTTATGCCAAGTTGATCCTTCTTCTCTTCACTCTTAGTCATGATAATCTTCTCCATTGACACATAAACAGCATTCTTATCACCACACTGGAAACAAGGATATCCATCAGTTGTACCTTTACCTTTGTGTTCTTTATCCTGTGATAAAAAAAATTAATAAATTAATGATGCAAACACAATTATACTCACTATAATTTCAATTCCAAACCATACTCCATCATGTCCTGGTATAGCACCATAATACCTGATTTTCCCTGGTATTATCAGCAGTGGTACATCCTTTTCTTTATCTAACTGAAAGAAAACATTACTTCCATGTCTCAGATCCATTATCCAAGCCAATTTGTCTACTTGAAGATACTCTATTGCTCGGACACTTGGTCTATCGATTCCCAGAAGATAGTCTAACTCAGCTCCATATAATGGTGATACATTAGTACCATTATTATATGTTGTGACATCTGGATCATCATATTTGCAGTAGTTATGAGCTGGTGTTCCATCTTCTCGTGGTATCTGTTCCTTTAGTGGAATCTCTAGCAATATTTCTCCTCTGTAAATATACACTTGCAATGGTTTCTCCTCTAACTTGTTAGGTTTTCGTTCACCAATTTGTTGTTTTAACAAGATATATTCTGCTGGTATATTTTCATCAGACATATTTAAAAGACTATTTAGGAAAAAAATAATACATAAAGGAGAATGGATACTACAGTATATGACTATATGTACATTAAACAATATACTGACCTTGCAGAAAGTCTGTACTGTAGCTGTAACTTGTAAGGGGGTGTGGTAAAGTTAGTCTATTTAAGAAATACGCCCCCTCCCTCCCCCCCCCATGGCCCACCAACCACTAACAATTTACACTGGGCCCCCAAGGTTAGAGGGCCCCAAATCATTGACTTGATAGCCCTCAGTTCCTCTTAAATGAAGGTTCCTTATTGTGTTTTCTGTATTCATAACAGGTAGTACATGATACTATTATTTGGAGAGTTCAGGTGTATTTGCATTTATGGAATAGTGATGTCATGACCTTTGTAGAATGGTGGTCCAGTAAGGGTTTAGTTAGTACGATGATTATCCACAGGTCAGAATTCTTGATGTTTCTTTGATTCTCCGACTCCAGGTCTATCACTTCAGATAGTACTAAATCCTTCAGTCCTGGGACCACCATTATACAAGTCATGACATCACTATATGATAGAGAAGTTTGTTAGGATTAACCATCCTATAGGTGTTATATATGAAGTCCACAGAAAAACAGACACTTTCTTAGAAAACATCATGACCGTAGTGAGCTGACCAAAAGAATACCTTTACAACCAATAGTATCATGTATTACCCATCCACCTTTTTTGTCCCATCATTTCATGCACTCACTGCAGATATATATTATGTAACTCTACTAGCTGATCATGAAGAAGGCCCTTGGGCTGAAACGTTATTATATAAAAATATATTATTATGCTAATATAATATATGTATGTTCAAAGAAAACAGTTATGGATATGAGTTCCAAGAAAAAAAAATTGACATGAATTAAATCCAAAAACAAAGATAAAGAACATGTCCATCATAATGGATATATATATATATATATATATATATAACAGCTGTCCATAGAGATAGAGAGACCAAGCCAATTGTATTTGACAGTACATATTATTATTCTTATAATAAGGTACACCCACCATCTCTTTTTCTGGATTTGGATTTAAGAACCTCTCGTACTATATCTATGAAAATCACTTCCACATTTCTCTTAGTCTTTGCTGAAGTTTCATAAAATGGAATGCCATATTCTCCTGATAATCTTTCTCCATCTACTGTTGAAACAACTCTTTCTTCCTCTAAATCACATTTATTACCAATAAGAAGCATAGGTACGTGGGAGACACCTTTAATCGTGTGAATCCTATCTCTGAGTGGTTGAACATCAATGAATGATTGTTGGTTAATAATTGAGTAGACCAGTAGAAATCCTTGCCCGTTTTTAATATACAAATCTCTCATTGACGCAAACTGTTCGGTACCAGCTGTGTCTAATATTTCTATAACACCAAGTATTCCATCAACGTCAATCTCTTTCCTGTAGAAATCTTCTATCGTGGGATCGTATTTCTCTACAAATTGACCAGCTACAAATCGTACCGTTAAGGCACTTTTCCCGACACCTCCACTACCGAGTACTACGACCTTGTATTCCTTCATCGAAAGTGATTTACAGACAAACAGAGAATCTTAATTAGTAAATGAAGGTGTTTGTAAACCTGTACAAATAAAAGAAAATGATCTCAATATAAATGTGTATTACTACAGTGTATGTATGTCTTTGATAATCCAGATGGAATAATGATAATTAAGCACAGAGGCATACTATAATATACACACTTGATAACATAACACATACCAATGCATATAAATATAATATATTACTGTAACTACAGAGATCATAAACAGATGTGTGCACAGAGGCCAAAAAAGACTAAAGCTATGGTTAATGACAGCATAAACTCACCCAGGACAAAGAGGATTTCTAGTTTAGTACATTTATCATAGTGTAAGTTTAAAAACCTACAGTACTTAGGGGTCTATTAGGTGCTATTATTGTTAATAGTATCTGTAATTAGTTGTGGTATTACTGATACGAGGAGCGCATGAACCCCACCGAAGGCGGGGAAGGAGCGTACAACAGCTATATAAAACGCTGTGTCAACCTTTGTCGAACGAATTGCACAAAATGCCCATATATGGGCAAACACTAAGCAAACAAGGCGGAGGCACTAAGTGGCTGACGATACACAAAATTAAAAATCTACTGACAAACCGCGTCCAATGCACGTGCAGTACTATATAGTATAGTATTCATGCGCTCCTGCTGATACTAGTAACTAGTGCTAATATTGATAACAATAGTATAAACCATAGGGTCTAGGATCCAGATTCTGAAGAACCATGGGGTCTAGGGTCCAGATTCTGATGAACCATAGGTTCTAGGATCCAGATTCTGATACCATAGGGTCTAGGGTCCAGATTCTGATGAACCATAGGGTCTAGGGTCCAGATTCGGATGAACCATAGGGTCTAGGGTCCAGATTCTGATACCATAGGGTCTAGGGTCCAGATTTTGATGAACCATAGGGTCTAGGGTCCAGATTCTGATGAACCATAGGGTCTAGGATCCAGATTTTAATGAACCATAGGGTCTAGGGTCCAGATTCTGATGAACCATAGGGTCTAGGGTCCAGATTCTGACGAACCATAGGTGCAGGGTCCAGATTCTGATACCATAGGGTCTAGGGTCCACATTCTGATGAGGTGTTTGAGTTGTAACTGCAAAAACCCAATTTGGTTATCGTTATTTTAATTGGTTACCTTTATTGCATGTCAATTTAATAAACATTATCCATATAGTGTACTATTACTGCTAAATTGAGGTGTTGAGGAGTAAGTTTGCATTCTTAACTTTTGACATTGAAATGTTGTTGTACACTATGACACAATAAATCAATAGTGACTAACTCAACACAGCTTTGATAACAAAAGTGTAAAGTAATCAGTCGGATAAGTATATATACTGACATGCAAACTGTGCACATGATTACTTTACAATCCTGGTTTCAATACTGACACACATTATTCGCTACTATCAATTTACTTAGGCATTATGAACATTTCAACAACAAAAGCTACTAATACAAACTCTTTAACACCTTAATAATACACACTATAATTATGTAAACTCAACTGAGGTAACCAACTGAAATATCTGTGCTGTTTTAGAAGTTTGATCAAATCATAGGGTCAATCAGTTATTATAATTACATATATGAGTATTATAATCATTCATTACATAAATTGCATGTGATCTGAGAATGATTGCCCATTTAAAATAGCATTGTCATCATAATTTTAATATAGAATTAAGAAATACCCCAAAGCAAATTATCATGCTATGTAAGGAGGATGATTGAATGCATAGGTATACAGCATAAATAGCATTAATAAATTATTATGCTATGTATGGAGGATGATTGAATGTATAGATATATAGCATTAATAAATTATTATGCTATGTAAGGAGGATGATTGAATGCATAGATATATATTATAAATAGCATAATAGTATACTATTAAATTATGAATCTATGATATCAATAGTACACTAAAAATATATAGCATTGATAGTATGCTATGTGTTAGGAGAATACAAAATAATACAGATAGCATGTTATTTACTTATGATAGTACATTAAAAATATCATGTAAGATGGATCTACTTATGATAGTACATTAAAAATATCATGTAAGATGGATCTACTTATGATAGTACATTAAAAATATCATGTAAGATGGATTTACTTATGATAGTACATTAAAAATATCATGTAAGATGGATTTACTTATGATAGTACATTAAAAATATCATGTAAGATGGATTTACTTACGATAGTACATTAAAAATATCATGTAAGATGGATTTACTTACGATAGCACATTAAAAATATCATGTAAGATGGATTTACTTATGATAGTACATTAAAAATATCATGTAAGATGGATTTACTTATGATAGCACATTAAAAATATCATGTAAGATGGATTTACTTATGATAGTACATTAAAAATATCATGTAAGATGGATTTACTTATGATAGTACATTAAAAATATCATGTAAGATGGATTTACTTATGATAGTACATTAAAAATATCATGTAAGATGGATTTACTTATGATAGTACATTAAAAATAGCATTAACATAATATATGTAGGTTAGTTTATATTAGTCCATGTGAGACTACTGCAACAACAAACACAACAGTTTAAAATAGACACTGCAAAATTTAGTATTAAAAAACATTTAACTGGAAATATAAAATCAGGCTGTCAAACTATTGTATATCTTCTTTAAGAAATAATATTGATATAAGATCAAACTTACCTAATGTTCATACAAACGACTTCCAACTAGTGACAGACTTACTCTCGTGAACTAGACAGATTGTATAGTGCATACGCCGCCCCCCCTAAAATAGCCAGGGGTCCGGACATTACTCTGGGCCCTACAAATTAACTTGGTCTTCAGTTACTCTTAACAATCAAGGTTTAATATAATTATAATAATCAATAAGTGTGTGGATGGAGTGTGACTAAAATTCCTAATAATATCGAAAATTTATAAATCTCAATATAATTATTTACATATTTGAGTCTCATTCCTGATCTCATCTTCTAGGAATGGGGCTAATGTTCAATACCATTCTGTAGTACTGGAGATGATGATAAGAGATTAGCTAATGTCTGAGCATGAGGAGGAGGTAGACATGAAACAGCTGTCTGGAATTGATGTCCAAATTGTACATGAAGAGCTCGTATCACTTGAACTATTTGAGTTTGTAGAGCTAAAGAGAAGAATGAGTACTTCTAATAATAGTAACATGTATATTGTATTATTAATAGTAACATGTATATTGTTCTAATAATAGTAACATGTAGATTGTTCTATTAATAGTAACATGTAGATTGTTTTAATAATAGTAACATGTACATGATTCTAATAATAGTAACATGTAGACTATTCTAATAATAGTAACATGTAGATTGTTCTAATGTTTAATAACAGTAACAATACTAACATTTACATTGTTCTATTAATAGTAACATGTAGAGTATTCTAATAATAGTAACATGTAGATTGTTCTAATAATAGTAACATATACCTTGAGATAGTTTTGAAGATGGTAATAATTCCATTGCAAATGCTTTTAACACAAGATCCAAATTATTAATCATCTAATAATAATAATAATAATAATAATAATAATAATAATAATAATAATAATAAACAAGTAAACACAACACAGTTAGTTGTACACACCACATTATTTCCAGTTTGTATTAATCCTAACAGACAATTATAAACAGTCTCGTTCTCCTCCATGTCTTCTTTGAGAGGTAAATTTTGTAGTAAAACTGGTATAACCTGTTATATATTATAATAAACCACAAAGGTGTAATGATAAACTCTAGCCCACGTGTTCTAAGGGGACTCCATCTTGTTGAGCAACTATCATTCTACACACTGCAGCACAAACATTATCCACAAGTCGTCCATTTTGCCTCCTCTGAGCTAGAGCAAATAACATTTGAATAACCTCTTGATATTTACTGAGGGGGTGGATATAATGACATCATAATAAATAGATAGATAGCTACATAGATAGATAGATAGATCAAAGATATCATACAATAATTAGATGAATGGATAGAGGATACACAATGTAGATAAAAGACCTCATAATAATTGGATGAGATAGATAGAAGATATCATTTAATAAATAGATAGATAGTCACATACACACACATGTATACCTGCTTGTATTTGGTAATCCATTAGCTATTAATACTCCTAATCCATATACACTGTTACTAATTACTTCATCTTCTTTGTCAGATAATCCACGAATGAAAAATGGATATAATTCATCCACTAGATGTGTACTACTACTACCACACCCATCAACTATCTATAATTAATTGATAATTATGTGCGTCATGTGCATGTCATGTGACTTACTTCAGCTAGCGTTCCTATAATAAAGGATCTTTCTGCTACAGAACTATTAATTTTCTGATAGATAAATAGAAAATAACAAACAATTAAAGTCTGTTCACATTCATGATGATCTCAAAATTATGATGTGATGACTTTATATGTAATATAGTGTATAGTGTAATGTCATAAGGTTAATACATGATTATATTGTAACTCAGCAACGAAGCAGTGGATTGAATTTTGACATACAAAAAAGAACAGGAAGGATAATTAAAAAATGGTGTAGGTAAAATGTTTCTGAGGTCAAGGTGAACATGAATGACCTTTACACAGTTCCATACATACCAATTTATTCTTGATCTTGTTCATAATGGGTCTCAATACATCTGATACATTGGCTCCACCTACTAATTTAGCCAGCGGTCCAAGGAGACTACCAGCCATTTCTAGTATCATCCCGTCCATTTCCGCTATCTCTCCATTTTCAAATCCACCAACATCATCTTCCTCTTCTTCCTGACACTGAGCCTGAAGAAATAATTTCATAATTTTCTTAATTAGAATATATATGGTATATATACTCAACTCACCTTATTACTTAAAATATCTTCAACTGTTACTAATACACTTCCAATCACTCTTTCCTGAACAACAAAACCACGTCCATGTAAAGATTTTAACATTCTTTCAATACTCTCCAGCGTTGCCAAGACAACAGACGAGTCATTATCAGTACGAGCACCAGCTGACATACTTAGTAATGTTGAATTAATTAGTCCATCAAGAGCATCTAATATAGGAGATTTGAAGTAACTCCATTAACAATATCAATCTCTAATGAAAAAAGGACCTTTGAACTCCCCACCCAACTATCTGACAATTAGGATATCAATACAGTAGCACAATGTATGGTGAGGACTATATAATAATTGTGATCCGTATTTAATAGGTTTTCATATCGAATGAACTCAAGGAAGAGGTAAGCGTTTGTTCACCATTGTTTACAGTACTAGCCGTAGTCACATGTTAATCATGTGATCTAGTAATGTATTCATTCAATACTAACCTTTGTCTTGTCCAGATATTATATTAGTGTTATACCACACTATACATAATCTACTAAGAGCTACAGTGGATGATTTACGAACAGCAACAGTTGAATGCTATAAGATAAAAATGATTCATTAACTAGTAGAATAAAACATCACTAATAACAATATTAAAAGGTGTGGTGTCACATGATTATCACATGATTATGATGATATATCATACCTCAGTTAAAACATTGATTTCTTTAAAACAATCATCAATAAAAGGAATGAAATGGACCCTGTAAATAATAACAAGACCCTTCTGAAATATCTCCAGACCCAGATTATCAGGTATATTACATGACTAGTCACATGACTCACCCAACATTTTTCGCTATTTCTCCAATGGCATTACATATATCTTCCTTCTCTTCCAAATATGCATTCTCAACTGTATACCTAAATTAATATCATATGACATGTCACATGATTTGTTGTATATGTCACTACACATCATATGACATACATACCCTTCTATATCTTGATCATCCTCCAGACTCTCTTGTGACACATTTCCCACTTCCTCAGTCTCCTCCTCCTCTTCATTATCAAACTCAAGAAATGGAACAGCCGATGATGAATAATGTGCCTATTATAAATATATCAAGATTACAATCAATAATAAAAGTGGGTGTGGCTTACCTTCACCCCTTCTTCTGATTGGAGAGATTCTAACATTTTAGCTATAATGGCTTGGAGGTGTGGCAACATAGCCTCTTTCATTACAACAGACACTGATGCTAGCATTCCAAATCTAACATAAATAAGATAAATATATAATACATTAATATGTATGATTATATATATATATAACATACACTGCTCTTCGTAGATCAGGATCAGTGCTTTGCATCAAAACCTAATAGATATTGATAATAATTATGAACAGTATTTATTATTAATAATTTACCATTCCTAACTGAACAGATTCCTCAGCTATTGGCTGGAAGTTACTTGAACCAATAGTTCTAGCTAATATTCCCAATGTGTCTGAAATAGGAAGGAGGAAGAGGAGGAGGAGGAGGAAGAGGAGAGGAGGAGGAGGTGGAGGAGGAGGTGGAAGAGGAGAGGAGGAGAAGGAGGAGGAGGAGGAGGAGGAGAAAGGATGGGAAAATAGGGAAAGGGGGGAAGAAAGGAGATGAGACAAGAGAAGAGAGGTTAAGAGAATGGTTGATATAGTAATGACAGTATTTACCAATAGCCTGTCCTTGTAGTACAACCATTTCTTGTTGGTATGGTAACATGATGTATGCCTTATATGGTAAATACAACTAATAATGTGTTATATTATAATGATCATTGTACCTTTAAAGATTCCACTATCTTTGAAAAAAAAGGAAGTAAGTTTTCTTCAACAGCATTAGCTAAGGAAAGACAAAATGCATGCTGGTATGATGTATATATGTGTAGAGGAATGCACGCTGGTATGATGTATATATGTGTGGATGAATGCTGCACGCTGGTATATGTATATATGTGGATGAGTGCACGCTGATATGATGTATGTGTGTGGATGAATGCACGCTGATATGATGTATGTGTGGATGAATGCACGCTGATATGATGTATATGTGTGGATGAATGCATGCTGATATGATGTATATGTGTGGATGAATGCACACTGATATGATGTATATATGTGTAGAGGAATGCACGCTGGTATGATGTATATGTGTGGATGAATGCACGCTGGTATATGTATATATGTGAATGTTAACCTACTGCTCCAATGCAACTAATAGCTAATTCCTTATAATGTATATTCTGTAAGTGAAAAATGATTGGATGGACATATATGAATATAATTATATATAGAATCAACAGACGGATAAACTAACAAAGTCTCCTGTAAGCATTATGAATAATTTCTCCATCAATCCAGGAAGATATGGTAACAGTTGTGTTCCTGTGTACAGATAGGTGTGGTCAAATGTATACTAATAATAACAATCATACCCAAGTGTTCACAAAATGTTTCTAGAGCATAAAATGTTTTAGTTATTGATGTTCTGTCACGCCCCCTGGTAGACAGAGCTTGTTCAAGAAATTGAAACAAAGCTGGAAGCAATTCTGAACTGAATTGAGTGATGTCAGGCTAAAGGGAAAGTTATATAATAACTATTAATAACTACATGTCATTATATTCACTTGTAAGTGTTCTGATAATTGTCCTAAAGTGAATAGAGCTGCATTTCTGACTATGGGGTTAGAATCTTGCATACCACAGTAGACACATTGTACAAGACTAGCTAAGTGACTATATCAAATAAGGTATGAACAAAGAACAAATAATGAACTATTTGAAGTAATGGTTATTAATGGTTATTAATAAACATGCTTAGTAAACTAAACTAATGGATTTGTCATCTAAGAGATTAACCTTCATTTATATCAAATTCCAATAGATTCATGTACAACATGGCCTTACAATGAGTATTTAAACAATTAATTTTCATATTATTATAATAGATGTATATTTCATACTTATTTCTGATGTGTTCGGCACATCCTTCTACCATTACTGCTACAGCAGTAAGGGCAGTCTTCTTCTGAAATGGGAGGGAATCTTGTTGTAACCAAGGATTAATCATTTGAAGCTAATAAAGGAGTGAAATGACAGAGAGGTAAAAGATAGAGGGAGTGATTATCTTACCACTGGGGAGAAAATCTTTTCGGGAGGTAAACAGAGAGCAAGTCGATCAATAACCTGTTAATATTACATTAATAATTACTGTAATTAACAAGTCATGTGACATACTTGTGATGCTACAGAATGAGGTCGCTGGTCATGGTCTTCCAGAAAGTCATCCTCATCTTCATCCTCTTTCTCGTGTTGTTCATTAAAAGTAATCATAATATTTAGTAAAGTTTGTAAGAGAGGAAGAAGAAGACCTTTCTTTAAGAGACTCTACGGGAGAATAAGAAACAAAAAAAAATAAACAAAGGGTCGTGTCAAACAACAAACACTGATAAATAAACAAAGGGTCGTGTCAAACAACAAACACTGATAAATAAACAAAGGGTCGTGTCAAACAACAAACACTGATAAATAAACAAAGGGTCGTGTCAAACAACAAACACTGATAAATAAACAAAGGCTCGTGTGATACAACAAACACTGATAAATAAACAAAGGGTCGTGTCAAACAACAAATACTGATAAATAAACAAAGGGTCGTGTCAAACAACAAACACTGATAAATAAACAAAGGGTCGTGTGATACAACAAACACTGATAAATAAACAAAGGGTCGTGTCAAACAACAAACACTGATAAATAAACAAAGGGTCGTGTGATACAACAAACACTGATAAATAAACAAAGGGTCGTGTCAAACAACAAATACTGATAAATAAACAAAGGGTCGTGTCAAACAACAAACACTGATAAATAAACAAAGGGTCGTGTGATACAACAAACACTGATAAATAAACAAAGGGTCGTGTCAAACAACAAACACTGATAAATAAACAAAGGGTCGTGTGATACAACAAACACTGATAAATAAACAAAGGGTTGTGTCAAACAACAAACACTGATATAAAACAATTGCCTTTTTCTTAGCTGTCACAAGCCAAGATATTGTTGATAAAGCTCTCACTCTGATACCATCTCCAAGACTAACATTGCTACCAATCTACATAATAGTCACATGATTATCACACATATAGTGGTATTACAAGTCACATGATTATCACATGAACAGTTATGACTCACTTCTAAACAGAACTCAATAAGAGGTTGTAGATACGGTGTGATCACACCAACTTCAATTTCAATTAACTCATCAAATAAATCCATTGCTTCACACGCTTTGTCCTATGAAAAATAAACAAAAACAAGTAAATAAACATGTAAACAAAGATGTAAATAAACAAGTAAACAAATATATGTATACCTCATCTGTTATAATCAATCTTTTAGTAGCTATCATTGCTTTTGGGATCATTTGTCGGAACAATTCCTAATAAACAAATACAAGTCACATGACAATCATAATTAAATCATGTGATAACTAACTGTTTCATCATCACTAATATACTCCACCATAGAAGTCAGGCATCTTATTGTAAAATGACCATATAAGGTAATTTGAAAAGTCATTAAAACTTACTGTAAGGCATAAAATGGTACCATTTTACTTCCTGTGTCATCGAGAGCTGAAGAGAATAGACCAAGAAGTTGAGTGAACTGAGATTGAAGTTGTAGTGTAGCTGATTCCATCACTGAAGTCATCACTAGCATTCCAATCTTGTGAAGAATGAATTAATGAATTAATGGATAAGTAGAGGAACAGAATGGATAGATAGATAGATAAATACATACATACATGTAGATGGACGAAATGCATTGATGGATGCAATGAATGTGTAGATAAATAGATAGGCGGAAAGGATAGATACATACATGTAGATGGACAGATAGATAGATAGATGGACAAAATGCATATATTGATGCAATGAATGGGTAGATAGATAGATAGGCACCAAGGATAGATAGATAGATGGACAAAATGAATGGATGAACAGAAGTAATAAATGGACATATGTACGAAATGCACAGATGGATGGCTACTAATGAACAGATGATGAAATGAATCAATAGATAGATATAATGAATGTATATACATGTAGATCTACAGAATGCAATTAAGTATATTAATATAGTGGGTGTGGTTACCTCTCGTTGACCTGGATCTTCACTTTGACAACATTGCATAATGAATTGTGATAGTTCAGTCCATTCACCATGTGTGAACTCATAACCAGCTATCACACTAACCTAATAATAAAAATAATATTAATATGATTATGATATTATAGACACTACTCACTAGATTAGCTGCTGATCTCAATACCAGATGACTACAAATAAAATATTTTAATGGTTTTGTCATCAATGGAAAAAATAAATAATTTAATTTAAACTATTTATGAACATTTATATATAATATTTTTAATAATTATATATACAATTATTATACATCTTACTGCATTTCACTTCTTAGACATTGTAGTAGAATACCTTTGAAACTGGAAAGAATAAGATTATAATATTAATAATATCCGTCCAGGATGAGTTCCCCATATGGGTTGCTATGAGAACTTAATTAAATTACCTCTCTTTCTCTTCAGGTGTCAACTTTCTCCACATACGACCAAGTTTCTTACGTAATAATACAGCTGATAACTGGCGAATCTAAATACCATAATAATAATAATAATAATAATAATAATAATACACTAACATGAGGATTCTCTGATTGTAAGAGGACATCACACAGAGCAGCTACAATGACAGGGTCTTTATATACTCTCTGAAGTTCAGCTGTAGCCTACAGAAGAGGATATGTTGGAGACATGTTTATATATCTGGTGTTGCTAACCTGACGAATAATTTCAGTATCAGGACTGAGAAGAAGAGAGAATATACGTTCCAGCTCCTGAGCCATCTTCACATGAGTAGACAAAACACTACTTTGGTGTCTAAGCTAAGAACAACCAGGGCGAAATGAGAACAGAACAGGAACACCCTAGTATATAGCCACGTGTTGTAGGTGTGGTTTCATAAATCACACAATAATAATAATTATTATTATTAACTACTAACTAAGGGGTCTAATCATAGATAACCATAATGATCATTGTTTCTTCCATGTTTTTTCTCCCCTCTGAATCCAAGCCTCAATCTCTTCAACAGTGCGAGGAACATCTGTTAGTAATTCCATACCAGATGGAGTCACAATGATATCATCTTCAATACGAACCTATATATACATACAGTAACAAGAAATTCATTATATAGACCACACTCACCCCTCCAAAATTTCTAAAGCGTTGAAGGATGTCACCATTAATGAAGCATGCTTGTGATGGATTAAGTAATGCTTTATCCAGTAGCTATAATTAAAAAATAAACATTACCACCATTAATGAATAATTGTTTATTAACAAAATGTATGCAAAATATAATTGCGTGATGTAAACAACAATAATTATTAATTTCTGTAAACAGAACATTCATTGTTTGTGATTAGTACAATACATGTTGTTTGTAAAATTATGAACAAAATGTGTATGTTGGCAAACATTATGTAAACAAATCAACATACAGCATCTATGAAGTAACATCCTGGTTCTATTGTCAAGCACATCCCAGCTTGAAGACAGCGGACAGTTCTCAATTTATTTAGACCAGGTTCTTCAATCTTCTCTGTTCCCTGCAAAAAAAAAACAACAGAACATAAGAATGTATACTAGTTACCATGGTAACTTACCTCAGGGTAACCACCAACGTCATGCGTATCACATCCTATGAAGTGTCCCAAACCATGAGGCAAGAATATGGCCCCCAAACGAACTTTCATCATATCTTCCACCTCTCCTTTTAGCAGTCCTATCTCTTTTAATGATGTAAGAATCACCCTCTCAGCTAGGCAATGCATATCGGACCAAATAACTCCAGGCTTGACAGCACCCATGACAGCTCTGTTAGCTTTATAGACAGCATTGTAAATTGATTTCTGATCTTCAGAGAATTTTCCATTAGCAGGAAAAGAGCATGTAATATCAGAAGCATAACAATAGTATTCTCCACCCATATCAAATAGACTAGAAAGAGTTGGGGGGCAGAGAAAGATCATGTAATATCAGAAGCATAACAATAGTATTCTCCACCCATATCAAATAGACTAGGAAGAGTAGGGGGGCAGAGAAAGTGTAGGGGGGCAGAGGAAGAGCATGTAATATCAGAAGCATAACAATAGTATTCTCCACCCATATCAAATAGACTAGAAAGAGTAGGGGGGGCAGAGGAAGAGCATGTAATATCAGAAGCATAACAATAGTATTCTCCACCCATATCAAATAGACTAGAAAGAGTAGGGGGGCAGAGAAAGGGGTAAAGTGACAATGGAAAAAAGAAAGACAGGATGATAAGTAGGTAAAATGACAAGTTGAAGAGAGGGGTAGTATGAAGGTATACATGTGCTTACCACATGTGCTTACCACATGTCTGTATCTTGTATTTGTCTGTCATTAGGAGCACCAGCATGTCCATAATGTAGCACAGATGAATTAGTACCACTGGAATAATATAACGAATGATTTGTGAGACAATGGACTAATGAGATAGTCAATGGACTAATGGATGAACCAATGGACTAATGAATGAATCAATGGACTAATGGATGAACCAAGACAAGTCAATGGACCAATGAACTAATATTAAACAGACTAGTGGATGATGAGATATAACTTACGATCCACAGACACAAACATATGATATATTACGACAACCTCCACGACTATAGCACAAATGTTGAAACAAGCTCTCCAATTCATATTCCATCATACCTGGTTTACAGGCTCGCATAACCTATTAATATAAATATGACATACAAATGCACATAGACACACAGTCATCATACCTCACAATGAGCCATGCTACTAATAGCATTAGTGTATCGTAGAACTTCTATTTCCATTGGGGTCTTGATCACACGACTGTCACATGATAAAAGTGATGTTAGTAATAAAACAATATATCTATACATACCATTCCATGATCTCTGGGTGTAATAGTTTATTATTTAATACATCCCGAAACCTAGAGATAGATCATGTGACTATCATGTGATCATGTCATGTTGATACTAACTCAGCAATTCCTTCGAATAATGCTTCTTTACAAGTACTTCCGCTATCAGTATTAACACCGTTCTAAAATAAACAAATAAATAAACAAATAAATGAAAATAACATCATCCAAACTGACCAGTAACATCAACATTTCTGGATTCTTTGCTTTTAGTACATCAGAAATCTGTTAACAATAATATATATTATAATATTTATTATAATTATAATTATATTTAATGTTGTAATAGACTATAGGTTGATGAGGTTATATAAATCAGACAATGATACATTGGTTAGAGATTCAATTAATCTTATATTGATCTTATATTGATTAGTGATTCAATTAATCTTATATTGATTAGTTAAACATTTTCTTATGGATTGAACATATTTACAAGACTACAATAGATTCTTATCAGCTAGAGGTTATCATAATAATAATTATTATTATAATAACAGATAACTAGCTAAACAGGTTAATAACATATATGACTATACTAATTACTTGTTTCACCAGTTACATTAGCTCATTATTCTATATTTAATATAAGGACTATATTTATGTACATCATATAACACAACATTATCTAATAACCTCGTCAGTGTAGTGTACATCATCAATTGCATATTTCTCTTTGAAATGTGATGGAGGATAGATTCTGAAAAAAATTCAAATATTAATTATTTACAATGTAAATTAAATCGTTTAGCAATAGAATCTCTCAGTCTATACGCTACTAGATCTTTAACTCACTCTCCCAACCAAATAGCATATTCCTTTGATAAACGAGGGATAAATAAAATGGATTTTCCTGTTTTGACCTCCAAAGCTCCATAGCAGTCAGGCTCAGTTACACCAAATAACCAATGAAAATATGATTCCTGAAAACAAGGGAGAAGAGAGAAACAACTCTTAAATATTTCATGAATTTGTGAAACTAGTAAGGAATGAGAATGAGGATATAGAACCAGACATGGGGAATGAGGCTAGAATCAGACTCATATACAGTACAACACAGATACCTACCTGTCGAAACAATGGTTCATGATCAGAACAGTATCGCGTTTCTTGCTTTCCTCCTTCCAACAGCACAATGGATGAAGGAGGTACATCTTGTAGTGCTTGTAATCTCTCACATAACCTCTCTCTGTTCAATGCAAACAATCTCATAGGGACAGAGAGAGTTTCTAATCCCATAGAGAAACAACTATCAGATCTGTAACATAAATAATATGAATATTATAAATAATATATTTGCTGTGCTTACCTTGCAGCCATGCTCTCAGCTAAGCAAGGTAGTTAATTTATTAATAGTTATATTAAAATAGGTGTGGTCTGTTCATAGTTAATCCCCTATCTCGTGTTCTCTGTATCTTCCTGCCTTTCTAATACCTCATCATATATTTCTTCAGAGGTAAATATAATAATAATAATAATAATAATAATATATAATGATTTCAGATGAGTGATCATGAGTTGTATGACATTCTGGAGGTATCCAGAGGTGCAAGTGATGGAGACATAAGAAGAGTATATATATATGTGTACTGATTATGAACAGATATTATTAATAATCTATTATATAGGCTTATCATCGTTTAGCAAAGGCTTATCACCCAGATAAAAATCCTGGAGCTGATGGAGAGGATAAGGTAATCCGGTACTCCTCATATGTTAATAAACTTTCTCTGACCATTCTTATCTCTTCATTAATTTAAACATCATATTTATATCTCTCCAGTTCAAATCAATTCAAAGTGCTTATGAAATCCTCTCTGATCCTCAAAAACGAGACTTGTACGACAGATATGGAATGGATGCTTTTAAAGATGGTATGGGAGATAGTGGTTTGGATGGATTTCCAGGAAGTGAGTCATTATGACATCATCATGACATCATTAAGTGTTTTCTATTATAATAATTAGTGTTCTTTGGTGGAGGAGGAGGAGGAGGTGACATATTCTCCCATTTCTTTGAAGGAGGACTGTTTGGAGGTAAATCATATGATTGTCATACGTTGATCACATGACTTGTGAATCTAATGTTTGTACAGGACAATCAAGAAGACAAAGGAAATCAGAACCATTAATGTTTCCTCTTGAGTAAGTCATGTGATTTATTTATATATCATGTGACATTCACATGATATTTTTTAGAGTGACCCTTGAAGAGTTGTATAATGGAGAAACAAAATCAGTAGAATATAAGAAAAAGTCGTTATGTAAACCATGTAGAGGGTGAGATAATAATAATAACTAATAATTAATAAATCATTTATTCTTTATCGTGTATGCAAGTGTTTTAATATTTAATTAACTAGTATATTAATATATATTATTAGGAGTGGTTCCAAGTCCGGACAGTCTACAACATGTCGTAAGTGTAGAGGTAGTGGTATACAAGTGATACATAAACCCATTGGACCTAACATGCTACAACAAATAAGAGCTCAATGTACCGACTGTGGGGGCACTGGTTAGTAATTGTATATAATTATGATGTCATGTGATGTCATGATGTTGTATGGTAGGTGATTTTGTGAAGACAAAGGATAGGTGTACCAAATGTAAGGGCCAGCGAATGTATGAAGAAGACATCACACTGGAAGTATGTTCAATCCTTTTTATCATCCATTATATCCATTTATCTATCCATCCATCTATCTGTTCATCTATTTGTCCATCCATTCATCTATCCATCCATTTGTCCATCCATTCATCTATCCATCCACCTGTCTGTTTATCTATTTGTCCATTCATGCATCTATCTATCTATCCATCTATTAATCCAGGTTCCTGTGTCCCCTGGTATGAGACATGGACAAAAATTACCATTTAGAGGAAAAGGAGATGAAATGGTAAATACCACATTCTTCTCTTCCCTCCATTTACTCATCTCTTCAATCCATCCAGCCTGAAATGGAGGCTGGTGATGTCATAGTAGTTATTCAAGAAACAGACCATGTAACATTCAATCGTCAAGGAATAGATCTCTTTGTTGATAAAGAGATTGAACTTGTTGATGCATTATGTGGATTTACAATTTATATTGAGCATCTGGATGGACGAAAATTAGCTCTTCAACATCCTCCCGGACAAGTCATCTTTCCAGGTTAGTACATGTGTGTGTGTGTGTGTGTGTGTGTACATGTATTTCATTATTAATTAATATATTAGGTTGTGTGAGAGGCATCCAAGGAGAGGGAATGCCTCGATTTAGACATCCTGATATAAAGGGTAACTTATATGTCAAGTTTAATGTCAAATTCCCTGAAGATAATTTTGCTGATGAAAAAACACTCACGGTAAGAGATGCGTGCATGTGTGTGTACGTACATGTACATGTTTATGTATATGTGTGTGTACATGTTTGTGTGTGTATATATGTTTATAATAATAATGATATTCATTCTATCTCTTCGTTCCTTAGCTTATTGAGAATCTTCTTCCTACTAAAATTAATAGTTTAAATATTGATGATGAAGTTGAAGAAGTCCAACTTCATGAATATGATGCCACCAAAGGTGTTATTAATTCACATGATGATGATGATGAGGATATGGATGGGTCTGGACATCCTGGAATGAGATGTGCTCAGCAATGACCACACCCCCTTATTAATTATCCAATATCATAATGATGTTTGATATCAGAAACATTATTATTTACATTAATTGTGTTTAATTAATATGTTAATCATAAAGTGTTTTATAATATTTATTTACATTTCGTCAGCTAAAAGCTGTAAACAGTCATAATATGAATATTAACCTCATACTGAGAAGTATGGGTTTGAGGCTATTAAGAACATACATCACCAATGTATTATCACTGAATATTAACCTCATACTGAAGAGGAGCATGGGTATGAGGCTAATCAGAACACATCACTGATGTGTGAACATTAGCCTCATACTGAGGAGGAGCATGGGTATGAGGCTAATCAGAACACATCACTGATGCATGAACCTCATACTGAGGAGGAGCATGGGTATGAGGCTAATCAGAACACATCACTGATGTGTGAACATTAGCCTCATACTGAGGAGGGTATGAGGCTAATTAGAACACATCACTGATGCATGAACCTCATACTGAGGAGGAGCATGGGTATGAGGCTAATCAGAACACATCACTGATGCATGAATATTAGCCTCATACTGGGTATAGTTTAATCAGAACATATTAATCTCATAAAAGTACCATTATCAATGATTCATCATAAAAACATAAAATCAAAATTCTACATTTTCAATATTTATAAAGTATGTTTTCATTAAATCCACAAAATTATGTATTTCACAAACTGGATTTCCTCTAATAGATATCTTCTTGAGTGATCTCATACCTTTCAGTAGAGAAAATGATTCCATGTTCCTAATATCTGAAGATGATGATAAATACAGTGTGTCAATTCCTAAATTAATAATTATAATTAATTATTACCATTATTATCCAGAGACAAGGAAGATAATACTGTTAATTCATTAAGACTAGGCGGAATTTCTTTCAAACTGTTATTATCCAATATAAGGGTCTGAACACTTTTAAAATTCACCAGTCCCTGTAGTGACTCCGATCTAATTTGGTTGCTACGGAGATTTATGTGTTTATGCATTATCATATACTCTGTGTAGTCTAAATGTGTCAGGCCCTATAATGGTGCGATTATTATATCATTATGAGAAAAGATTATAAATACCTTATCTGACAGATCTAAGGGGCGAGTGGGGTCAAAGTTCATTAAATGTTCTCTTAATATGAATCCAATTGCATGTCTACTTCCTGGAATGAAAACATCATGATAATATATAATGTATACACTACATGCATGCATACATATATATATACACACATACATACATACATACATACATACACACATACGAACATACATACATACATACATACATACATACATACATACATACATACATACATACATACATACATACATACATACATACATACATACATACATACATACACAAATACATACATATACATACATACATACATAGTCTACTGTACCAATGACTCACTGAGATCCAGGTAGTACCCTTTACGATAAGGATCAGTACTAACCAGTTTATCAAACAGGTTTAGTATTTCCACATGATGTAACATTGGATCAATAGCTTCTAATAATTGTAATGTGCTCAGCAAACACCCTGAAGAAAATTATATATTAAAATGTCTGTCATTATGTGTTCATACCAGTTGTCAAGATGAACTATATCATTATTTAGTCTCAAATGTATTTTAAACACAATATATTATTCATTAACTCACATTTATTATCTGGTTCTAGTTGTAGTAATTCTCTACACATTATCAGTTCAGAGGTTAATATTTCAGGAGAGGCAGATGTCAACATCACTTGGAATATACTCTCCACATCATTTATAAACCACACTTCTTTTTCTCCTAAATAAAGTAATTTTATAATTATATTAAATTAACACACAACACACCTTCTTTAAGAGTAAGTTCAAATGATATCTCTTCTAGTTTCACTTTGATACTAACATTCTCTCTATCTGATATCAGAAGATCACATGACCAGAGTGACTTTGGCCAATCAGATTTAGTAACTTGTATAACTGGAGTATTGTTAACCAATACAACAATAGGATGTTTAGCTGTAGGCTGATAATGAATAAATGAATTATCATGATTAATATGTATTCATGTACATATACAGTTATAATTATGTGTATATATTAGTTCTGTACATGTACATATATTAGTCCTGTACATGTACATATTATAGTCATGTACACGTACATAATTATATTATTCATGTACATGTACATATATTAGTCATGTACATGTACATATATTAGTCATGTACATGTACATATATTAGTCCTGTACATGTACATATATTAGTTCTGTACATGTACATATATTAGTTCTGTACATGTACATATATTAGTCATGTACATGTACATACATGTACATATATTAGTCCTGTACATGTACATATTATAGTCATGTACACGTACATAATTATATTATTCATGTACATGTACATATATTAGTCATGTACATGTACATATATTAGTCCTGTACATCCCACCTGAGGCAACTCTCATTTTTCATTTTTCCATTGTCTCAGGTGTTTGTCTGTCTTTCTTTCTTTCTTTCTTTCTTTCTTTCTTTCTTTCAGATAACATATGTACATATATTAGTCCTGTACATGTACATATATGTACGTGTACATCATCATGTACATATGTACATACATAATTAAGTACAGATATTAACATACTAAGACTGGTTGATTAAATGCAACATGTACACAGGTAGTGTGTTCCCTTTGAATCAAACCACATCCAATAGCTAACGACTTCTTTCCTAATAATAATTATTAATAGTTATTAATATAGTTATTATAATATACATAACTTACCCCTCCCTAGCAACCACTTGTGATAAAACCAAGCACTCTGATCACTAGGGTCAGTATAAAATGCATTCTGTACCAACTCATACTCTATGTATGAAAAGATTAGATATATGCATATACAGAATGCATATACAGACTGACAGTGGACAGATAGATAGATAGATAGATAGATAGATAGATAGATAGATAGATACATGTGAACAGAAAGATAGATAAACAGACTAATAAATAGGCTATTGCTAACCTCTTTGCATAGCATCAGAGTCAATATTACCCTCTTCATTTGTTGATGGATGAACTAATGGAAGGAGTTTACTACGATAATGCCAAGCAGAATAATTTGAAAAATTAGTAGCAATCTTTTCAGTAGAGAATGCAAATTCTTCATCAACTGATATTTGAGCTTTCTTTACAACATATCTTCTATAATCCCAACAATGAACTATAAGAGGAAATAAAAGATGACTCACCGTTGTCCTATCCCCACCC
The DNA here is from genome assembly GCA_947044365.1 of Petrosia ficiformis. NCBI lineage: Eukaryota > Metazoa > Porifera > Demospongiae > Haplosclerida > Petrosiidae > Petrosia > Petrosia ficiformis. The sequence continues at coordinate 243,090 of OX345642.1, read as the reverse complement.
GTCCCCCCTCTCTCTCATATCTCACAATTTCTCTCATCATAACTCAAGAAGAGATCACAAAGACGTTTCTCTTGATCCCAATTAGGATTAGGGGTGTGGTCCATTATCCATTGTCTATGTACCCAAATACAATATGCCTTTGGGTTTGATCTCAAACATCTTTCCAATAGAGCTAGTTCGTTTTGACAAAATTCAGTTACATCATCTGATCTGATTGATGAAATATAATACATATACATGTATACTATGACTCTATCATCCTATGACCTTTGACCCTTTGCACATTGCTAATGCAGACCTCTAACCCTACATGCAAAGAGATCTTATATCTTAATGCTTTTGCCGCTTCCTAATCATATGATCTACGTAAAGTCTTAATTAATTGATGGGTGTGTCCATGCTTACAATGTAGGTAGGCGTATCTCAATGATCTCTCGTCGTATAATCCACATCGTAGACAGATCAGAGTTCTCAAGGAGAACCTCTCCTGTTAGTTTCAGCAACTCATCATCCTTCTCTCCAAGAGCACGCTATAGTGATATAGCAATCATGTGACAATCATGTGAGACGATTAAAATATTACCTTGTTAAATATCTTAGTTGTTGTTTGTCTGTACCATTTTACTTTCTTCTCTTTATCTCTTCTCTTTGCCTCAGCTTGTTCCTCACTGGTACGTACCTTCAATCTACCATGCTAAAACAAAAAAATGTTATCAGAGAACTTATTAATACTTACATCTCACCATTTTTCATACACCCACGTGTTGCATAGCCACTCCCCCTGTCTTCAAGTGTCTTGCAAAACCCCACCATGGTGGTAGTACTAATGGTTGCTGAGAAGCCATCTCTGGCTCGTTCTCTTGCAGAGATTCTCTCACACAAGACTTGTAAACGTCGTAAATCATCATGTAGTGCTTGTGATGTGTATGAATTTGAGAGTAACCTTCCCATTAAAGGAGGACGACCAATCGGAGCTCGATTCAAGATGACATCAGTATGTGGTCACGTGATGTCACTTGATTTTCTTCCAAAATACAACAATTGGGATCAAACAGATCCGGTATATTAATTACTTGTTAATTAATATATGTAATAAATATTTAATTAGGTAGAACTCTATGAAGCGACTACAATGAAGAAAGAAGCCATGCCCAAACTACACATATGTCACTTTTTACAACAAGAAGTACGTAGTGCATCCTCTCCACCTAATGTCTGTTCTACCTCTCTCCTTATAGGGTAGAGGTATTGAATATTTGATTCTATGGTTAGATTGTGATAAAGAAGGAGAAAATATCTGTTTTGAGGTATGTAATCACATGACATGTGGGTGTGGTTTTTAATTATTATCTCAGGTTATCAATGAAGTACAACCTGTAATGAAACCTCCTAGGTCATATGACAAACCTGTAAGTATCACATGACCTGTCTTGTGACTCGCAGATCTCTACAAAGATTTCTTTCTAGAATATTTTAAGAGCTAAATTCTCTTCAATTACTGAGGGAGCAGTAATCACTGCATTCAATAATCTGATACTTCCAAACTGGAATGAGGCTCGGTCTGTGGATGCAAGACAAGAACTCGATCTTAGGATTGGATGTTCATTCACTCGGTTTCAAACTAAATTATTTCAAGTACTGGATTTAATAAATCATATCTATCTATCCCATTTATCTATCTATCTATCTATCTATCTATCTATCTATCTATCTATCTTCGTATGTCAATCTTTCGCTTCACACTCGTTCATTCATGATCTATCTATCCATTCTATCTATTTATCAATCCAGTCAGAATACTCTGGTCTTAATAACAGTGTAATATCATATGGTCCATGTCAAACCCCTACTCTTGGCTTCTGTGTACAAAGACACGATGAGATACAACAATTTAAACCTGAGAAATATTGGAAAATGGATTGTAAAGTAAGAAAATATTGCATTAGAAAATATTTCTTTTTGAAATCGTATGTACAATTACAATAATTCAATATTAATTATGTATAATTGTGTAATTAGGTACAGTTATCAGCGACATCACTTAGTTTATCATGGGGACGGGAGAGAATATTTGATCATGAAGTGATACAAGTATTCTATTCAACAATAGAAGGGATTAAAACAACAAGGTTATATACAGACCACACCCATTTTAAATTATAGTAACCACACCCCTTTTATTATAATTGTATATTTACAGTGTTGATTCCGTGACTGAAAAGCCTCGTTCCAAATCTCCTCCGTCAGCTCTTCATACTGTTGAACTCTTGAGGTCATGTTCTTTAAGACTTCATTTGAGTCCTAAACAGGCAATGGATATTGCCGAGAGACTATACACAGAGGTTAATGATAATCATTGCTTAATAATTACAAATTGGATATGTATGCATATATATATACATGTATCTACGTATGTGTATATGCATATATATCTATGTATCTATTTATGTGTGTATGTATGTTTTTGTGTGTCCAAGTATATGTATATATGTATGTTTGTAAGTATTAATATAAACTTAATTATGTATATAATTATACATACATATATTATGTATGTGTGTTGCCCTCATTCCCATTCCAGGGTTATATCAGTTATCCTCGAACTGAAACCACCAAATATCCACCTGATTTTGAGTTTCGTCCAATCTTAACAGAACTCAAGAAAAACCCAGAGTTTCATGAATATGCATCTTTTATTCTTGATGGAAAAATCAAACCCCCAGGGTAACATAGTGCTATATACTACTGATTCCTCATCTCTCATCTATTATATAGTGGAGGTCAAGATGTAGGTGATCATCCACCTATTACCCCTATGAAGAGTGTCACTAGAGATCAATTGAGAGATGTAGAATGGAAAATATATGATATGGTGACTCGTCATTTCCTAGCTTCTGTGAGAGAATAATCTGAAGTAGAATCACTTTGAGTTGAACCCAATCTCATTATATATTCATAGTTTTCAATGCACACATGAGTTGAAGCTGAGCTCATTATATATTCATAGTTTTTGATACTACTAATGGTTCAATTATAAATACAACACAGTTGCACTATACATGCACACAAGAAGCCTCATGTACATAGCAATGTTTCATGAATCTATAATGAGGTTACTCTCAACTCAACATGATTATCTTACCTCTAGCTATATCCTGATTGTAAATACAAACAAACTGAAGTATGTTTTAACCTGGGTAATGAGATATTTAGTTGGTCTGGAAATACTCTAATTGATCCTGGATTCACTGCTATACAAACATGGCATGCAATAGGAAATAATATTGAAACAAGCAATGAATTTACTAAAGGACAAACGTGGAATGTTATTAAGGTATTTTAATATGTATTGTAATTACAGGGGTTTACTCATCATTGTGTTAATAGTTAGGTATATCAGAACACTTAACCACACCCCCTGGATATTTAACTGAGAGTGAATTAATTAGTCTAATGGAACATCATGGGATTGGAACAGTAAGTTCCTCATTTCCTATCTTTTGCCCCTTCATTTCTCATTCCTAATTAGGATGCCAGTATTCCTGTACATATTGAAAATATTAGTTCTCGTAATTATGTTCATGTTGATAGTGGGCGGAGACTCATTCCTACTCAATTAGGTATTGTTCTAGTGCATGGATATCAGAAGGTGAGTTCCTCACTTTGTCTGTATTGAAGTGCAACACCCCCTTAGATTGATCCTGAATTAGTTGAACCCACAATGAGATCAAATATTGAAGAACAACTTAACCTCATTGCTAAAGGGAAGGTGAGCACTTCTATTAATACATCCATCCATTAGTACATCATTAGTACATCCATTAGTACATCATTAGTACATCGATTAATACATCCATTAGTACATCCATTAGTACATCATTAGTACATTCATTAGTACATCATTAGTACATCCATTAGTACATCCATTAGTACATCCATTAGTACATCCATTAGTACATCCATTAGTACATCCATTAGTACATCCATTAGTACATCCATTAGTACATCCATTAGTACATCCATTAGTACATCCATTAGTACATCCATTAGTACATCCATTAGTACATCCATTAGTACATCCATTAGTACATCCATTAGTACATCCATTAGTACATCCATTAGTACATCCATTAGTACATCCATTAATACATCCATTAGTACATCCATTAGTACATCCATTAATACATCCATTAGTACATCCATTAGTACATCCATTAGTACATCCATTAGTACATCCATTAGTACATCCATTAATACATCCATTAGTACATCCATTAGTACATCATTAGTACATTAATTAGTACATCATTAGTACATCCATTAATACATCCATTAGTACATCCATTAGTACATCCATTAGTACATCCATTAGTACATCCATTAGTACATCCATTAGTACATCCATTAATACATCCATTAGTACATCCATTAGTACATCCATTAATACATCCATTAGTACATCCATTAGTACATCCATTAGTACATCCATTAGTACATCCATTAGTACATCCATTAGTACATCCATTAGTACATCCATTAATACATCCATTAGTACATCCATTAGTACATCATTAGTACATTAATTAGTACATCATTAGTACATCCATTAATACATCCATTAGTACATCCATTAGTACATCCATTAGTACATCCATTAGTACATCCATTAGTACATCCATTAGTACATCCATTAATACATCCATTAGTACATCCATTAGTACATCCATTAATACATCCATTAGTACATCCATTAGTACATCCATTAGTACATCCATTAGTACATCCATTAGTACATCCATTAGTACATCCATTAGTACATCCATTAGTACATCCATTAATACATCCATTAGTACATCCATTAGTACATCATTAGTACATTAATTAGTACATCATTAGTACATCCATTAATACATCCATTAGTACATCCATTAGTACATCCATTAGTACATCATTAGTACATCCATTAATACATCCATTAATACATCCATTAGTACATCCATTAGTACATCCATTAATACATCCATTAGTACATCCATTAGTACATCATTAGTACATCCATTAATACATCCATTAGTACATCCATTAGTACATCCATTAGTACATCATTAGTACATCCATTAATACATCCATTAATACATCCATTAGTACATCCATTAGTACATCATTAGTACATCCATTAATACATCCATTAGTACATCCATTAGTACATTCATTAGTACATCCATTAGTACATCCATTAGTACATCCATTAATACATCCATTAATGCATCCATTAATGCATCCATTAGTACATCCATTAGTACATCCATTAGTACATCCATTAGTACATCCATTAATACATCCATTAATGCATCATTAGTACATCCATTAGTACATCCATTAATACATCCATTAGTACATCCATTAGTACATCCATTAGTACATCCATTAGTACATCCATTAGTACATCCATTAGTACATCCATTAGTACATCCATTAGTACATCCATTAATACATCCATTAGTACATCCATTAGTACATCCATTAATACATCCATTAGTACATCCATTAGTACATCCATTAGTACATCCATTAGTACATCCATTAGTACATCCATTAATACATCCATTAATGCATCATTAGTACATCCATTAGTACATCCATTAATACATCCATTAGTACATCCATTAGTACATCCATTAGTACATCCATTAGTACATCCATTAGTACATCCATTAGTACATCCATTAGTACATCCATTAGTACATCCATTAGTACATCTATTAATACATCCATTAATGCATCCATTAGTACATCCATTAAGCCACACCCCTATGTTATCTAGGCTGATTACAGTCAGATTCTTGATCACACACTTGACAATTTCAAGAAGAAGTTTATATATTTTCGAGATCATATAGAAGCAATGAATGAATTATTTGAAGCTACCTTCTCTTCAGTTGCGAGTGTAAGCAAACCTTTGTCCAGGTACGTAACATGCTCTAATTATCAGTACACTTCTTTTAAAATATTTTCCACTGTAGATGTGGTAAATGCAATCATTATATGACACATATATATGCTAAGCCTCAAAGACTACATTGTAAACATTGTGATCAAACGTATAGCCTTCCTCAAGGGGGAACTATTAAACTGTATAAGGTATATATATAATATATATGTATGTGTGTATTTATAAACATATGTATTGTACACTTTAAGGAGATCAAATGTCCTCTTGATGAGTTTGAAATTGTGGTTTTCTCCGGAACTCGTGGAAAAGTAATTTACTATCTAATTTGTATTGTACCTCATCTGCTGTGTCTCCTCTTCTCCTTCACATAATACACTTCATCCATTCCTCTCTCATCCTCTCCTTCACATAGTACACCTCATCCACTAATCTCTTCATCTTCTCATTCACATATTACACCTCATCCACTAATCTCTTCATCTTCTAATTCACATAATACACCTCATCCACTATTCTCTCATCCTCACCTTCACATAATACACCTCTTCTATTCCTCTTTTCACTGAAGACATTTACAGTGTGTCCATACTGTTACAATCATCCTCCATCAGGAGCTAAAAAAGATATGACTTGTTCAACATGTCCTCATTCCTCTTGTCCTCAAAGTAGAGACCAGTTATCAGTTGATCACTGTCCCTCATGTGAAGATGGTATGTTACTCCTGGACCCTTCATCTGGACCAAAATGGAAAATGTGTTGTAACACCCTTAGGTATGATATCATAAGATCTATTAGTATTTGCCCCCATAGTGAGGTCAGAAACAGGTTACTGTAATCATATTATCAATCTATTTATTCTTCTATCTATTGCAGATGTCCCGTGGTGATTTCATTTTTTGAAGGTGCTCATAATATTGAAAGAACTGATGAGCAATGTGAAGAATGTGATGCTAATTTATTAAAAGTAGATTTCAAGAAGGTATGTACTGGAATCATAAATACAAGTACATGATCACAATATGGTTATTATGAATATAACTACTTTTTTGAATGTTTCTATCAATGCTAGAATATATATCTCTTTGTAGGGTGTGTCTCCATTACAAGATGGAGAGACTATACATATCGGATGTTACCAATGTGATGATATTCTCTCTCCACTTGTACTCCAACAATCAAGAGGTCGTGATCAACATCATCATCATCGTGGGAGAGGAAGAAGGAGAGGGAGAGGGAGAGGAAGAGGAAGAGGAGGAAGAAGACATTTTTGAGCTTCATATTTTTTCAAATATAAAATGAACCATGTAATATTTATGTACATAGATATGATTTGATGTTAACTACATAGTAGTCATAGTACATCACTTAATATTAATTATAATAATGAATGATAATTATTATAATTATATACAATGAATTTATGTAATATCAACAATAAATAAATAAATAAACAAATAAATAAATAAATAAATAAATCATTGAGATATGGGAGTTGATATGAAACTAAAAATAATAATTTTAATCTTATTTCAAATTGTGAAGAGTTGAAATGACATCATCCTTCAATCAACTAGATTAGTATTATACTAAGTATTTTAAGAAATGTAACTGTTTTGGTTACTGTCTGTGTCTGTTAGTCATTTAATTAGTTATATTAATTTTCTATTCCTCTACTGTTGAAGATATGAGTATTGAATTGAAAGAGTGGGATATTTTAATGTTTCATTGTTGAAAATATAAAATGATTTGAAATATGAAACAGAAGATGATTAAGTGGATGTGGTTAATTTCCTGAACACAAATATAAGATATAGTCCAATAACTTCCCATTCATTAGGAGATATTGTACCCTGTTAATGGAAGACATGAGTTAGGAGAAGATGGGTGAGTTAAGAGGATCTGACATGAGGATATGGGTGAGTTAAGAGGATTAACATGAGGATATGGGTGAGTTAAGAGGATTAACATGAGGATATGGGTGAGTTAAGAGGATTGACATGAGGATATGGGTGAGTTAAGAGGATTGACACATGACTGACATGAGGATATGGGTGAGTTAAGAGGATTGACACATGACTGACATGAGGATATGAGTGAGTTAAGAGGATCTTACATGAGGATATGAGTGAGTTAAGAGGATTGACACATGACTGACATGAGGATATGAGTGAGTTAAGTACTCTTAGTCATGAAACATTGAAGAGTCATTATCATAAATAACATTCCTGCTCAATGTTGCATAACTACAAGCTACAAAGCTACAAAGCTACACAGAGTGGCAAATCATTCAGTAATGCTGACCCCCAGCAGAACTGAGTTTTATAATTATAATTATCTTACGGTTCTCTTATTGAAAGCTCCCATATTATACATGAGTTGAATATCTTCAGGAATGTGTCTATGTTCAGCAAAAAAATCATAAAAGTTTTGATGTACAATCTCTTCCATGTCCATTTCTTTGAGCATTCTAGAAAAGAAATTAAAAGAATTACCTCTTAATGTCCGACTAGATCTCCTTACCTAACAAGTAATGGATAATGCACAAGATATTCCGGTACATTAACTACATCAGCTAAGCTAAAGTGATATTTGCATTCAAATAATGGAAGTTGACTTCCTCTTGGATCAATACTTGTATCCATGGTAACTGAATAGACATCATTACCTACATACCAACATCCATCTTCATTTTGTTTTCCAGTATCTCTCAACCTTCGACTTGAAATACATATGTACATACATACATACACATAAATATATAATTACATACATTAGTTCATTAGAGTCAACTGTTGTTCCCACAAAATATCCACCAGGACGAAGATTTTCACAAGCATTTCTCAACATCATTGTGGCTTTCTCAAAACTTTCGAATGAATAATGTAACGAAAACTGACAACTTGTTATGTGAAATCTTCGACCTGGGTTAATATATTCATCTCTTAATCTTACCTGAGAAAAGAATAATGACTTGATACACATATATACCAACAGATACACATATGTACAAACAGAAAAGATGATACACATATGTACAGACAGACAAGATGATACACATGTGTACACACATACAAGATGATACACACATACAAGATGATACACAGATGTACAGACATGATAGTTTATTAACCACACAACAATCTGCTACAATGAATTCAGATTCAAAGAAAGGTTTCTTTGTTCTTCGGTTCATCATTTTTGTACCATGATAACGACCTTTACAATGTTCCACTGATACCTCTGATATATCTGTGTGATTAACACTCAAATCACCATGGTTACAATATTTTAATGTAGTATATACTCACCAGCACACACTAAATATTCTATTCCTCCTTCTTTCCATTTGTTGAGGTCTCCACCCTTTCCACAACACAGATCAAGAGCTGTGGCTTTGGGTGGTATATATGAACGCAAGAGAATACTCTTTACCCAATTATTGAAGTTCCTCATGTGAAATATCGGACTCTAAATGAATATATGTATGTAACTATGGTAACCAGGAACATTGAATATCATATTTATATAAAGTCTGTTCACATTCATGATGACCTCAAAATTATGATGTGATGAATTTGTATTTAATATAGTGTATAGTTTAATGTCATAAGGTTAATACATAATTATATTGTAACTTAATAATGAAGTAATGAATTGAAATATGACACACAAAAAAGAACAGGAAGGATAATTATATGAAAATGGTGTAGGTAAAAAGATTGTTGGTCATTCTAAACTAAAGTTATGAATATTTTCTGAGGTCACGGTGAACGTGAATGATATATAATTAATGTTAACCTCATTTCTGTTGTCCATTCCAGGTTTAGCCAAATTATCATAAAAATTAGCCACTACTTTACTTTGCAAAATCTGTTAATAGAATGGAACCTATTGCATAATATGACATCATATTACATCATAATCACTTCATCACTTGATTCTGTTGAACTTAATCCTCCCTCCTCCTCCTCTTCCCCAAGATCTTTATCTCTCTTTTCATCAGTTTTTTTGGCTATCTTTGATTTAGGAACCTAAAAATAAATATAATTAAATTATGGGATAAGATGATGATCATGGGAATATCACCTGATCTTCAGGTGATCCAGAATCACTTAATTCTCCTTCTTCCATTTCATCTTCTCTTAATCTCTTTCGATGTTTCTCTTCTTTGTGCTCATTTTCTTTCTCAATGACTAATATCTTCTCCTCTTCAACCTCTCCCTCCTCCTCCTCCTTCTTCTCCTCCTCTCCCTCCTCCTGTTCGTCATTCTCATCCTTCTCCTCCTCCCTCTCTTCCTCCATTATTTTCCTATCTTCACATTCATCTTCTCTCTCACATCTAGAGACCCATGACTGATCTTGTTGTAAATTTTGTAACTCAGTTTCAAAAGCATGTTCTAATTCATATTGATATGAATCAAACTCTTGATCTACTGAACTATCTGTATGTCTCATATTTTGAGATAGATTAGAAGATTGCGGAGGACTAGATAGATAGATACATATATATAATATATAATTATTGTAGATGTGTTTTAGTATAACAACCTTGATACATGTCGATTGGACGAGTCTAGTAACTGAAATGAAGTTAATTCGGATACCATAAAATCTAATATAGATAGATAGATAGATAAATAGATAGATAGATAGATAGATAGATAGATAGATAGATAGACTGACAAACAGACAAATAGATAGATTCAAAGACATATATATATTAAAGACCTATTGTTTGTATCAATTTATTCCAGACAACTTCTCTCTTTGTACGATCAATAAAGTCCAGATATAGAAATTTTTTAAGTATATCAGGTCTTGAACATACAGATACAGCTATTACAACTATTGTATGTGTCTCCATATTTGATAATCTTACAGCATTCTTCCATTCTTTCTGACACCTGTATGTAGTATAATGATTAATAATTTAAGAAACATGATAGTCAATTAATTATACTGGAATGTAATTGATTACTAGGTGTTTTCTGGAAGTTAATTATACGTTGCTACGGGATACTCTAGTTAGTATACTGTGGTTGATAACTCTTAGTAACATGTACTGGAGCCATAAACATCTTTGTTCTCCACAGCAAACTGAGAAGGCATGGTGTCTAAATGCACGAGGTGAATAAAAGGTTACTTCTCACCTCTTCAATATGTACATGTATAATTATAATAATACACTTACCTTGCACTATTAATATAAGCTGGAGATAATGACAATAGTATAACACAACTTTTTGTCATAGCATCATGTATTGCTTGATCATTGTATTTGGTAGAGTCAGGCATGAAATCACTACAGCTAACAGCTTCTTTATAATCTGGTTTATCTCTTAATGGTATTATCACATTCTCTTTCACCCACTGTTGATCTGCTGTGCTATGAGATACAAACACATGCCAGTGTTTCCCTCTGGGTAGAGAGCACATACCCTCATCCCTGTGAGGCTCATCTAATATATGAGTAGGGGTCATTTCGTAACTACTATTGCTAATACTACTGGAATCATCATTAATTTGAAATATGGTGTTTGAATAGCAGGTTATATCTGTTTCGGGTTTTTCAGGGGTAACGTCAAACGATATAGGATTTTGTAAACCCTTATCAACGGATATATCTCTACTTGGTAATGATTTTAATGTAAGTTGTGTAGGATCATTTGTTTCCATAGTAACTTTTGGTGTTTGTCTAACAGGGTGAGCTACACCCACTGGCCTCATTTTGCCTGTCTCGATGGGAAGATGAGAACTGGAAGGATGGACTAGACCACTGCTCAGTGGATAAAGAGGAGGTAAAGAAGATGGGAGAAAATGATCGGAACTTGTAGTGTCAGCAGGAGCTGTTTCTATTTCATCCATACTACTATACATACAACTTTCAGATCCAGAGTGGGTGTGGTCATATTTAATTATTAGTACCACGTGGGTTCATGAGATATACTATGTTATACAAAGTTATACTAACTCCACGTGCTCTCTTGAGTGAGATGTCTAAGAGAACTGCGTCTACTCGTGAGAAAGAAGAAAGACAAGGAGAGAGCAAGAATGACCTTGAACTTAATGTAAATTAGAATTATTCTTTCGAGAATGCATTACGAGTATTGCTACGATGTAGTGGAGTATTGTGTTTCCATGGTAACATTAGTTTCTCAATCTCCAGGTCGAAGATATAACATTAGATGATGAAGAGGAGGAGGAGGAAGAGGAATGGAGTGAGGGAGATGAAGAGGATTTAGAATGGGAGGAGTCGGTAAGGTTTGTTAGTTATCTTATACACTTAACTTGTAATAATTATAGGAGGAAGAGGAGGAGAATCATATAAAACCACAAGAGGGAGAAGAAGATAATGAGAAGATAAAATCAGAAGATGAGGGAAGTGATCATGAAAGTGAAGAAGATACAGTATATGATAATGATCTAATAACACATACATCATGGGATGATGCTGAATATACCGATACATCTGATGAAGAGGTGTGTGTGTATTATACTAACATATAATATTATAATTACATTATAGGAATTACGTAACACAGTTGGTAATATTCCTCTTGAGTGGTATGATGATTATCCTCATATTGGATATGATCTTGATGGGAAAAAGATACTGAAACCATCACAAAGAGATCAGGTATATGTGTATATATCTATATGTGTGTGTATGTAATATACATGTGTGTATATATGTTGTTATACTAATAGTTAGATGAATTCCTAAAGAAAATGGATGATCCTAACTACTGGTGAGTTATTCCTCCTCCTCCTCTTCCTCCTCTTCCTCCTCCTCCTCTTCCTCTTTCTGCTCACAGGCGTACAGTGGTTGATAAAGTTACAGGGAAGGAGATAATATTAACAGATGAAGATGTTGATCTCATTGAAAAAATTCAAAGATCACAATTTCCTGAACCTTCATTTGATCCAAATGCAGTATGTTTGTCTCCACTTGTCTCATCTGTTTGTTTGTATGTCTATTCATCTTTATATTTGGATTTATAATGTTTATTCTCTTTAGCCATATCTTGATATATATTCTCATGAGAAAATGATTCATCCCGTTATAAATCGTCCAGAACCCAAACGTAGATTCTTACCGTCATTATGGGAGAGAAAGAAAATAACTAAACTAGTCAAATTAATAAAAGCTGGAAAAATAAAACCAATTGAGAAACCTAAAAAACCAAAGTTTTATATGATATGGGGTGACTCACAACAGGTATGCATTATGCACACATCACACTAAACACAAACATGCACACATCACACACATCACACTAATTGCCAGAATGATGACCAATCGAAGGTAAGCACTTGTGATCAAAATCATTTTGTAAAAATTAGGTCTCATACAGTCTCACACAGGGTTTCATTAAGTTGTATTTTTGTCACAGAATGAGAAGTTACGTCCTCGTCAGTTCATTCCAGCTCCTAGACTACGTCTACCAGGACATGCTGAATCATATAATCCACCTCCTGAATATATACCAACACATAACGAGGTGGGTGTGGTTATTTATTAATAACATGTAATTAATTTATTATCTCATAGAAAAAGTGGGAGGAGTCTAAACCTGATAACAGACGATATTCATTCGTTCCTACAAAGTAAAGATTGTGAATTATTTTATTCTTTTATAATCTATATTAATTTAGGTATTCATCTTTACGACTTGTACCAGCTTATCCATCTTTTATTAAAGAGAGATTTGAGAGATGTCTAGATCTTTATCTGTGTCCTCGACAAACAAGAATGAGGGTAAATATAACATGTGACAGTCATGTGATCACTGACAAAATTTCGTGTGGTAACCACATGACACCTTATTTAGATTAAAGTGGAACCTGATGCCCTAATTCCCAAAATACCTAAACCGCGTGATCTCCAGCCTTTTCCAACAACTGAATATATTGTAAGTTAATTGTAACTATTATAACATCTCAACTAAGGGATGTGGTCTCTAGCTGAATACTAATATCCTCTCAGGTTTATAAGGGACACACAGGTTTAGTTAGATGTATTGCAGTGGATAATGAAGGGGCATGGCTTGCTTCAGGTATGTCTAATATCATAATATAGTCTATGCTAAAAGTTTGGTGTTATCACAAGACAAGTAGCTGTTCATTAAGTAATTAATTTATTCTTAAGTGTGTATTATTAAAACATGATCAGGTGACTAGCATATGAAAATGTGATTGGCTCAACGTCATGTGATATACACTAAATTTCAAGTGTTTATCATATTGTAGCTTCTGATGACTTAACATTACGTTTATGGGAAGTATCAACTGGTAGATGTCTGAAGACCATTGTCCTACCTGGTAAACCAATGTCATTATCCATGTGTCCTAATGATAGTACATCATTACTAGCTGTAGCTGTGTAAGTCAATATATATATATATATATATATATATAAGTATGTATATATTATATGTAATTACATTCAGTGAGCAGTTAGTGATATTAATTAATCATGGTCTTGGTGATCGTTTGGTTGTCATGGCAACTGATTCTGCTCTATCTTCTGTTGGAGAGGGAGAAAGTCATGATAATAATTATATTGAATGGAGAGACTACACAACTGATGAATATCACTCTGGATTTAGATTATATTTAGAACATAAAAAGGTACTCACAATTGTAAGAAGATTGTTTAAATATATCTATTCTTAGACAGTTCAACAAGTCACTTGGCATCATAAGGGAGACTATTTTGCTAGTGTAACTGGAGGAGGTTTGTATATATATTTAATAAGTATATAATATCAATAATAATTAATATTAGGAGGTACTAGTGCTGTTTATATACATCAACTGTCTAAACGACGTTCACAGGTACTAATAATAGTGCACGTATTAATAAAAGATGTACATGTAATAATATTACATGTACATGTAATAATAATACATGTACATGTAATAATATTACATGTACATGTAATAATAATACATGTACATGTAATAATAATACATGTACATGTAATAACAATACATGTACATGTATTAATAATACATATAATAATACATGTACATGTAATAATAATACATGTACATGTTATCATGTAATTATAGTACATGTACATGTACTAATAATCCATGTACATGTATTAATAATACATGTAATAATATTACATGTACATGTTATCATGTAATAATAGTACATGTACATGTATTAATAGTGCGTGTACATATATTAATAATACGTATAATAATAATACATGTACATGTAATATGGACTAGTGTTGTTTTGGTATGACAATAATGGTCCACTTTTAGTTATAGTTATTTTATGACAGTTTGCTAGTTTTAGGTTTAGTTAACTAATAATTATTGGTCAATTTTAGTTTCATTAATTAAAAGTCATAATGCAGGGTTTTAGTTACTATTGTACATGTAATAATAGTACATGTACATGTAATAATAGTACATGTACATGTAATAATAGTACATATACATGTAAGAAAGGTACATGTACATGTAAGAAAGGTACATGTACATGTAATAATGTACATGTACTTGTAATGTATGTATGTACATTTACTCTTTATATTCCTCAGAACCCATTCAAATCTCCAAAGGGTCTAGTGCAGAAAGTAATATTTCATCCTTCAAGACCATTCTTCTTTGTTGCAGTATGTAATATTATCTATAATGATTTACCCTGATTCCGATTCCCTATTCACAGACTCAGACCTATGTCAGGGTTTATAATTTAACTAAACAGGAATTAACTAAGAAGCTAACATCTGGTGTTAAATGGATATCTAGTATTGATATACATCCTAAAGGTTAACTGTTCCATTCATCCATTAGTTCTTCCACTAGTCCATTATCCTATTCATTAGACAATGGGTTCTATTGTTAGTTCATCCATTAGGCCCATCAGACTATTAGTGTATCCATTAGACCATTGGTCCATTAGTTTGGCAATACTTCCATCCACTAGGTCATTGGTTTATTATTAGATCATTACTCCATCCATTAGACCATTAGATTATCTGTTAGACCATTGGTACATCCATTAGACCATTACTCCATCCATTAGACCATTGATTGGTTCATCCATCATACCATTAATCCATTCTTTCATAATAATTGTTAGGAGACAACATCATAATAGGAAGTTATGATAAAAGATTATGTTGGTTTGACATGGACCTTTCAACAAAACCATACAAGATATTAAGGTAGTGGGTGTGGCTATCTCAGTCACATGACATCAATTAAAATCTCTTCCTCAAGACATCATCGTCAAGCTATTCGTCAAGTGTGTTATCATCCTACATACCCTCTATTTGCATCAGGAAGTGATGATGGATCGGTTATTATATGTCATGGAATGGTTTATAAGTATGTGATATAAAGTATACAATATGTTTAACTACATCACTTATCAATTAGTGATTTGATGCGGAATCCTCTTATAGTTCCCGTGAAGGTTTTACGAGGACATTCATCTGTAGACACTCTTGGTAAGTTGATCTGTGATGTTTCATTCAGTTCAATGCATGTAATTATGTAACAGTTCATTAATATTTGACCCTTGTGTTGATATAAGCCTAATGTGTGGGGTATGAAGACATGATTTGTAATGTATGGCTGTATGTCGTATAACATGATTATAATGTATGGGTGTATGTCATATGACATGATTATAATGCCAAGTCATAGAGGTTGACAGAGGTGTATATCACATCACATGACTGTATTAATAAGTTGTAGTCCTTTAGCTATAGTTATAATTGAAATACTATTGGGGTTATAAGAGAGTTTTGGTTTCAGTTGGCCATTTTCCAGTTTACTAGTGAGTGTATCAGGTGTATGTCACATGGAGACATGAGGTCAATTAAAAAGCAATATCTATTACTATTACTGCCCATGTCAGCATTACTGTTATGTATTACTATAGCATTGTGGTTTCTTTGAAAGTCTTTCATGTTTTAAACTAAATGACCATGATCATGAATTTCTCAAAAACAGAGTCAGTAAGTCTACACCGTTTTGTTAAAAAAAATTCCCCTCCAATACTAAAGTCTCTCTACTGGCCCTACTATAAATGAACATATTACAATTACTATTACTATTATCTCAACAATGAGATTGTATGATACTATTACTCATAGTATTACTTGACACTATAATGTATTGCCATGTCTGGTCACATGACATAATAATTGTACTTCATATTTTCTTCAGGTGTAACAGATTGTACATTTCATCCTAACCAACCATGGATATTTTCAGCTGGAGCAGACTGCTTAGTTAAATTATATTCATAAATGAAATCATGTGATGATCACATACAGAAAATAACACATTACATTATAACATTCAACATCAAAAGTGTATTAATTAATCAACAGGCACACGCCCCATCTCTACGCTCGGTAGTCTCCTGTTGTGTTGCACCTAGTTGTACTGTTGTTCCTTCATTTGATTGGTTGGATTCTTTATTGTTATCATGTAACAGTTTAGCTAAGTCATCAAAAGCTTCTTTTACACCTTTATTAGTTTTACAAGAAATCATGGCATCTAACTCAAATGCATGTGTCTTGGCAAATGATTGAGCTGTGAATTCATCAACTTCGGCTTCAAGGTCGATCTTGTTACCTATTAGCATTCGTACTGCATTAGGTGCAAAGCTTTGGGCATCCTTTTCCCATTGTGAGAGATAATGAAGAGAAGACACTTCAGTTACACTATATATAAACACAGCCGCATGAGCATTGCGATAATAATTACGTGTTAAGGTTCTAAACCTCTCGACGCCTGCAGTATCCCAAATATTCATCTACAAGATGGAAAGACAAGTTATTAAATGTTAGTACAATTTATTTGCTTACTGTGATAGTATCTCCATCCACTTTAGTAGTTTTTGTACAGCTATCAATGCCTGCTGTTGCTGTAGAAAATTCATCAAATGTGTTGTCTTTCAATCTTCGAAACAGACACGTTTTACCAACTCCCAATTCACCTAGTAGCACTACTTTATAAGTAGGTCCTCTACTAGCATTAACAGCCATCTTTCACTACTTCTTTTTCCACAAAATGAATCTGCTGTGTAAGATGATACCTCAAGATCGGCACCCACGCCTATACAATAAAACCTAATTAACTTGTGGGTGTGGTTTTATAATTAGCCTGCAGACTTGTGGAGGAGTGGCTGCTTGCTGCATATAGGGTGATGACAGATTCTATTCTCTTTAACACTGGTGAGCTACCTGGTTGCATGGTTCATCATAAAGTGTGTATAGCTGGTGAGCCTGGTGTTGGGAAGACTAGTCTTTTCTTGAGAATGAAAACAGGAGAATTTCACAATGAAACAGCACATACATTGAGAGTTGACACACATAAATTTGTCCATACTGTTAATGGTATTGAAGTACCAGTAAGTATATGTAATACTCATAAATATTGTCTGTGCACCTAGGATATTATAGTACAATGGTGCAATCTCTCTCTCTCTCTCTCTCTCTCTCTCTCTCTCTCTCTCTCTCTCTCTGATTCTAGTTGACACTGCATGATACAGCTGGCTATGAACGACTTGGTACTTTAACACCAAATTTTTTCCGTGGTGCTGTGGCAGTTCTAATGATGTTCAGTATCGAAGAGGTGGCAACATTACAACTACTTGATATATACATCACAGAGGCCAAAAAATTTGCTCATGAAAACTGCTATTTCATACTCGTTGCTAATAAAATTGATTTATTTATGGATATTGATGAGGAAACATTAAAACATGCTAAGAAGCATTTAGGATGTGATAAAATCTGCTACATTTCTGCTAAAACAGGTCGTAATATCAACGGTCTCTTCAATGAAGTTGCTTTGCGAGTACATAGTCGTAGTGAAAGGAGAGATGCAATCACTCTTCCTGAAAATAATATTGATAATGTAACAACCACTAATGATAAATGTTGGGAAAAAAAATGTAAATGATGTTTCATAAAATGTTTTTATAATTTTTATTTATTTAATGTTTAATTATTCATGAACTTTATCATTATTAATTAATGCATATTTTACTTAATTAGGGGTGTGGTGTGTTGAGATAGACATTAAAAATGGGCTCTCCATATTATTTTGAGATTATCTTTCTCGGTGATGCAGGGGTTGGTAAAACTACTTTATTTCTGAGATTAGTAACAGGTAGTTTTGTGGAAGATGAAGAAAGGTTGACAATTGGTTTGGAATCACAAGATAAAACTGTTACGATAGATGGTGAAGATATTCAGGTATGTTATGTTGTGTAGTAGTATTGTAGTATTGTATAAAAGATATTAGGTTATTATTATAATGAATTATGCGGAAACAATGGTACCTCAAGTGGATGTGGTAAATGACTAATACCTTACTCTACCTAGCATCAAGCACACACTCACTCCTATTCATGGTGGCTTTCTTTCTACATGAACCCAAATAAATATTAATTATTCACAGCTAAAGAGTTAGTAATGCTATTGTATTATATAGAATCTTTTGTTATTATGAAAGGAAGTTGGTTTGGCAGGAAGTGCATACATCATAATATATATATATATATATATATATATATATATATATGTACTACTAAACCACACCCCACTCCTGATAACTAGAATGTATGATGACCATTTTACCTATTGTTAAAACTAACTGGTGTTGTTTTAAAAACTTAACACGCTTAGTCATTCAAATGTTTTCATTTTGAGCCTCTAATAGCTAAAATACCTTTTACTTTTATGATGCATTTTGTTGTTGTTTATAAAAAAACAAATACCAAATATTTATTATTAACAGTTTAAACTGTTTCTATTACTAGGTGAAGCTAACAGACACAGGAGGAGGGGAACGATTCAGAACACTAACAGCTAGTTTTTATCGACATGCAAAAGCTGTTATTCTAGTATATAGCATTGATAGTCCATACACATTGAGTCATCTCCAAGAATGGATAGAGGAATGTCGCTCTGTTCATCCAAATCCCGAGCAGTTAGTTTGGGCTCTTGTAGGCAACAAAGCTGATCTCACCAATGAAGTTACAGAGAATCAAGTTGAAGGTTTATGTAAAGAATATGATATTCATTTATTTTACTTGACATCAGCCAAAACTGGAGAGAGTGTTGAAAAAATGTTTAATGCTGTTGTCAAAGCAACATACCAATCGGAGTTAGAAAATCGTAAGATTGGAAGTGGTGGAACCAAATCTAATATCCTAACCACTACAGGAGGTAGTAACTCAATCAATGTTAGATCTTTAAAGCCTCGAGATAAAAAATGCTGTTAAATTTAATTGTTTTGTGATTTTTTCAATTAACTTTATTAAGTGTGGGTGTGGTCTCATGTTTTATTGTTTATATAAATAATAGAAACAACAAGTACTATATGTAGGAAGTTATTATCCGGTAGTGTAAATCAGTTGAGTCATTAGTTTAGTTCAACATGCAAATTACAATCCTTGTACACAAATAACTTGATAGTACAGACACAAGAATAGTGAATACCATAATTGATATGTTACATGAATATACATATAATTTTATACATTTTTATAATTTCTTTTTTAATTTAATTACTGATTTTTCTTATCATTTGTTGGTTCAGATGAAATTGTTTTGTGAATTTGAGGAGCTAAAGCAAATGAATATTTTACATCGTGTGACTATCACATGATATTTATGTATATGTACCTGTGTGTTGTAATGGTTCATTTCCTGTTTCAAGACTTCCTAAATCAATGGGAGAATAGACAAAGAGACACAAGATGAACAAACAAGCAAATTGAAATTGTGAAATGCATGAATTTACCTTCAGTAATTCTGAAGAATGTTTGTGCAAATTCAGTCGCTCTTCCTCCATTAAATGTCAAAACAGCTTTTGTTTGTTGACCTATTACATATTATATTTATAAGCATGTACTATACATACATACATACGTGCTTACCTCCACTGTTAGTATAATCAACATCAATATAGTTAGTGCCAAATATTGGCTGATGTACCTAAAAAATAGTTCAAAAGATGTCGTATTATAGTATAATTATACGTACCTCAATAGCTGTTACTGATATCAATGGAATAGTAAAATGGAGATGAGAATCACTGTCTAGTAATTGTAACTAGAAACAAACATGTATGTATGTATTGTAGAGATTACAGAATATATGTACATACATACATATGTATGTATTGTATGTACGCTATGAATGTGTATGTATGTACATATATATGAATGTGTATGTATATGTACATAATACATGTATGTATGTACATATGTGTGATTGATTCACCTCAGTAGTTGTAAGACGAACTTGAGTAATACTAGTCGATTCAGAATTGAGAGTTACTGATACATTATCAACTGATATTACACACCTCCAAAAGAATAATAGTATTAACAATGACAATAATAATATATAAATTGTAAGGATAATAATAGCAAACCTTCCTCTTTGTGTAGATCCAGCCATGATGACTTCTTGACGCCCACGTATTGTGTAAACAATGGCTGATGTCAAACCTCACAACAATGGAATGATATTCTCAGAAAGTTTTGGTGGGAGATATTCCCACAGGAGATATCTAGTAGTAGGAGATACTGTGAGAAGAAGTGATAGAGGAAGTTCAGGTATAGGAATTAAAGAAAGAGGAGTGAAAATTTTAAAGGTAAGCCTTACGTAACAAAATACTATCTCAAACTTTATAGATATATAAATCACTAATACTATTAATACAAGGTGAGTGTTATTACATATATATAATTACATTGTATATAATTTATGTTACAATAATATAATTTAAATAATGTTTAATTATTAATTATATAATCACTTTCTTCAAAACTACTTGTCATTATTTTTATCTCTCTGTGTATGCATTCTAATTATGTAATAGTTTAAAATGAGTTAGGTAAGAAAAATTGCAGCCATTATCATGGCAACTAGGAGCAAAAGATTAGTTGTCATTACAAACCCAGCACTTGGAATAATGTAATCATAATTATGATCAGTTAGGTTGAATGTGTTATTAACACTAATGAACACAGTAGCATTGAGATCAGCCTGTGCAACAGGCTCACATGTCCTGATGTCAACCAATAATGACACCATTATCCACACCCCATCAACAACCTGGACTGATGCCTCAGTAATAGATAATACAACAAGAGATATTGGACCATGTGTGATTGAGGTATTGGGACAAGTGATGACTTGTTCACTGATAAGTTCTCCAAGTACATGTTCTATAGCACTTAATATTAGTTCATCATCTTGTGGTGTCTCCATCTCTTCTTCCGAACATGTTCGTATATCAACAGGAACTGGTTCATTTGATGATACAACAGGTGATAAATATAAACCTCCCAGTGCAAAATAGTCTTCGTCTCTCCGGATACGAAAATAACCCCCTTCTCCCCAAAACTCGCTCCAGCTGTTTTTAACAACCCAAAAGTCCACATCATCACTTGTAGTACCATAGTCAACTACCTCTATAGCATGACCTCCCACATTCTCATCTGTTGATGTACAATATACACCACATTTATACGAACTGAAGTCTGTTGGAACCAACATTGATGAAAGTACTGGACCAGTTTTAAGAGCCTCGAAAACTTCTTCCTGGCTAGTTAAAACTGTAAACTCTTCAAGTTTGAGTAATTCTGGTTGAAAGGTTGTATTATCTGCGCACTCTGATGGACAGAATTCGCTCACTGGAGTATCAGCCTTAGATGTTTCACCATATTCTTGAAGGACGTAAGGAGCACAATCTGCTGTCACAGCACCATTGGTATTAAAGTAAAAAAATCCTGAGACAATGTTTGCTCCACAGCAACCATTACCACCTGATACAAATTTATCATCATCAAAACAAGCTGCGAGATGTTGAGCTGAGATAACAGGTGTTTGTTGTTGTACAGCTATGTTACGATGATCTGTGTATGTATGAGCTGCAGAAAATGCCCAGCAGCTTCCACATACTCCTTGATATTGAGGAGGTGATAACAGACCAGATTCGCGACGTCCCAATTCATCATCTGATGTGATACTAGAAAGAGTACATTCTCCATCATCATCTACTGTAGACTGCCAATTGCATTTTGCGCTGCTTCTTTGGCTTAGATGATGCTTCAAGTGAGTGTCCCAGCGTTCTGAACGCTTGGGAGAGAAACCTTGACCTGTTAATAATAGAGAAACTAATACAACAACTATAAACACCTTCATGCCTGTTGACGAGCCCCACCCTTACTCGATACGAGTAAGGGTGGGGCTCAGATCCTGCTCATGAAGGAAGTACCACCTACTTAATAGCAATTCACTTGGTCTTGGATGTACCACACCCCAAGCACTACTGGATGAAGCATGGCCACACCTCGCAATTATCCAAGGTGGTTGTGGTTGGAATAATTTTCAAATGACCATGAGTTGTGAAACTGTAAGTGCTACTTACGACATTAACAGGAAGTGCCATCAGCAGATGCATGCCATCTATAGCAAACATTCTGATAACTGTTTGAAGTGGCCATCTTTTAGTGGCATGCTGCTCCTGATTTTATTGTAGCGTATACTAATATAATAGATCTTCCACATGCACTTCTGAAACCAAACAAAGACTTCCTACTATGGCAAGTTTTTAAATAGCCTGTGTTGGATTCTTTGTAGCTTTGCCACGTGTAAACTTCTAATAAAAATAATATAATATTACATTATTTTAACGTTTGATTAACAATGAGCTAGGTAAGAAAACTGGTAGCCATAACATGGCGGTCGTCATAATAAACCCAGTTCGTGTCTGTTTGGAAAGCGGGCAAACTCTCCTAAGATTCAATTCGCCACCATCATGCACCCATGTGTTTAAATTATATAATCTTAGCCTAGTTATCCACAGATTGACAACATAAAATAACACTTATATGAATTTTATTCTAGGAAGCATTTCTTCCTCAAGGATATCCAAACAGTGTCAGTGATGACTATCTCCAATACCAAATATGGGATACAATACAAGTATGGTATAGTCTTTAAATTTTAATAGCATTGAATTATATATTTGTAGGCATTTTGTTCATATATTACGGGTACCTTGGCGACACAAGCTGTCTTGAAAGGGGTGGGTGTAGGAGATAGCTCTGCTTCTCCTATTGCTGCTACCATCACATGGCTACTAAAGGGTAGGGGTACAACATATATATATGATATGTATATATTTATTATAATTATGACTGTCTTTATAGATGGATTAGGAATGATTGGTCGTATTGTATTTGCTTGGCTGAAAGGGTACATATGTATGTATATTTATATATGTATATGCAAGTTTCTAATTACGTAATATATATGTATATAATTGATGCTTGCATGACAGTTGTGTGATGTATATATGTATTTACATATAATTTGTTTCTCTAAAGAACTGACTTAGATTGTAATGCTAAGAAATGGAGGTGAGTATATACGTATATTAGCAAACATGTTGTCTCACATAATAACTGTTATATGTAGATTAGTAGCTGATATTCTCAATGATATAGCATTATGTCTAGATCTATTAGCTCCAATATTTCCTGTGCTGTTCATGACTATAATATGTGCATCTAGTGTAACTAAGGTATCTATAATGATATCAATATTTGGTTATAAAGCTGTTGAATGTTCAGTCCATAGTGGGTGTAGCTGGTGGAGCTACTCGTGCTGCTATTGTACAGCACCAAGCTCGTAGAGACAATATGGCTGATGTATCTGCTAAAGATGGTAGTCAGGTAATATATGATGATATATACCTCCAGTAAACCATTTTATCAATTAATTACAGGAGACAATGGTAAATTTAGCTGGTCTTATTGTCGGATTAATATTAACACCATCTTTGGCTGGGAAAACTGGGTACTTCATTTCTCACTTTAAGTCACTTCATTTATCCTCTTATTCTTTTTACTAAAGTCTCATATGGCTGCTCTTTTCGATGTTTACAATGCTACACTTATTTGCTAATTACCAAGCAGTATCTGTGGTTTCCATGGAAACATTTAATAAAAATAGACTACATCTACTAATAAAAGGTCTATTATCAACGGGCAGTGTATCCTCACCCAAAGTAATTAATTCTCTTGAACCTGTATTGAGAGGTAGGTACATATCTAATACTTCATAGCTCATATGCAAACTATACATACAAACCAAGGTACATATTTTTGAAGTTTATTATCAATGTGGTAGTAAAAGATATGTATTTAAAAATACTAAAATACCAAAATAAAAAATGTATTCCCAAATGTGAGATAACAATCTACAAATATATAGACTAATTAATAAAAAATCATAACTAAGCTATCATGTGACTTCTATGTGTCTACAATCACAACTATTATAGTTTATCAAAACACACTATCTACTAGGGGATTATTAACCATTCAAAACACTGAGCTCAGATAAATGGTAGCCACAACCATTACAGCCAATAACAGAAAATTGGTTGTAATCATGAGACCACTACTTGGCACATAGTAATAGCTAGTATCGGTAACATTGAATGTCCCATTAACATCAGTGAACACAGTGGCTTCGAGATTAATCTGTGCACTAGGATCACAAAACCTAATATCAACCAGCAATGATAACATTACCCACATACCCTCAACAACCTGTACAGATGCATCTCTTATAGATGAAAGTACTAGAGTGGTTGGTTCAAGTGAGACTGAAGTATTGGGACAAGTGATGTCACTTTCGTTATTAAGTTCTCCAAGTAAATGTTCTATAGCACTTAGTATTAGTTCATCGTCTTGTGGTGACTCCACTTCTACAGCTGAACATGTTCGTGCATCAACTGTGGAATTAATGACTGTTTCATTTGTTAATAGAACAGGTGCTATATAACCTCCTATGCCAAAATAGTCCACGCCTCTGAGAATACGAAAATACCCCCCTTCTCCCCAGAACTCACTCCAGCTGTTTTTAACAACCCAAAAGTCCACCCCCTCACTTGTAGTACCATAGTCAACTACCTCAACAGCATGACCTCCTAAAAATTCATCATCCATTGATGTACAAAATACACCACACTCATATGAACTGAAATCCATTGTTGTCATCATTCCAGTAATTACTGGTCCAACTTTAAGAGCGTCCATGACTTCTTCCTCGCTTGTTAGAACTTTATATCCATGAAGTTTAAGGGCATTCGGATCAAATTCCATGTTAACATCAGGGTTGCATTCTGTAGGACAGAATTCACTAATACGTTCATTGATCTTGTCATAGTATTCAAGGGAATATTCAGTAACACATTCATTTGTTACAGCACCTTTTTCTTGGAAGAATACAAACCCAGCATTAAGCTTTGCTCCACAGCAACCATTACTATCTCTTACAAATTCAGGATTTTGGAAGCACCCAGCAGGATATTGAGCTGAGATAACAGGGTTTTGTGCTTTAGCAGCAATGTTACGATGATCGGTATATGCATGAGCTGAAGAAAATGCCCAACAATTTCCACATCGCCCTTGACACTCAGGGTCTGCTAAAAGACCAGATTTACGACGTCCCAAGACATCATATGATGTGATGTTAGATAAAGTACAATCTCCTTCATCTGTAGACTGCCAGGTACATTCTGTGCTTCTTTTTTGACGTAGATGATGCCTCAAGTAAGTGTCCCAACGTTCTGAGCGCTTGGGAGAGAAACATTCACTTTTTGATAGTAGATGAACAAGCACCACAAGCACAAACACTATCCTGTTCATGATGTCTGTTTTAGTCTAGTCACCAGTTGAATCACCTTATAGTTATATATACTATAATATTATATGTATGATTATGTTGATGAGTAGCTTATGAAAACTTGTAGTAATTGTTGTATGTGTATATGCATGTAGGTATGAATATATGTATGTATGTATATATATATATATATATATATTTATATATATATATATATAATGTTTGTCCACTACCCACTCTTGGTTTACTTGTCACTGATAATAGTATAGTAATCATTTAATATGGATCTGTATGTATTATAGATATGTATGACATAGTATACATGTTATATGTATGTGTATTCATATTACAGAATGTCAGAGGAAGTTTCACATTACAATGGGTGTACCTCTGTCTCAAGTACTACAGAAGTAATTTGTAAAATAATATTTTAAAATTTTATTATTATATTAATTATTAGTTCTACAGACTATGAAATGGCTTCAAGAAAAGCTAAAGCTGGTCAAAAGTTCATTATGAGCTTGTCAATACATGATACAAGTAGATATATTTAAACTATTTTGATATATTTCAATTATTTTGATATATTTCTCTTCTCTTTTTGCTATCAGTCAACATTGCATTTCATAATAACAGTACTTCACATGATCAAATTCAAGCTGTAGTGGCTGCTGAGATATTTGAATATATTCATCATAATACTGATATATTCGAGAACAAGTTCCTATCACGTTATGCGATGAAGATCAACAGACTAAGTAAGTCTATATGTATGTATAGTCACTTGCTCCTGATATTAGAAACAATTAAATTTACACTATATATCTTATAAATATTCTTTAGTTGATCTTAATGGTTTATCAAATGAATTGATGTCTCTAGCAGAGGAAATATCAAATGATATTTTCATTGCTGATCTTTTGGATGAGTTTCACAACAAGGGATGGGTGACCTCTCATCATTTATTACACATGCAGGAATGGAGATACTCTCTTGAACTGTGATTCACTTTCATTTAGAAACAAATATAATACAATCGTAATAGTATACTGTTAATTTATACATTTATGATTTCTTCCATTTTGGAGATTGTGGACGTTGGTATTTAGGTATATATCTGCAATAAAATAATTAAAGTGAGTATGTGCATGCAAGTCTCCTCTTGTATTAAGGTGTAGTATACCGTTATACAACTGTTGTGTTTCCTAACTACTATGACTGCTTATACATGATTATATGATGTATGTAGATTTAAAGACAGGCACTGTTGACTGTTTCTTGACATCTTTGAGCTCAATGGTGACGTGGTGTAATAATATCCTTCACTAAACTCACTTTTGTTGCTGATTATATTCATTATCAGACAAACCTGCTCTGCAGTTGATTAATGTATACATGTATACGTAGTACCAAAAAATATTTTTTATTTGTTAATATATAAAATCTAAATAGACTGTCAATCTAGATCTAATTACACACACAACTATATACTACTCCAGACTATATTTGATAAAATAAGTAAAAAAATATATACTATAAAGTTCAGATTTGTTCAAAACGCCAAGCTAAGATAACTTGTTGCCATGACAATTATAGCCAGTAACAGAAAGTTAGTTGTCACAATAACCCCACTACTTGGTACCACGTAGTAATAATTAGTATCAGTAACATTGAATGTTCCATTAATACTAACAAATATAGTGGCTTCAAGACTGATCTGTGCATTAGGAGCACATGACCTTATGTCAACCAGCAATGATAACATTACCCACATACCCTCAACAACCTGTACAAATGCATTTGTGATAGATGAAAGTACTAGAGATGTTGGTTCAACTGAGACTGAAGTATTGGGACAAGTGATGTCACTTTCGTTATTAAGTTCTCCAAGTAAATGTTCTATAGCACTTTGTATTAGTTCATCGTCTTGTGGTGACTCCACCTCTACAGCTGAACATGTTCGTGCATTAACTGTGGTATTAATGACTGTTTCATTTGTTAATAGAACAGGTGCTATATAACCTCCTATGCCAAAATAGTCCACGCCTCTAAGAATACGAAAATACCCCCCTTCTCCCCAGCCATCACCCCAGCTGTTCTTAACAACCCAAAAGTCCACCCCCTCACTTGTAGTACCATAGTCAACTACCTCAACAGCATGACCTCCTGAAAATTCATCATCCATTGATGTACAAAATACACCACATCGATATGAACTGAAATCCATTGCTATCCTCATTCCAGTAATTACTGGTCCAACTTTAAGAGCTTCCATGACTTCTTCCTCCCTTGTTAGAACTTTATATCCATGAAGTTTAAGGGCATTGGGATCAAATTCCATGTTAACATCAGGGTCGCATTCTGTAGGACAGAATTCACTAATAGGTGTTTCTTTCTTGTTATCTTCACCATAGAAGTTAAGGGAATATTCAACACATTCATCTGTTACCGCACCTTTTTCTTGGAAGAACACAAACCCAGCATTAAGCACTGCTCCACAGCAACCATTACCATCTTTTACAAATTCAGGATTTTGGAAGCATCCAGCAGGATATTGAGCTGAGATAACAGGGTTTTGTAGTTTTGCAGCAATGTTACGATGATCGGTATATGCATGAGCTGAAGAAAATGCCCAACAATTTCCACATTCTCCTTGACATTGAGGAGGTGATAACAGACCAGATTCACGACGTCCTAACATATCATTTGACATAATTTGAGATAAAGTACAATCTCCATCATCTGTAGTACAATCATCATCATAAACTGTAGACTGCCAGTTACAGTCAGTGCTTCTTTTTTGACGTAGATGATGCTTCAAGTAAGTGTCCCAACGTTCTGATCGCTTAGGAGAGAAACATTCACCTTTTGACAATAGAGAAACAAGCACCACAAGCACAAACACTATTCTGTTCATGATGTCTAGTTTAGTTAGCAGTTGAACCATCCTATAATTATAATATATATATAATATTATGTTTGATAAAGTTGATGAGTAGCTTATGCAAACTTGTAGTAGTTGTGGTATATAATGTTTGTCCATTACCCACTCAATTTACTTGTCAATATGGATCTGTATGTATGTATGTATTAGTATGTGTGTAGATATGTATGACATAGTATACATGTTACTGTATGTGTATTCATATTACAGAATGTTAGAGGAAGTTTCATATTAAAATGGGTGTACCTCTGTCTCAAGTACTAAAGAAATATAAATTATTAGTTCTACAGATTATGAAGAAAAGCTAAAGCTGGTCAAAAGTTTATTATGAACTTGTCAATACATGATACAAGTAGATATATTTTGATATATCCCTCTTCTCATTCTTATATCAGTCAACATTGCATTTCATAATAACAGTACTTCACATGATAAATTCAAGCTGTAGTGGCTACTGAGATATTTCATCATAATACTGATATATCTGAGAACAAGTTCCTATCATGCTATGTGATGAAGATTAACAAGTCTATTTGTATGTATAGTCACTTACTCCTGATATTGAACACTATCTCATAAGTATTTCACATTCTTTAGTTGGTCT
This sequence comes from Petrosia ficiformis, assembly GCA_947044365.1. Classification (NCBI taxonomy): domain Eukaryota; kingdom Metazoa; phylum Porifera; class Demospongiae; order Haplosclerida; family Petrosiidae; genus Petrosia; species Petrosia ficiformis. The sequence goes on along the minus strand of OX345642.1, from coordinate 212,887 downwards.
ATCAAATGAATTGATGTCTCTAGCAGACGAATATCAATGATATTTTCATTACTGATCCTCTGTTCACAAGGGATGGGTGACCTCTCAGGCTTTGATCTTTGATTTCACTTTCAATTTATTTTCAATGAACATAAACTTAAAAATAATCATAATGAATTCAAACATACACATCATTATCGTTTCACTAATAATTATTACTATGACACCACAATAAAGTCACAATAGTCTTGTTAATTTCGACATTGACATTTTAGTATTTTCTTCCATTTTGGAACATGTGGATCATCCAATCTTATAGACTCACGTACTGGTATAGGATTTTTTTGGTTATAAGTATGTATTTCTCCAACAAACTGATTAAAACAAGTGTGTATAGATCGCGTGTCTGTACTTGTATATGTAAAAAGAAGACGTGGGTTTATGTTATACATATCCAAAAGAGTAGATATTGAATCTCGTGTTTCCAAACTACTTCCAAACTCTTCATGTTTATTGTTACACCAAACAGACATGATGCAATGTGAATCATTAGCATCCTGAATTTGCTTAGCCCACCCTGCCAACTCTGTTTTTGACATCTCATCACTTCTTTCGTATATCAGAATTGCACCATGTGAGCCTCGGTAATAGGTTTTAGTCATACCTACACTACCACTATGAGCCTCCATATCTCCAGTGTCCCATACCTCAACCTGTGAAACAAATACATGTATGAAAAATCGTTAAGGGTATTATATAGATGTAGACGTAGAAATTATGAGATATTGTAAAGGGTATCACATAGATGTATGCAATGATATCGTATTTAAAATAAAAATCGAAAAATCTCGCAATTTTATGTCACAATAGGTGTGTCTATATGTTCAAGTTATACCTCGATATCTTTTCCATGACAATTAGTTGAGAATTTCGATTTAGTTCTGTTGTGTCTCGTACTATTAGCGTATATCGAAGAACGGACAATTTGCGGTTCATATCCATCGTCTACATTTTCTCTCAATAATGACAGTAACTTGCTCTTTCCAACACCCTTTCTTCCACAAAGAATGATCTTATAAGGATGTTTTTCAGTTCCATACTCCATTTGCGTAGTCCGCAAGTAAGTTAGGGGTGGGGCTGGCTGCTAGGCGTGGTTGACACATAGCTGGCACTTTTCCGATTAAAAAAAAACAGATAACCAGTTTGCTATTCTCCAGATATCATTTCGTTCTAAATTACTACAGAGTAAAAATGACTGAATTTACCTTCATCTTAGCTGGGAAAGTTGGTGTTGGTAAGACTTCGATCTTCAAAAGAATCCAGACTGGAGAGTTTATGGAGCAATCTCTTTCCAATGCACCTTCGAAATCTGATAGTGAAATGGAACATCAAGTCTATAATGTTACACTGAACGATACTCAGTACAAGGTATAGAGATAAAGCATTGTTGCGTTATTGTTTTCATTCATTGTTTCATCTAATCTGCTATTGTTTTATAATCGAATGTATACTTTTAAAATATCATGATTTTTGCTATCGCAAAAGTATATGCTCCCTCAATCATATATATACTATCTACAGAATTTAAAATATTTCCAAGTCCTCAATTGTGTATAGTACTCTGGTCTTCAAACAGAATTTGAACCATTTTACTATTATATCTCACAACCATATCATGCATGGTCACATATCTATTTTAAACATAATTATTTTCAGTGTGTCCTCAGTGTGTCTCAGTCTGATATCCAGACAATAGTTATAATGTATTATCTAATATCTGATGTTATACTCAGTCTAGTCTCTTGAAATAGCAGTTGTATGATTCTACTTTGTGTGAGGGAGTATTGTGTTAATTAGATCATATTACAATGGCATGTGATATGTCTGGTAGACACAGATACCACTCAAAATACCAAACATATTTTAGGGTAGATGTGACAGAATGCAATAACAGACACTTTGATGTTTTTTTTTAATTGTGATTCCTAAATAAAAGCTGAATTCTAGGAACAAGGCTGAAAGAGGAAAGTGAAAAAATGCTGGTAGTCATTGGAAACGAAACCCAGGGCCAATGATTCCCAGTGACTACTGGTATTTCAATGTGAAGTGAGATCCAAAGTATAATGGATTCTTCCTCTACAGGTGTCAATATGGGATACTGGAGGTCTTGAACGATATCACTCAATGACTTCAAGTTATTTTCGATACTGCAATGCTGTTATTTTAGTATATGACTCTTCTCCAGATAATATTGGGAGTTTATTGAAATTAAGAGAATGGATTGATGATGCAAGAATTAACAGTGTATTTGGAGAAAGAGTAGTTTTTTCTTTGTGGGCCAACAAATGTGAGGAAGTATCATCTGACGTTGCTACATCTCAGGTAGTAACTGCATTTATGGAAGAGTACAAGATACCAGAGTCCTTGCATTTCAAAGTATCAGCTAAAACTGGTGAAAACTGTATCGAATCTCTTCATACATTGATCAGTACAGTTCATAACACAGCGCAGTCTACTGCACCCAGTAATATAGCTAGTACTAGTACAGAGATAGTTGTAACTCCACATGCTTCACATAAATTCTCATGGTGTAAATGTTAAAATTATCAGTCAGTCAATATTTATATATATTTTGTTATTTATTTTTTAATAGTGTTTAAAAATTAATGCAGACTTGTGATAAATGGTAATATAGCATAGGGGTTTCCCCATCTGGAAATATTTTCATGATGGCTGAACGTGGTACAGTTTGGTATAACTATTCCATTGTGTTATCTGGTGTTGCTGGCGTTGGGAAGACTTTTATTTTCAACCATGTGAAGGGGAAGGCTGAAACTGATGGTAAGATTGTAGAGACAGGATCGTTAGAAGGAGGTATAGATTGTTGTATTTACACAACTACTATAAATGAAATCAATTTTAAGGTAATCACATTTTATAATTTAATTATTATTTAATAAATTACCCTGGCTTCTGTTTGTAATGACATACATTCATACAATTTGATGTTCCAAAAAAAACTGGAATGTCTAATTGGTCTAGTATTCATTCTATATACTCAAGCCACCAGATAAACGATGTAGTCACATTCCCAGACTGTATGCCCACCAGATAAACGATGTAGTCACATCCCCAGACTGTATGCTCACCAGATAAACGATGTAGTCACATCCCCAGACTGCATGCCCACCAGATAAATGATGTAGTCACATCCCCTGACTGCATGCCCACCAGATAAATGATGTAGTCACGTCCCCAGACTGCATGCCCACCAGATAAATGTTGTAGTCACGTCCCCAGACTGCATGCCCACCAGATAAATGATGTAGTCACATCCCCAGACTGCATGCCCACCAGATACATTAAATGATGTAGTCACACCCCCAGACTGCATGCCCCATGACAAAAAACAGACTGATAGCTTGGGACAACACTCCTGTCGCAGTGACCTCAATCTTGTAATATCCAATCAGATTGCTCGGTTTAGTAATTGATCACATGACTTCGTATAATCAAAAATGGCATATTAAAAAAGGTAATAAAAGAATGTGTAGCAAAGGTTGTGAAGGGATACCACCCTATCTACAGACCATGATTCACCATACAGATTTGTGATACGAGTAGGTGGAGTGAATCAGGTGTCAGTAATCTGACTACGACATCACTGCACCAAGAATGTTGGTCCAAGTTACCAGTAAAATGCACAGCTATTATATTCTGTACATACCTAGTTAATAATTAGCGCCGGTGTCCATTAATGTTAATCAATTTTTGAAGGTGTAGTATTATCATTAACACCTTGTGTAGTGTTATTATGCTTGTTACATAACACAAATTTGAATATTATTATGAATGTTCCCAGCACAGAATATTATAAATAATAATATTATAAATAATTATATTATATATGAAATCTCCAAAATTATGTATGTATGTATGTATGATGGGCACTTTTTTTTTTTAGGGAGGCAGTGTGGTGTAGTGGTTAGAGCCTGAGCCTCCTGATCGAATGGTCAGTGGTTCAAGTTCAGCTACGTCATGCTGTTTCCTGGAAAGAGAGTGTCTATTTTTTTCTATGGACTTCATTACTCATACAACACCTATAGAATAGTTCCTGACCAACTTTTCTGTATGTATGTATGTATGTATTGTTTATATAGCGGAGTAGTAAATAGTGTTGCTGTCAATGGCTTCTTGTGTGGGAGATATGTTGCCTTTTGTAATATTTCAGTCTGTAATTCAATAATAATTATTGTAATTTGTAAAAGCACTTCTACTCTTTCCAACTCACAAATTACATTTTCTGAATTCAGGTAGTTGTAATGTTGCTGTTAACAGGTCTTGATGTGACATCAGCTAGTATTGTCAGCACTTTAAAATGTCACACAATGAAAGTGATGACATCAGCTAATATTCTCACAATGTTTGTAATAATTTCCCTTGTTAATCATCATATTGAAAGGTGTTTTGTGTTCATAGCTTGCTTCTATCAAAACAGACCATTGTCATTCATACACTACCTGTTTACCAAAGTAGCAAAGGATGAGGGAGGGGTCAATATGTGTAATAGAGACAATGCCCTGCCCTTAGCTACATTATAACATTTTACATGGTTAACTGTGATTTAATCATGTGACCACTTTTCTACGATCTGATTGGCCATAAATTATTAGTCATTCTACAGATTATTAAATAAATATTATCTACTTTAGATTGCATTATATGATACAGGAGGACTCGAACGTTTTGCGTCTCTCACATCTAACTATTATCACAGATGTCATGCTGTTATTCTGGTTTATCTAGTTGATCCTGATAGATTGGACACACTCACTTGTTTAAATACTTCTATTGAGAGTGCCCTTGCATATAATAAGTCACCAGATACCCTCGTCTTTACATTATGGGGAAATGATTTTGTAAGAGAAAGGTCCGAAAAAGACCCTTTATCATTATCAGAGCAAGTTCGATTATTTCTTGAGGCCAATGCTATTTCACAATCATTACATTTCATTGTCTCACCATCCGATGATAAACTGATGGTTGCTTTAGAACGAGTAATATTAGCTATTCATGGTAATAATGGACCCAAGAGTGATTCCGTGTTACTTCATCCTGGTCTAGTAATGATAGTTGATAGTTTAGAGAGCTCTGATTGTGGAAATGCTCGCAAAGTTGTTGGAACTGTACGAATGGAAGAAAATAACAAACCAAAAAGAGAAAGAAAGAAATGTTGTCAATAATGTGATAAAGATATTGATTATAACTATACTTTATATATTATATTATCCCATTTGGTTTTTTTAACATAGCGTAGTAACTGGTAACTCCCACACTTACACTGTTCCAGTTGAACTAATTGTTTTAATAATACTCAATAATACTACTTCACACTTAACTGACAATGCACCATATTATAATACCTATAATAGCTGTTATTTGTGTTTGATTATAACTATGGCCAGTGAAGAAGTACTTTCTGAAGATGTGATAATAAAGGACAAGTTAGTAATTTGTTTGGGCGGTAAGTATGGAGTTGGTAAGAGCACTATATTCAGGATATTGATGTCTGAATATTCTGGTGTAATGAGAGATAGTCTATGTAGAGAAACTGACACTGATTATTGTGAATTTGATGTTAAAGTTAATGGACAAACACACAAGGTAAATTATTATAAATCCAGACCCTTTACTCATGATCAGGGGGGTTATACCATAATTATACCACTCTAACACCACCTAATTAAATTACAAGATGACCAAATATTCTAAAGCCCCATTACTACCACACATTTCAAAGTGAACTAAATCAGGATGGTACTAACACTGGAAGTTAACGTAGGACCCAAAATTAAACAAACCAAGTATGTACAGCTCTTGCTTTACAGCAGTGTAGGTACTTATGTAGGAAATGGTTTGTTTAATTTTTGGTCCTACGTTAACCTCCTTTCATCCTGATTTTGTTCACATAGATTTTAGATTTCTTGATGTCGCTAAATTATTAATACGTATCTCTTACTTTTCTCATCCTCTTAGATTTTACTCAAAGATACTGCTAGCTTGGAACGTTTCAGTTCAGTACCAACCTGTAGTTATTTTAGAACTATTGATGCTTTAGTACTAGTATATAAATATTCACATCTTGATCAATCCAGTATATTTGCTCTCAAGGACTGGATTCAAATGATGATGGCAAGTCGTCAAGATGATCATAGAGTTGTTTGTGCTTTGTGGGGAAATGTGTTTGAAGAAGTTACGGTAGAACCAGATGAGTCTTCATTACAGGTGCTGGCCGGCATATCAGAGTTATATAATATTCCTTCTTGTCTGGAACATGTTTTTAATGTGACTCTAGATAAGGCTAAAGTTATTGAAGCATTTGAAACACTTCTCAAATGTGTTTGTGAAAAAAGAACAGCTGGGACTCTTGGAAGACGGGTCGGATCCATTTCTTTACATGAAGATCTAGAGGAGGAAAATAACAAGTGTTGTTCTTAATTAAATATGACATAGTTTGTGTGTATTTGCTGATCTATTTATGTAACATGTGTGTAACTATAGACTATATAATTATGTACGTACGTAGGTATATACAATTATGCTAGAGCTGTGTGTCTATGTATGTATATTTTTATTATTAATTTTATAAAATTAAAATGACAAAAATGAAGTACAAAATTAATATAATTATTGACAAAACACATAGGGGCCTAACTCACATTAACTCTTGCAGAAATAAATATTATCATAACAGGACATTGATATTATAATCACACAATAGATAAACACATATGATTATGAGTCTTATGAATTAGCTGATCTATCATTAGTTTGAACAGCTTTACGAAGTCTCTTTTGTTTAAGTGCTTGAGCAAAAGCACTATTATTATTCATACATGTAAATACATGTATAATATGAATGGACTGGTTACTCCCACACTTAACAGTATTCCTAATTGCATTATATACTTCACACACAACTGACAAGGCTAATACTTGGTTGATTATAACTATGGCCAGTGAAGAAGTACTTCTTGAAGATGTGATAATAAAGGACAAGTTTGTAATTTGTTTGGGAGGTCAGTATGGAGTTGGTAAGAGCTCTATATTCAGGATATTAATGTCTGAATACTGTGGTGTAATGAGAGATGGTCTATGTAGAGAAACTGACACTGATTATTGTCAATTTGATGTTAAAGTTGATGGACAAATTTGTGAGGTAATGTATTAAGTGCTGTAAAATCATTATTATTATTATTATTATTATTATTATTATAAATCCAGGCCCTTTACTGAGGGAGGGGAAGGGTTCGGCTGAACTTTTTTATACTACTATTGAATTCCAAGGTGACCATGTATTCTAAAGCCCCCCTCCCCATTAGTCATAATACTAAATCATAACCACACATTTGAAAGTCCGACATATGGGTATGTGAACTAAATCAGGATGGTACTAACACAGGAGATTAACGTAGGACCCAAAATTAAACAAACCACTCCACATAAGTATGTACAGCTCTTGCTTTATAGCAGTGTAGGTACTTATGTAGGAAATGGTTTGTTTAATTTTGGGTCCTACGTTAACCTCCTGTCATCTTGATTTTGTTCACATATGTTTTGACATAGCTACTTTATCAATACATACATATCTCTTACTTTCTCATCCTCTTAGATTTTACTCAAAGATACTGCTAGCTTAGAACGTTTCAGTTCAGTACCAACCCGTAGTTATTTTCGAACTATTGATGCTTTAGTACTAGTATATAAATATTCACATCTTGATCAATCCAGTATATTTGCTCTCAAGGACTGGATTCAAATGATGATGGCAAGTCGTCAAGATGATCATAGAGTTGTTTATGCTTTGTGGGGAAATGTGTTTGAAGAAGTTACGGTAGAACCAGATGAGTCTTCATTACAGGTGCTGGCCGGCATATCAGAGTTATATAATATTCCTTCTTGTCTGGAACATGTTTTTAATGTGACTCTAGATAAGGCTAAAGTTATTGAAGCATTTGAAACACTTCTCAAATGTGTTTGTGAAAAAAGAACAGCTGGGACTCTTGGAAGACGGACTAGAGGTATTTCTTTAGATGAAGAGGATGTTAATGAGCAAAATAACAAGTGTTGTTTTTAAATATGACATAATTTGTGTGTATATAGGTGGCCTATGTATGTATGTGATGTGTGCGTATCATAATATGTAGATATATATAACTATGTAAGAGCTGTGCATGTATGTATTATTATATATTATTATTTATTTATTTATTTATTTATTTATGTATACATTTTTATTTTTATTTAAAATGAAGTACAAAATTAATATAATTATTGACAAAACACACACACACACACACACATAACTCTTGCAGAAATAAATATTATCATAACAGTACATTATTATAATTCCATACAATGATTAATATACATAATATATAATATATTATACCTCTACACACAATAGATAAACACATACAAATAAATAATGAGTCTCATGAATTAGCTAATCTGTGGAGCTGATCTATCATTAGTTTGAACAGCTTTACGAAGTCTCTTTTGTTTAAGTGCTTGAGCAAAAGCACTATTATTATTATCATCATCATCACTATCATCTTGTTGTTGATATTGTTGTTGGTATTGTTGTTGTTGTTGTTGTTGGTATTGTTGTTGTTGTTGTTGGTATTGTTGTTGTTGTTGTTGTTGTTGTTGTTGTTGTTGTTTAAAAGCTTGTAGTTGCGCATAGTTACTGTATCCTGAATTACGACTCGGTTTAGGCTGAGTTGGAGGATTGTTGCTCTTTCTTGGACGAGGTAGAGTTGCTGGAACATATTTCATTGCTGATGGAGTCATTTCTGATCTGTTAACAAATGGAACGTCACTTGAGTTGTTTCTAATACGACTTACTAGTTCCTGTTGCATTTGCATTTGATGACATGGTGGAGGAGGTTGTGATGGTGGGGGAGGTTGTGATGGTGGAAGAGGCTGGTAACCATGGTAATGAGACATTGTGTTATGAGAAAATGGTGGGCTAGCACTGCGAGTAGATGAATGGGATGAGTCTGAACTGAGATGTGATCCTGTCGATACCAGACTCACTTGTGATGGTGATACAGATACATATGCTGAGGATACTGGTATATCGTAATTATCTTCTACTGTTTGAACACGAGTAAGTCCCTGATGATGTTGATTATGATAATTAGGATATGTCGAAGGAGGAGGAGGTTGAGAGGGAGGGGGTGGGGCACTTATTTGAGGAAAGGATTGGGTTTGTTGATATGAGAGTGTGGGATCTGGAGGAGGAGGAGGTGGTGGTACATTGGGTGATGGCATTTCACAAGTTTCAAGTGAATTATTTGATTCTGAGAATCGACTCAAGCTATTTGAAGATACTTGAGTCTGGAGATTCTGGAATGAGGTCATACTACCATTACGTATACGAGGTGTATTGATATTAGGAACCTGCCAATTCTGTAAGGAATTATAATAATTAATTATACAAATGATTTATATACATATAATGATATATACAAACATACATATACATACATACATACATATATATATACATACATACATACATACATACATACATAGATACATACATACATACATACATACATACATACATACATAGATACATACATACATTCATACATACATACACACATACATGTACATACTTCGACAAAATCCCTCATATTTTCTGGTAGAATAGAAGGAGAACTTGTAGCTTCTTTGAGGTCTGACATGAGACCAGGGAGTCGTTCTAAGTCACTTCCTAGTGTTAGCTCATGATCCAGTACAGACATATAAGCATTAACTAGAGTAGAAAACCACACCCTTTCTTCTACCATCATACGACTCATGTGAACTTTCTCCTTTAATTCAATGTCAGCTATACGCTGGTCTGTCTCCTGAGAAAGGAAGAGGGATAATAGAGAACTATAAATAGAAGGATCAATAGATACATAGACATTTAGATAGATACATGTAGATAGATAGATAGAGTGATTAACATATTTTACAGTAAAGTTATAGTAAATTTTACAGTGTCGTAACTCGTGTTTATTATTCACATATTTCTAAAGTACTCCCAGATACACATAACAACATACATATATACATACATACATACGTACATACATACGTACATATATACATGCATACATACATACATACATATATACATACACACATACATACATACATACATACGTACATATATACACACATATATACATACATACATACATACATACATACATACATACATATATACATACACATATATATACATACATACATACATACATACATACATGTACATATATATACATACATACATACATACATACATACATACATACATACATACATATATACATACATATATACATACATACATACATACATACATATAACATGCATATATTCATAATTTGTTATTCATGTTTTAACATCCCACTCCTAAGACACTCCCAGACAAACACAACCACATTATGTGCTAATGACAACCACAATATTGGAAACAAGCCAAATCTAATAAGATAAATATATAATTATATCATGTCATACCCTACCATTTGCATGTGTTCAAACTGTTGTAATAAACCACCAACATTTTTATCTGGAAAATAGACAAGAAAGGAAGAAGGAGAGGTCAGATATTACAAGAGGGGATTGTAGGATAATGAAGGGGGTTGTAGGATATTAGAAGGGGGTGGTAGGATATTGGAGGGGGGTGGCAGGATATTGGAGGGGGGTGGTAGGATATGTGAGGGGGGTGATAGGATATGCGAGGGGGTGGTGGGACATTGGAATAGTTGCTAGGAGGTATGATATTAGAATAGTGACTGGGAGGTGGGAGTACCTTTCTTCCTTTTGCTGTCCAGTGCCTTGCTAGTTTTAATTGTTCCTTTTAACACTTCTTTTGTCTCTTTAACAGCTCTGTGCATTTCTGAAATTAACATGAAATTAAACATAATTGTCTATAATTATAACATAATTCAATATATATATTCACTGTATTATTCACATATACATATATCTATATATATACATACATACATACACATATACATACATACATACATACATACATGTACATACATACATGTACATACATGTATGTATGTACATGTATTATAAAAAGGGAGTGATAAAAGTTTAAAATACTTTCTGAAACAAAATATGACTTCATAAGAAGAGCTGTTTAATAATTGAGGAAGATTACATACATCATACCATATATATATATAATATCATTATGATGACACAGTTCATATAAAATTAATTAACCTATAAATAATTATTATAATATAACCATATAACATATACCTAATATAATTATTATACATAATTATCACATCTTGTAACTATGTATACTTCATTGTAACCATGGTAACAAGTTGATGTGTATACCTTTCTCATGATCTTTCTCTAAGTTTGAAAGCTGTTTTTTCCATTCATCTAATCGATTTCCAACAGGACTCAATACTTTAGTACTTAATGAACTATATATTAATAATAGTATCACATGATATACACTATATTATCACATGATATACACGTATACACAAATTGTTATCATATTATTGAGAAGTTAAGTAAACAATAATTTATATAATTTTATGGTAGTTGATCTTGACTTATTTAGGATATGTTAAACATTGTAGATATACCTTATCTACCTCCTACATACATACAATAGATATATATATATATATAGATAGATATATACATAGATAGATAGATAGATAGATGGATAAACAAACAGATTCATAGACAAATACAAAGTAGAGTTCAAAGACATATACTTTTAACATTGTTATTATAAACATGATAACTCTAAAATAACATTCATTACATCTGTGTATATACATCTGTTTGTTCATCGATCCACCTGTCTATCTATCTGTCTGTCCATCTATCTATCTATGTATCTATCTGTACATCTATCTATCTATACATCTATCTGTCCATCTATCTATCTATGCATCTATCTGTCCATCTATCTACATATCTATCTGTCCATCTATCTAACTGTCTGTCCATTTATTTATCTGTCAGTCTATAGATAACAGACTAAAACCACAAGTTAATATTTCAATTTTAAATGATTTGTATAAGAAATATTGAACAATAATAATATGTAATGAATGTTGCGGTTGTGATGTCATGATTAAGATATTAGCTGGAGATGTTCGTTATAGACAAACCAATTAGTAATGGAATTCAATAACTGAAATAATTACATTATTATAATGTACATGAAATGAATTAGATTATGATATATTGTCTATATCATTACCATAAGCCCTTCTATATATAAGTGTGGGCACACTCAAGATTCTCAGAGATTCAATTCAAGACATTACAATAAGGTAACATCACACACTCACACAAAAGATTTTTTGGGTAACAAAGATCAATTCTCATCATACACTATATATATGTAGTATGTTGGCATGACAAAACTTGGAAGAGTTGTTAATTACATATCTACATGGCTATGAACAAGTGTATTACTGGTGGTTGTAGTCATGTTGGAATTTGTAGTATGTTTTTATAATGGTTTATAGTTAGTAGTAATTTGGTTAAGTAACAGATGATTTTATAAAGTGTTTCATTAACTATCTGTACGTATGTCTGTGTTTATCTATCTATCTATTTATCTATGTATGTATGTATGTATGTATGTATGTATAATGTATGTATGTATGTATGTATGTATGTATAATGTATGTATGTATGTATGTATGTATGTATGTATGTATGTATGTATGTATGTATGTATGTATGTATGTATGTACATGTATGTATCTATGTATCTATCTATGTATCTATATCTATGTATGTATGTATGTATGTATGTATCTATCTATCTATCTATCTATCTATATCTATGTATGTATCTATCTATCTGTCTATGTATGTATGTATGTATGTGTGTATGTATGTATGTATGTATGTATGTATGTATGTACATGTATGTATCTATGTATCTATGTATGTATCTATCTATGTATGTATCTATCTATTTATCTATCTATATCTATGTATGTATGTATGTATGTATGTATGTATGTATGTATGTATCTATCTATCTATATCTATGTATGTATCTATTTATCTGTCTATGTATGTATGTATGTATGTATGTATCTATACTTACTAGTTCACTTCTCTAATTTTTAATTCCAGTCCTTTATGCCATCGTATGACGTTAGTCAAACTAGATCCAATATCCTGAGTAGCTCCTACACACAATATAATATCATTATTTACATAAAATTATGTATAAATTATGATTACAGAAACCTCCTTTTATTCCTTAAACACACAATAAATACATTACTCATTATGTAATGATAGCAGCAACTCACTAGAACCACTTTCATAAACATTAAATGATAGTGATGATAACATAATTATAATGATAAACAATTACTACGTTTTCATTAGTAGTAAATAAGAAGAAGCCAAGATAATTATATTCTACCTTTTGAGTTGCTTGCAACATCAGCCAATTTTGCAAAACCGTCAAGAAATGAGTTGTAAGCAACAATCATTTGTCTGATAGGGAAAATACATAACATAAGAATAATATAATGTAGGGAAAATACATGACAGAAGATTATAGTGTGTAAGTGACTTGTATGGATATATTATGTATTCTTGATTGTTAGCTTGTTATGAAATACTATATATAGTGTCACAAGTTGTGTTTAGTAGTACATGGAATTCTCTCATAGTTAAGTATATTCGTATATAATGAATATCATTACAGTTTTATAAACATTGATAATATATAGTTTGATATATAATATTACAATGTCTCACTCTAATGATCGTTGAAAACGTAGTCCTCTTTGCAGGAAGTCATCCCATACTGGAAAACTACTCTGTATTTATGTGAGGAAGTGTAGAGTATGTCGATGCAATTATTAAATTGTACATAATATAATATAATTTTACCTGCATAATTATCAGAACACTTGTAATAATATAATTAATAAGAATAATAATTATATAATACACAAATAGTATATATAAATAATATTATGTATACGAAGATGTATCAACATTATTTTTATTTCACAATACCTTCATGTAGGCATGCAGATACTTGAAATAATCTCCAGTTTGATTTAAATCTTTCTCCAAATTGTTGTCGGACATTTTGAAAAGTGCTGTTTTTGATCTCTCTCCACTGACAATAATATATTTAGTGACAAGATCACGTACATCAAGAAACAACACGAAATGTACTATTAAAGTAAAAGAAAAGGCGATTTATATTTTATATTGAAATCGCCACCTACGCAACAAATGAGCGACACACCCATGTATATGTGATCGTGAAGTACGTGACGTAGCCTGGCCGCAATGCAATTTGCGCACCTAGGAGGAGTTTGTATCATCGTATGATCAGCAGGATACAGCAATGATGAAACGAGGCAGTAAAAGAGCTACCATCTTAGCCTTTTTGACATTTCTCAGTTGGGTAGGAGGTCTATCATTGGCTACAGAACCTAGTGATAATCCGATTGCAATTAGTAAGGGATCATCAATGTAATAATTGTTTACATTCGTATGGGTAACAACCACTAAACAATAAACTGGTTCCCCAGTATGATATGATCATAATTATTATTTCTTATTTACAGTCCCTGGTATTCTTGGAAGTCAATTATGGGCTAGACTGAATCGTACAGCCGTCAAATATTTCTTCTGTGATAAGGAATCCGATTGGTATAGCTTGTGGCTTAGTTTTGAACAATTGGCATACCCTATTGAGAAATGTGGTAGTGATAATATAATGTAAGTCACATGATCAATTTCGCACTTGATAGGTATCGTAATTATTAATAGTCTGCAGGTCAGACATTTGATGGAGGAGGGAATGACTAGGAGCTAGAATAGTGCTATAGATTTTGTAGCATATTGCAGAATTTTCAACGTACCAATAAAATTCATTAGATTATGTGACGTACCTTTAATCATAGTAACATAGAGATTACTGCACTTTCAAATGCTCTCTTTGCTGTCATCCTACAGCTCATGATTGTATCTTATATCAAACTGAGTAAGTCAGAATCTTCGATAGTTTTAGGAAGATAGCAAAGCGAGTATTTAAAAGTTCAGTAGTCTATGTGTTACTATTATTAAATTTACATCACAGGGTCTGTGCATTTTCCTCTTTTGTGCTGAGCCAATTATTACATTCTTCTCTGCAAACATTTGGTTACAGTTTCCCTTGACAATATCTCCTGTCATATTATTTAAAACAACACTCTAATTTAAACAAATCCCAATTTGTCAACTGTTATCATTTGGTCAGTATTGTGAGTGAAATATTCTTTATAATATTAATATCAATTATAAAATTATATTAATGTAATTGACAGGAAATTATTCTAATTATACATTAATTATGATATTAATTGCAGGTTACATTATGATCCCGATACTAAAGAATATAGAAATACAGAAGGAGTTGAAATAGTAACTCGTGATTTTGGACGAACAGAGAGTGTGGAATATCTGGATCCTTCATTAAAATTCACTGATATTACTAATTATTTTCATGATATAGTAGCGAACTTTGTAGACAAAGGATATAGTAGAGGAGAAACTATAAGAGCTGCACCATTTGATTGGAGATTTGCTCCAGGTATAAATTAATTTAAAATGTTTTCCAAAGGTTGATTAGTATACGTCATAATTTATCAGTTTATATTATAGACTTTGATCCACAAGTGGGTTATAAATAGAAATGCAATTTTTATCAACTATAATAACTATATGGAGTGTAAGTAAGATTGGTTACTTCTTCATATAAAGAATCGTGTTGTATTTATATGATATGGTATAGTATGAATGTAGGCACAATACTGTCCTTATAATTGTTATGAAACAACACAAGTCTTCATATTTGTGGTTTCCACCAATTAGCTATGTATATAACATCATATGATTATTAACCCACAATATATAATTTGTTATTACAGTTGGTCTTCTTAAACAAGGATATTTTGACAAAGTGAAATCAATGATAGAAGATATGTACGATACATATAAACACAAGATCACTATTTTGACTCATAGTATGGGTGGTCCAATCTCTCTATATTTCTTAACTGAGTTTGTTGACCAGACTTGGAAAGATAAGCACATCAAACAATTCATTACCTTATCAGCAGTTTGGGCAGGCTCTGTGAAAAGTGTTCGAGCTATGATCTCTGGAGACAACGAAGGAATATTTATTGATCGTCCAATTTGGGGTAGAGAGAGTGCTCGTTCGTACCAAAGTACAATGTGGCTCCTTCCTCCTCGTGGTGATGTATGGGGAGATTTTCCTTTAGCTTTTACTCCAAAAAGGAATTATACTGCTAATGATTATGAGGATTTGTTTAATGATTTAGGATTGAAATATACATGGGAGATGTATCGTGGATTAATGGATAATACTAGCAAATTCCCTGCACCTAATGTAACTACATACTGTTACTATGGACTTGGAAAAGAGACTCCATTACAATTGACATACAACGAGGAACAATATCCAGATGAACCTCCTGATGTGGTGACAGGGGATGGAGATGGGACTGTACCAAAACAATCACTAACAATATGTTCACGATGGGTGAAGGAACAGAGTTACAAGGTTTACCTCAAGTCGTTTTCCCCTGTTGAACATGTCCACATGATAAAGAACAAACGTGTTATTGATGCTGTTGATAAGATCATATATTCATCTTAAAAACAAAACTATTTTTGTAATGATAATTATAATAATTAAGTGTATATTTGAATGCATCCCCTCATTATTAATTTTATTGCTGAAAATAAATTATTAATTTGAGCTAAGTGTTTGAAATGTAGTTTCACAATCAAGACTAGTCTCTGATCCATTATTAGTTAACAAGCAGGGTATTCCCTCATTTTTAGTAGTATTCCTAGTTTTCATGAAATTATCAAGTACTGATCGAGGGTTAGCATCTCTAGTGCCCCTATCATTAGCATTGAGAATAGCTTCTAAACGACGAGCTCTCTCTTCATTACGAGTGGCCAAAGTATCTATATCAAGTGTATTTATTGTATATAATGATTGGCCACTGGGTGGGCGTGGTCCCACTGGATTATCTGGTAATGCAGATCCAATTGTGAAGGAGGTAGATGAGGAATCCCAATGACGACGACGATGATCTATTGATAATATAATGTATGTATAATTATAATTATGTATGTATGTATGTATGTATGTATGTATGTATATATGTATGTATGTATGTATACATGTACATGTATATATATTTACCTCCTCCTTCTCTTTGTCCTCTTATACTTGTTTCTCTTGTATTTATTCTCTCAATTCTCTTACCTCCTTTCTCTCCTCCTCTCTCTCTTCCTCTCTCTCCTCCTCTCTTCTCATTCTCAATCTGTTTTCTTTGGTGTCTTATAAGAGCATCTTGTTGTATTTCTAATGCAGTGTCATTACGAGGAGGATGAGGATACTCACGCCAGAACTGTACTCGGGAATCAGATGGTTTTGAATATTTGATTTGATTAAATTGTTGCACTGCTGATGTTTGAGTTTGGTATCTAGGTATAGATGGTTTCATACGAATTGGCATAGGATTCACTGACTCTTGATGTTGAGTTTTACGAATATGGTTTTTAAGATCAGAGAGTCCTTGAAGAACTTCTGAAGAAGGTTTTCGTTGATGTAGACTTTTGTGTGGTATAATTTGCACATCAGATGTGGAAGGATGGTAATCAATTGTTTTTGATGTTTTGTTAAAAGAAATATGATTGGTCACATGATCAGTCACCTGATCAGTCATGTGATCAGTCATATGATCAACATTGTGTGGTTCTTGTGGAAGTGGTTCATTATTATGAACAGGCAGTACTTGATGAGTTGTAGGTGTGGTTATGTGGGGAATTATGTCAGATTGAAGAGAGTGTCCTAAAGATTCCATCTTAATTGCAGGTACAGGAGGGGATATAGATAATGGACGAGGAAGGGGCTGAGGATTGTTCCTCAATGCAGGGATAGGTGGAGACTGTGATCTGTTTCTCCAATCTGGTTTTTTCTCACTAGCCATCTTATCAGCCAATCTATCTAATCTCTTTTTCTCTTCCTCTTGTACCCTCTTTTTCTTTTCTAATTCTTCAATTAGCCTTTGTTCTGCTAACTCTTGTTTAGATAGTAGTTGTGATATAGGCCTTTCTATCTCTTTATTCTTCTCTTCATTCTTTCTCTTCATCTCCTCATGGAACTCTTTCTTCTCTCTAATATTAAGTCTTTCGCACTCCTCTTTTAAACGTTTCTCTTCATCCTCATCTTCCCTTTGTCTTTGTAGTTTATCTTTCATTTGTTTTTCTTGATGAATTCTAATCTGTAAAAAATACAACACATGATATATAATAAAACCAGTGTTCAACTAGCCCTTGGTACATCATTAATACCACATGATATATAATAAAACCAGTGTTCAACTAGCCCTTGGTACATCATTAATACCACATGATATATAATAAAACCAGTGTTCAACTAGCCCTTGGTACATCATTAATACCACATGATATATAATAAAACCAGTGTTCAACTAGCCCTTGGTACATCATTAATACCACATGATATATAATAAAACCAGTGTTCAACTAGCCCTTGGTACAGCATTAATACCACATGATATATAATAAAACCAGTGTTCAACTAGCCCTTGGTACATCATTAACACCACATGATATATAATAAAACCAGTGTTCAACTAGCCCTTGGTACATCATTAATACCACATGATATATAATAAAACCAGTGTTCAACTAGCCCTTGGTACATCATTAACACCACATGATATATAATAAAACCAGTGTTCAACTAGCCCTTGGTACATCATTAACACCACATGATATATAATAAAACCAGTGTTCAACTAGCCCTTGGTACATCATTAATACCACATGATATATAATAAAACCAGTGTTCAACTAGCCCTTGGTACATCATTAATACCACATGATATATAATAAAACCAGTGTTCAACTAGCCCTTGGTACAGCATTAATACCACATGATATATAATAAAACCAGTGTTCAACTAGTCCTTGGTACATCATTAATACCACATGATATATAATAAAACAGTGTTCAACTAGCCCTTGGTACATCATTAATACCACATGATATATAATAAAACCAGTGTTCAACTAGCCCTTGGTACAGCATTAATACCACATGATATATAATAAAACCAGTGTTCAACTAGCCCTTGGTACAGCATTAATACCACATGATATATAATAAAACCAGTGTTCAACTAGCCCTTGGTACATCATTAATACCACATGATATATAATAAAACCAGTGTTCAACTAGCCCTTGGTACAGCATTAATACCACATGATATATAATAAAACCAGTGTTCAACTAGCCCTTGGTACATCATTAATACCACATGATATATAATAAAACCAGTGTTCAACTAGCCCTTGGTACATCATTAATACCACATGATATATAATAAAACCAGTGTTCAACTAGCCCTTGGTACATCATTAATAACTTTCCTATCACATCTAACAGTTTGTGTGGGAAAAAGCCACCATAAATGTGTGTGATGTGTTGTCACATTATTAATCTCACCTGTTCTTCTAATTCCTGACGTTGTTTCTCTTGCATCATTTTCTTTCTCTCTTCTTCTGACAAACGAGGACTGGTTCCATCAAATGATTTTCTCATTTGACCTCTCTCTGCTATTAGATTTCCACTAGGATCTGTTAATGGAGCTCCAGCACCTGGTTTACCCCATGGATCATACACCTCAGCTTCTGCATCTATTCTACGATATAGTTTCTCTTTTTCATTCTTTTCTTTCTTTTCCCTCTCCTTCTTCTCTCTCACTTGTTGGTCTAGAATTGCACGAAGGGCAGCAGCCGAGTTTTCTGTATTCCTGGAATATCCTTTGTCTCTCCACCTAACCTCTTTTTTCTCTTCTTTAGGTGAAGTTCTATATCCCACAGGACTCTTTCTGGATATAAGAGGTGATCTCGTACCATTCCTGGATGTTGGGGGTGAGTTATTTCTAGTGTATTTATTTACAGGTATTAGATATGGATTATGTGAGTACATGTCCGGTGTGTCATAATAATACATGTGAGGAGGATGAGGAGGATGATGAGGAGGATGAGGAGGATGAGGAGGAGGATATGGTGGATAATGGTATGAATAATAATTAGGATAAGGAGGGCGGGTGTGGTCATATTGCAGGCGAGTATATGGTACAGAAGGAGGATGGGTGTGGTCATATTGCAGATGAGGAGGATGGGTGTGGTCATATGGTATGGTATGGGTGTGGTCATATGGTAGAGGAGGAGGATATTGAGTATGACGTGAGGGTTTTGAATGATATTGAGTTTGTATCTCATTATCATCATGAGGCATGTGAGAAATATTGTGTCTATATAACTCTCTATCAGTTGTCTCTTCACTACGTTTGACATCTTGTCTTCTTTGTTGAGGACTTGTAAGTTCTTCTCTTTTCCTAATGGCTATGGCATGTTCACCTTTATTCCTTTCTTTCATTTGTTCCATTAAATCATATCTATATTGTAATTGTTTCTGTCTCTTCTCTACAGGATCTTCTTCCTGTCCAAAACCTAGTCGAGCTAAACCAACCACTGGAGCTGAGATTGATCTTGAAGAAAGATCATCTTTATGATATGGTGGAGAGCGAGAAGTCTGTAGATTTCCTCTTTTTCTTGCCCATGTATGTAAGTCTTTTTCTTCTTCATCCCAGTCATGTGATACCTTGGCCACACCCACATGAGGATAATTAGATTCTCTTCCAGTCCTTCCAGTACGATGGTTGTCAGTATTTACATCTCTTCTTTCCTTACTACCAAAGTCTATTTCTTTTTCTCTCTTTGTTTGCATTTCTTGTCGAATATCTGAAATAGTTTTTGTCTTACTCAAGTCACCTATCCATCTCCTTGGTTGATAATTCTCTTTACCATCAAGATAAGCTACATACTCATCTTTCATTTCTTTCCTCCTGCGTTCCAGTTCAGCTGTACGACCCTCATCATTAGGTAAAATCCCAACCACTGCTCTAAAGACATATATATATATATATTATATATATATATATATATATATATATATTTATATATATACCTTGTCAACTCTCCTTTCATTCTTGATTTCTCTTCAGTAAGTTTTGTCCTGTGTGTCTTAATGAAGTCATCCACTAAAGAGCTATTCATTATTGTAGCAGACATTACAATATCTCATGTACAAAAATTAATTATGTTTACCACATATTACCATGGCAACCATCCTGTTACCATAGTTGCATAGACCATTTTTATTCTATTAATTTGTAATTAAAGTAATATTCAAAAACACATGCTAAAAGGAGGGACAATAGGTTTCTAATCATGCCTTCAGAAGGTATTATTGGTGTCTTGAACGACTTATGGATTCATTATAAAGATCAAACTTCTCTGAAACTGAAATTGATAGATGCTTATCTGGGGTATATAATGGTGACTGGTATCATACAGTTTATATACTGCTGCTTGGTGGGCACTTTTCCTTTTAATTCTTTTCTATCTGGATTTATATCTACTGTGGGAAGTTTTGTCTTAGGAGGTAAGGCATATGACTAGTATGTATATATATATGTATATATATATATATACATACTGGTTTACTTTATTGTTAAAACACACCTACTTGAATAAGAATATAACTATACATATATATGTACAGTGGAGAATCCTTGCAATAACATTTACAGGCAGGCATAGTAATATTCAATCAATCATGTTGGAGTAGTTGTGCGAGCTAGAATCTAGCTCTCATGACTACTACAGCTTGGATATTGCCATGCCAACCTAGTCTGGCGTAGCCACACCCTTCGCTTGGAGGAGGAAGGGTCTGGGGACATGCCTATAACCGACTTGTACAGAATGGAATGTGGAAGTAGGGTGGGGGTACTTAGCCAGTTATTGTAAGCCACTCCTCAAGTTCTCGTGTGAACTAAATGAACTAAAGCGTGAGTGAATGGCTGTCATTTGTCTTGCTTGTGGAGATGCGTTAAAGGTTAAACAGCGTCGTTTGTTGGACAGTGACTCTTCAAAGCATGTGCTACCAGTTTGGAAGTATTTTTTTTTTGAAGCAAAGCTTCAAGAGTTAGGATTAAGCGAAGAAGTGGATGTTGCGTGTTTTTCAGCTACCAAAGATAAACCTGAGAATGATTTCTTCTTGTTCATTCTTTAACTCGCTATAACCGAGAGCGCTCACAGAGCTCCTTATAGCTCTTCTGTACTTTTCTACTTCCATCACTTCAACATGCTTATTCACGTGTTGTATACGGGTGGAGCTTAGAAGACTTTGTGGTTTGAGTGGGTGGTTAGAGCAATCTGATTGGCTCGCAATATTTCTGCGAGCTTGTACAAGTCAGTTATAGGCATGTCTCCAAGCGAAGGGTGTGGCTACGCCAGACTAATGCCAACCTGTAATCCCTTGCATTGTGTACATATAGATATACACGGACACATTATTTTATTGTTAATCCATACCCTCTCATACTCACAGTGTGTCTACGTATCCAATCAAATCCTCAGAACAGATCTCAGTTTGAAACAATCAGTCCAGAAAGAGCATTTGCTGACTTCATATTTGCTCATATTGTATTGCATTTGGTTGTAATGAATTTCATTGGTTGATGAAACATAATAACTCATTGATTAGTTTTTGTTTTTCAAGAAATTTCGAAATCTTAAAAAATAATTTTCAGGGATATAATTATAATAGATCTCTAATTATAAGTAGAAAAGAAATTTTTGAAAATTACATAGTTTTAATTACCGGTGTGTTGATGCATTAGTTTCAATGCTTCAGGTAATATGAATTGTTCAGATGTAGGCGGAGTTTCCTAAATAATGTTATTATCACACCCATAATGAATTGTGAAAACTTACTTTTTGTAGGTACTCCGCTATATAGTCGGGTCTCATACAATGGACATTGTGCTGAACTAATAACTCAACAGAGAGTAGAGGCCCTTTAGGAATACATGATGGATTAAGAAATGCATGCGTTAAGTAATTTGATGTAATCGCTGACACAAGCTGCGTTGAAGGAACGACAGTAGCACCTCCTGCTTCCAGAAGTCGACGAAGACCATTCTGTTTAGCCTGTTCTACACAAAGCATTACCTATTAAAAGGGAAATTTGACAATGATTAACTGACGATATTGATACTCACTTTCCATCCCTCAAAAGCACCTATATTACTAATATCTTGATCAGGTCTCCCTTTCTTCTTTCTCTCTATTTTCTCTCTCCATTTTTTTGGAGCATCATCAAGAGGTGTGGCCTTTCCAGAACTCTGTACACCCCACTCATACTCATTCTCCTGTTAATTAGAATAAATAGAATTTGGACCAACACGCCACATATTCACCTCAACAAACTCATTCTTAGCTCTGCATGCCTCCATATATGTTCTTCCTAATACCCATTTCCCTGAGGCACATGCTGCAAGATATTTCTCTGTTCTACTTGACCTTCCAACTACAAGATGAGTACATTTAGATGTGAAGTGATCAGATTCACAATATTCTCCACCCAAGTCTTGTATTAGAGCACCATAATCAGCCTTCTCCTATAAGAAAAGACATAATTATAGTACATTACACTTGATAGCTTATGTGTTATACGTGCCATCGCACATCATTGGAATTTAATCAATGCCATGTGTGTATATTACATGCTAACTCAACCGATGAGTCAGCATGTAATATATAACATTCCAATGATGTGAAGATCAGGTGTGCATACTCTAACCTGTACATTTAGTGATGAGAGAAGAAACACAATCTTTTTCTGATGTGGTTGTCTTGATTTTTGTACATACTATCAACACATTAAATGTTATTATATTATATAATAGTTATATATACCTGGTTCTTATCATCGTATAGTGGTTCATCTATTGTAATGAAATCAATTTAACATTATTCATCATTTATAACTTACTTGGTAAGTCTAATTTTCCATGTGTAACAATGGGAAGTCCAAGAGATGGGACAACAGGAGTACAGGGAAGATTAGGTATATGTTCTTTAGTAGCTCGAGACATTGATCGTGTTTGTCGACTTGTATTTATTTGTTGGTGTGGTGAGTTAATACAAGACTGAGTGACTTTATCTGGTGGAGATTGGATATTAACTATTAATGGGACATTGGTTGATTGGTCAATAGGTAATGGATGGTCTTCAAACACTAGTTCATCTTCCTTCTCTCTGAAATGATAATGAATGGAATAATTTGGTGATGAATAGATTGATGGATGGATGGATGGATTGATGGACAGATGAATGAATGGATAGATGGATGGATGAATTGATGGATGGATGGATGGATAGATGGATGGATAGATGGATGGATAGATGGATGGATGAATGGACAGATGAATGGATGGATAGATGGATGGATGGATAGATGGATGGATGAATGGACAGATGAATGGATGGATAGATGGATGGATGGATAGATGGATGGATGAATGGACAGATGAATGGATGGATAGATGGATGGATGGATAGATGGATGGATGAATGGACAGATGGATGGATAGATGGATGGATGAATGGATTGATGAATGGATAGTAGATATATAAATAGATGAACAAAGTTATAAAGAGATAGATGCTAACTGTCTCATAAAAGCTAATAATCTCTCTTGTTGTTCCCTACTATCAGGATCATCATAAGTTACAGTCATTAATTGAGAGTCAGTGATATGAATATCATTAGGAGGTGAACCTGAAGATTAGGTAAACTCCAAGAAGGAGATGTTACTTTACTTACCTCCATGTCTGTTAAATCTTCTAGGTAATTTTCTTCTACTCTTTGGACTCCTTTCCTATCATTAAAACATGTAATATAAGTTATTATTAATATAATTACCTTTGATGGAGAGCGTTCACCTTCTCCTGAAATAGTAATGATTACATGATTACAGTAATATTTATTAAATTGAAATATAATTCAGTTGCTTACTTCTTAATAAACGTCGAATCTGTCTCTTTTTTTGGTTCCTACATATATATACATTATGTATGTTTATGTATACAAGACATACATCAATACATTGTATTAATACATGTATTGTAAGTACTGGCATACATATATATACATATGTACATACATAGTTTACATACATACATGTACATGTACATACATACATACATACATGTACATACATATGTACATGTATGTAGTCACTACGTACGTATATACATATACACATAATTATATTATACATACACATATGTACATACTATATGTACATATGTAGATTACAAACATTCTTACATAATTAGACAAGTCATGTATATACATACATAATGCACACATAATACCTACATGTACATACATATAAATAGACACCACATACATATACATGGACACACATGTACATGGACACACGAAATGGACACACATATACATACATGGACACACATACATGTACATATACATTACATGGACACACATACACATACATGGACACACATACATTACATACACATTTTGTGTTGTATACATACTTTCCAGCATTTTCTATAATATCTTGATATTGTTTCTTTAATATATCAGTTCCATTATCTTGAGGAGGAGGAGGAGGAGGAACAGGAGGTATCTCAATATCATGTTCCATTTCTTCAATCATTCTATCCTCATACTCCTGATCCTCTCTCTCTAGCTCCTCTTCATCTTGATGTATCTCTTCCTCTTGATGTATCTCTTCCTCTTGATGTGTCTCTTCCTCTTGATGTGTCTCTTCATTTATATCCTCTTTCGTTTGTTTATTTATCCTTTGTGATAATACTGGCTGAATAAATAACCAAACAAACAAAAACAAATAAACATTGAAATAAATAAACACAATTCTTCTCACATACAATGGTTCTATTAGGATTATAATTACAGGGGTACAGTGTCTCATCCTCTTGTTGACCTGTTTGAGAACACTGAAATGGTAAAAACAATAATCATTATATTAATGATAAAATAAAGAGATGAGATACCATTATTAGCCAGTAATGAGAAACAAGTATACAATTATTTTGTTTTGCTGTTTGTAACAGTTTATCTTTTAGCACTTCTGATGGCTTACCCTGTGAGTGGAGTATTTGAACAGTGGAGAGTGTGAGTGGGTGTTCATGCATGTATGTATGTACGTATGTATGTGTGTATGTACACAAATGTATGCAAGTATTTACTGTTAACAGACATGGGGTAATAGATAATAGTAAAGATCAAGGTAATAGTAATAGCATTAGGTAATTTAAAAACTGAGGTAATACAAATAGTAATAGACAGTCAAGTTACAGTAATATACAATCTCAATGTTGAGGTAATAGTAATGTAATAGTAGTGTAATAGTAGTGTACTGATTTTTAAGGTAATAGTAATAGTAATATAATATTACTTTAACTTACTTAGTAATGTAATAGTAGTGTACTGATTTTTAAGGTAATAGGAATAGTAATATAATATTACTTTAACTTACTTAGTAATAGTAATAGTAGTGTACTGATTTTTAAGGTAATAGGAATAGTAATATAATATTACTTTAACTTACTTAGTAATAGTAATAGTAGTGTACTGATTTTTAAGGTAATAGTAATATAATATTACTTTAACTTACTTAGTAATAGTAATAGTAGTGTACTGATTTTTAAGGTAATAGGAATGTAATTAACCCCATATCTGGGTCACTACTGTATGACCCCATGTCTGGACTACTGTATGACCCCATGTCTGGACTACTGTATGACTGTATGACCCCAAGTCTGGACTACTGTATGACCCTATGTTTGGACTACTGTATGACTGTATGACCCCATATCTGGACTACTGTATGACTGTATGTATATGTGTATATATGACAATGTGGTGTATATGTTACCTGAAACAAGAAATGAGTACATTGTTTATCATAAATATTTCTCCATTGTCCACCTAAAGATGTTACCATTCTATGAAGTTCACCTGTTAATCTCTAGGATAATACAATACATTATACCTAATAATATAACATACTTTGTTGTGATCCTAACTTCTTGTGAACACATATCACTGTATCTCTAAGTACATTATTTCTATCAATAGCCTATGGAATGATATATATAATTAATAAATAATATATTATATAAATACCTCTTCTTCTGCTTCATTAACTGTCTCGAGAGCTTTGTGTATGTTATTATCAAAGATGCCTGCCAGTTGCTATGGCAACATATAAAGGGTAATTATTATTGTATAATATATAATATAACATACAGTATTGGGACCTTCATATTGAAGAGGACCAAGACTAACATCCTATAGTATATGAATGATAAGATAACCAAATACTAATGAGTTTTGAATACCTGAATATCATATTGAGGATGAAATGATTTCATCATATCCTCTTCATTAATTGTGATATCATCAGGTGTAGCTTTTCTGTTTGATGTAACTTTCTCCTTTAATTGTGTAGTGGGTGTGGTCAATGAAACCATGTAATCATTAACAGGAACAATTTTCTGAGAACTTGCACATGCAAATAGCCACCTGGAAATCACATGACCATCACATGAATATCATAAAGTATTTCATACATACCTATCACACACAGCAGGTACACCCCATGATAAAGCACTCTCATACTTTTCACCTTTTGCCTCTCGAAGCATTAAATGTGTTGTAGCCAGTAATCCTTGACTAGGATAACGAGCAAAGCAATCTTGTACTCTATAATAATGATGTAATAATGATGTAATGAATTGTTACTATTAATAGAAACTAACATTGCTCCAAGACTTTGACTTAAACATATTAAATGCTCTCTGTCCAGTCCATCATATTGACTATAATAATGATATAATAATGATGTAATAATCAGTGTTAATACATGTATACGAAATAATTATCTGACCTGACCTAATAGTTAAGACACACCCCTCTAACACCGTATCACTGAGAGTGACAGGTAGTGGCTTGAATAGAAAATGAGACGAAGGATCAAGAATTGATTCTGTACTTAATGAACGCTCAAGCCATATTAATGTGACAATGGTTGCATGTGATGGTGGAGGAAGGGATGGTGGGAGGGATAATGATGATATGTGATAGTCACATGGAGAGGAAGATGAAACTATTTTACCTGGAAGAAGGAGGGATAAGAGGAAGATGGTTAAGACATATTGTGACTCACCTCCTCTCTTCTCTATTTCTCTAATAACAGCATTTCTACTTTCAATAGATAAACATTCATTAATAGATAATGACATTCCAGAAAATAATCCATTCTTTACAATATCTCTCTCTCTAACAGGTAGAGCTGGCATCTCAGCTACAAAGGGGCACTAAATATCACATGATTAGTCACATGACACTCACCATTTTGATATTGAGTTAGTAATGCTAGTTCATCATCTTCATCATTATTCTCAACTTCTTTCTTACTTTTCTTGTTAACAACATCAACAGAATCAGTAGCTTGTCTATTAATAATTAATAAACACATTATGTATGTATATCTACTGATATGAACACAACAGTAGAAAGATGCTATTATCAATGAATTGAAGAATTAAATTTCCCTTATTTCACTATCAATACAGTAGACATACATAATTATAGTAATTACATATAATTAGATATTATAGTTACAGCAATTATATAATTATAGTAATTATACATTATGTATAGTGGTATGATTGATAGTATACATGTGTACCTCTTTCTATGGTTTGTAGTATCAGATCGCTCTTTCTCTTCCATGTTTGACTTTCCTTCATCTTTATTTCCACTGTTCTTCTCATTTTCTTTTTCTTGTTTCTTATCATCTTTTTTGTTATCTTCT
This sequence comes from Petrosia ficiformis, assembly GCA_947044365.1. Lineage (NCBI taxonomy): Eukaryota > Metazoa > Porifera > Demospongiae > Haplosclerida > Petrosiidae > Petrosia > Petrosia ficiformis. The sequence goes on along the minus strand of OX345642.1, from coordinate 183,962 downwards.
ATTAGATATTCTTGTTCCTCCATACAATATCCAGATTTTATACTGTCATGTAACCATTGCTCAGTAAGACAAAGAACCTTCCATTCACAAGCATAGTGATATTTCTTAGCTGAAAGCAATATGTGTACATTGTATTATTATACATGTACACACACATACACACACACACACACACACACAGACACACACACACACACACACACACACACACACACACACACACACAGATAGACACACAAGACACACAGACATACACAATTTTGTACATATAGTAATATACTCATCTTACATGTAATATCTCCAACTATTAAATGTGTACAAGTGTCTTTTGCAAGATGTGATGTATATTCAGCTCCATGTTTTTCTGCTAGAGTTCTAAGTCTTGATCTACCTTCCATACTAAATCCAGTGGAACTAACAACACAACCAGATAGAGGTGGACAACGATGACATGACATCTAATGATAATACATGGTTGTCATATTGTAGAGAATATCTATACAACATACTATATCTGCATCAGTCGCATGTATAAGTCTCTTTTGACCTTCCTCCCAACACTTGTCAACCCACGAGGAACACAGGACAGGAGTACCAAGAGATCGAGCTACCTAAATATATCAAAACATTACTCATGAAATATATAAGCATGTGATACTACCTTGTATTTAGTACTGCCCACTTGTCCTGCAATTAAATGAGTCACCTGAAAGTCACATGATATGTAATGAATTAAATATTCATGTAATATACTAACATGTCTTGTAAAGTTTCCAATTGTTTTTCCACCCATTAGTTTCACTAGCTCAAGAATTTTCGTCTAAAGAAAAAGATATTCCTAAAGTAATGTAATATTGTTATTTCATATCTCACTCTTTTGTCCCTAGCTCCAGTTTGTGTACAGCATACAGTTACTCCATGCATTACCATAGTAAATACTGGTTGACGACTAGCTGGGAGAGGCTACACAATAATAGTAATATATATATATTTAATTATATTTAATTTTAAAAAGGTACCCAATTATTCTTCAAGTGGGCTAATATCACCATTGGTCCAATGATCCTGTAGACAAGAGGAATATTATATATTGATAAACACACACACACATGCCTTGTTTTTCCAGCTATCTTATGAAATAATGGTGTATCAAATATATCAAAAACATAAATAGAATTTTTATCAACGGATGTTACTTCAATGTCATGTGACTCAACCCATTGAACAGACTGACCAGTTGCTTCTACACTCTATAAATTATAATAATTATATAAATAAATATATATATATACATATATATATATATACATACCTCAACAGCACGAGTCATTATTGGATCACTTGTTTTCTCTCCTTCCTTTACAAATTTTAAACGAGCTGTAGAAGATATATTAATTAAACATTTGTATGTATATATATGTGTGTGTGTGTCAAGTATTCACCTAATCCTTGAGAACTCATCTTCATTCACTAATCACAGGTGGAACTTTTTAAACCTTCCCTCCTATTCTAATTAAAGCACATAAACTAATGACGTCATTAGTTAACACGTGGTCAGAAAGAGGTTTGTATTTTACTTCTCCACAACACTCATTATAATAATTATTGTTCTTTAGGTTTCCTTTGTTGTCATGGTAACTGCTATTGGATTTGAGGGTAGTGCTAATAAATTAGGGGTCGGTATTGTACGAGATGGTGTAGTATTATCTAATGTACGTCACACTTATATTTCCCCACCTGGACAAGGTTTCCTTCCTAAAGATACAGCATTACATCATAGACAATATATATTATCAGTATTAAGACAAGCATTACAGGTGAATTAATAATTATATATCTTTCCTCAGACCTATATACGTAAATCGAGTTTCAGTACAAAAATACTATTTTTTTTGGTTGTGTGGGATAAAAACTGAATTGCAATAGAATTTTGGAATTGTATTTCTTGTAGTTAGTCAATGAATAAAGAAAGTATGATATACAGTTTTATTTCAGTTATTTGATATCCTGTGCAAAGCCTGCTCTTTTACATATCATGAAACAGTACTATTCTGTAGCACTCAGTCTCACAACCTTAAATAATACATATAGTATTTCAAACTACATATATGCATCACACATGCCTTATGTGAGTTATGTCCATGATAAACATTTTAAGAATTTGAGTTAATTTCCATACCTAGACACAACTATGAAGTGTGTATAGCACTCTTAAATACCATTATTATATTTGCTACTTTTAATTATACATATTTGATTAAAACGAAAGGGGGATTGACCACACCCATTATACATGTGTTACTGTTGGATAAATGGATAACACACATAACATGTTTGTATTATAATATGTGTACTGCTATGTATTTTAATAGGAAGCAAAGGTAACTCCACAAGAAATTGATTGTGTCTGTTTCACAAAGGGACCAGGTATGGGATCACCATTAGTTTCGGTTGCTATAGTAGCCAGAACAGTTGCTCAGCTATGGGGAAAACCCTTGGTTGCTGTTAATCATTGCATAGGACATATTGAAATGGGTCGACTGGTCACTGGGGCTCAGAATCCTACCGTCCTATATGTCAGTGGAGGTAACACACAAGTGATAGCATACTCGATGAATAGATATAGAATATTTGGAGAAACAATTGATATTGCTGTTGGAAATTGTTTGGATCGTTTTGCAAGGGTTCTGAAGTTATCCAATGATCCTAGTCCCGGATATAATATTGAACAATTAGCTAAACAAGGCCCTACTCAATATATTGAACTACCATATGTAGTTAAAGGAATGGATGTTTCTTTTTCTGGTCTTTTATCCCATATTGAGAGTGTAGCTAGGAAGAAGTTGGATAAAGGGGAATGTACTGAGGCTGATCTTTGCTATTCTCTACAAGAAACAGTTTTTGCTATGTTAGTTGAAACTACCGAACGAGCGATGGCTCACTGCGGTTCTAATGAAGTCCTGATTGTAGGTGGTGTTGGATGTAATGAACGTCTTCAAGAGATGATGCGACAGATGGTGTTAGAAAGAAATGGTCGTGTTTTTGCAACTGATGAAAGATATTGTATTGATAATGGAGCAATGATTGCTCAAGCTGGGTGGGAAATGTTTAAAAGTGGGTGTGTCACTAATATAGATGATACATGGATAACTCAACGATATAGAACAGATGAAGTGGAGGTCACTTGGAGGAGTGACTAGTCCATAAACTATCTTTTTATACAAATAATTAATTAATTATTATGATTATTGTTAGTATTTAGTATTTATTACTTGGTCTGTTTGGAATCTTCTTTGTGTTTAGATGATGTTTCCGTCTCCTTCTTAACATCATCTTTCTTATCTTCATTCTTTTTTCCTTCCTCTTTCTTTCCGTCTTTCTTCCCATCTTTCTTATCGGTCTCATCAGTTTTCTTTTTCCCTTCCTGTTTCTCAGCTTCACGATTGCTAACTTTATTAACAATTAAACTATGCAGAGCCAGTACAGACCTTACAATACTAGCTACATAGATAACTAGCATCATATCATTGGTCTTGACAGCAAACGCTCTCCCAAACTCTTCAAGATTAAGATTTGGTAACAGATTAAAGATATCTTGTAATTGGTAGAGTATTTGATGATTGAGAGGAAGTTTACCACTAACGATTTTATCCAAATACTGTTGAATTGCAAACATATGTCTTTGTAGACCATGTAGTCCATGTAGTTGTGTTCCAATTCGTTGAGATAAAGTTCCTACTGTTTTATCCTGTATGTCTCTGATAATTAAAATTGGTAACTCAATAAACTATCACATGATTGTCATATGACTGGCATACCTCAACAGGTGCTCAACCCCTACTTCTTCAGCTTCTTCTGCACCAATTTCACTACCGACATGTTCAAATGTCTTGCTTGTGGGAGTCCCATCCTATAAGTACATAATTATGTACATGTGTGTGTGAATATATATATATTATTATATATTAATTAACTTACATCATGCACTTCTTCTACTGCATAGTAAGCATCAGTTGGGAGTTTCTGATCTTTTGGTTTAGCATCAACAATGACTAATACCTGTAAAATATATATGACATCATATTACATCATCATAACTATATTCTGATATGACATATTGCAACAAACCACATCATAACTAGTAAATGCTAGTTGTACATATGACATCATATGACATCATATTGCATGTAATAAACACTTACAGGGTTAGTACAGTATTTTGCCAGAAGTTCTTGAACTGCCATGTCGTTCCTATAAAGCTTTGGTCCAGTATGATACCAACCAATAATACGTTCACGAGCTATAACAATATATATATATATATATATGTTATTGTAATGAGTTAATAATTCACATTACTTACAATTAACTTTTCTGAACATGGCGGCCATGTTTTCAAGGTAGTCGTGATCTAAAAACCAAACTTCCTGATTTCGTTGATCTTCATCAAATGGTACTATATGAGATAATTAACAAGATGTATATTATAATTGTATATATACATTAAATCTCTACCTACCTGCAAAACTAGTTGCAACATCAACAACCTCTCCTTTCCTCCATGATCCTAGAAGAATACCCACTACACGACCAGGATTACCTATCTTACTTAATCTGTTGAAATGATCTACCACACTCAACAGAACAATTGGATGAACTACTACTCGTTTTGGAGTCTTGGTTGGAGGCATTGTGTAAAAGTATTATGTATGCATATGGTTAAGCAGGGGGTGTGGCTCTAATTTATTAATAATTAGTAGTAATTACTGTTTTGAACTATTTGCTGTGTTGTAACTGTGCAGAGAGACGTTAGAAACTGAGAAAGATGGCAAGCGATAAACCATCATATTCAGAAGTTGATGAAGGATTTCGTCCTCAACCTAACAAAGCAATAGTGAGCTTTGCTGCAGGAAAGTCAGAAATTTGTTCAAGAATCTTCACTGTGGTAAGAAACAGCATCATAATAATTATTATATAATTATATATATATATATATATATATATATATATATATAGCACTATTTATTTATTACAGGGTTTTGCTATAATTACTTTGATTCTTCTGTCTGTTGCTTTGGGATTCAATAATTCATCAGCTGCTGCTGATCTACCAAGTAATATTGTTGACTGTTCCATAAACATATCCACTCTAGATCCGGCCTTTTTGCGTCGATCTGTCAATATATTTGGTGGTATATGGGTTGCTGTTACATCAATTGCCATAATATATCACATCATAGTTATCATTCTGAGGTTTCTCAACTTTGGTTTTATTAATAACAACTTCAGGATATTTATAACAGTGGTAAGAAACTTCCACCAGTCTTGATGTACTTGTACATTTGTGGACACATTCTGTCACCCATTCATCCATCCATTCATCGATTCATTTGTTCACTCAACACTTTAATTTTCCAATAGGATTTAGTTATTTCTCATATACTACAATATATGTTTATTGGTGGTATTGTTGGTGGTTATTTGCTGGGATATTTGTGGGGTGCATATACAAATGCTGTTGATGATCAGATAACGGGCAATGTTGAACGATCTGGAGCTGCTATAACTGGCTTGATGTATGGAGCTTATGTAAGATAATTATTATGAAATTATTTTAATTGTTGATGTGTTTGTTATCACTCAGGGAGGGTCCATTGGATTGACTATCAATAATTTAAATCACATTGTCAACATGTCAGTGTTTGCTGCTAAAAATCGTAACTGCAAGATTACCGAGTATAATAACAGCATGAAGAATGTTGCTTCATAAACACTTTGGTGGTATTTTCATAGATATTAGTTGGTATTTAGTTAAATTTTTTTTGTAAAAGACATAACCAATATGCACTATTGTATTGTGATTTGTATTGATTAATGTTGAGTTGTTGTGTGTGTGAGCTAATTATAGGTGGGGCTTTATTGCACTCTAAACCGTTGTCGTTGACCTTTCTACACTATCTACTCACTACCTTCGAGATGGCAAGCGATAAACCATCATATTCAGGATTTGATGAAGGACTTGGTCCTCAACCTAACAAAGCAACAGTGAGCTTTGCTGCAGGAAAGTCTGAAATTATTTACAGAATCTTTGGTGCGGTAAGAGAAGCAGTATTAAAAAGTGATATATATATATATATACTTGTAATACGAAAATACATGTGTTTATATAGCATGCTAGTACTGATCTTGCACGAGTGATATTTAATCCCCTTTCAGATATGAAGGATTTTTATGCCTAGTGGAAGCCACTAACAACCTACTGGGTTCACTTCCTGGTTTATAATGACATTCCTTTTGAGATAATTATGAATCAGTGTATGGCCTATATTTATAATTTTATACAATTTTTTTGATTACAGATTATTCCTATATTTGCTGTGATAATTCTGTCTGTTGCTTTGGGATTCAATAATTCGTCAGCTGCTGATGATCTACCAAGTGATATTGAAGACTGTTCCATAAACATATCCACTCTAGATCCAGTCTCTTTACGTCGATCTGTCAATATATTTGGTGGCATATGGGTTGCTATTTCATCAATTGCCATGATATATCAGATTATAGCTGTCGTTCTGAGGTCTCTTGACTTGGGTTTTGTTAATAACAACTTCAGAATATTTGTAACAGTGGTAAGAAGCTGTTTGTTGAGAAATTCATTCATACTTGCATGTCCACTCATTTGCTCATTGCTAATGCATTCTTAAAAATTATATTCGTCCAATAGGATTTAGTTATCTCTCATATACTAACATATATGTTCATTGGTGGTATTGTTGGTGGTCATCTGCTGGGATATTTGTGGAGTGCATATACAAATGCTGCTGATGCTGGTGGTGTTGGAGGTGCTATAACTGGCTTGATGTTTGGAGCCTTTGTAAGTACCTAACCAGTTGACTCTATAATTGATGGGGTGAGGTGAATTCATTTTTGTATTTTCACATAGGGAGCATTCATTGGATTAACTTCCTTTCATCTGAATTTTGTTATCAACATGACTGTGTGTGCTGCCAGATATCGTAACTGCAAGAATACTGAGTGCAACAACTTGAAGAATAATTAATCAATAATAAATTGCATAATGTTCCGTAAACGTTCTTTTTATAGGCTTTTTGTTTTAAAACATTATTATCTTTTGTTACACTATAGATCTGTCTAGATCTAATACGGTTTATTTTCTATATATAAAAGTAATTGTTGCAGTACATTTCATTGTTTTTGGAATCTCCTTTCTTCAAAAATTAACACAATGACTGATGTTGTAGCTGGTGCTGCAGGAGAAGTGTTGGGACCTCGTCCTGGTAAAGCAGCTTGTAGTTTTTCACAGGGTATTGTAGAGATTGTACTAAGAGCTGTGAAAGCAGTGAGTAAAAGAATAAAAAATTTACTAATGTTTTGCATTTAATAAATTTACTAAATATAGGTACTTGGTTTAGGTCCACTGATCACAGGGATATTGATTCTTGCATTTAATGCATCATATGATGGAGATGAAGATGCTGACAGCCAGACATTGGAAACTGATAGTTCTGGAATTACTGCTGCTATCACTGATGATGAGCAAGCAATGGCTGTTGCATCTGGTGTCTTGTGTCTTATCACTGGAGCACTACTCATCATCTGGGCTGTTATTATGATCATTCTTCGTTTTCTTAATATTGGACTGCTCAATTTAGGGAGCAAATATTTCCTTGCTATTGTAAGTATTATAATTATATTCATCATTCTTAATACAGTGTGGAGCAATGAAAATGATCACTAATGGAATTATATTTTCATCAATTTCTCTTGGTAGAAATTTTATTACAGATGGCTTTGAATAAGTTTGCATTGTTACCCAGTGCAGCATATGTGCAAAGAGGTCATTAAGTGATTAGTTATATCCATCTGTTCACGAAAAAAATTTTGGAAAAGTACTTTATAATAGTTGGAACATCTTCTAAAGCTAGAAATTAGTTGTATAATAATATATTCATACATTGCAGAAGCTAATGCAGTTCACTGTATCCTCAATTCCTGAGTTTTCTTATTATCCATTTATTTTTCGCTCAATCAAGCCCTTCATAATATAATATGTACACATACTCATAATACACTAATACACGGGGTACAATTTCTAAGAAAATCACAGATCAGTTGAAGTATGCAACGTTTCTGATTTATATCATAGTTCCTCATATAGTGTATTATAGATGGTATACAATTACTATATATTATGACTATTTTCATACCACAAATGCTCAAATAAGGTATTATATTATATATCACTTTTTGTCATAGTTTTGCATGGAGGAACCATAAACTGTATGAGAGTGTATGTAGTAATTGCACATTCCAAGTATTCCTTTACTAATGTACAGTAACATAATAAATCTGTTGTAAAGACAAAACACTATAATTTACCATGATAATAAATGAAATCACTTTATTTACAGGACATTGCTGTTAATCTTGTGATTGCTATTATTGCAATAATAGCTGGTATTATAACAGCTGTGGCTGCTCCAGACTGGAATGATATTGATAATGATGATGCTGAAGCTGTTTTTGGTAGTATGGTAGCAGCAATAGTAAGTTAAATAGCCAGGTTACATTTACAGAGTATAAAAATGTAAATAATGTAACACACCTATTTCTTACAGGGTTTCTTGGTTACATTCTTTTATTACGTATTACATTATTGACAGTAACATTGTTTCAATGGTATTACAATCACCTAGCAATCTGTAACTATACCTGTTTGAGTGACAAACTTTCAATTCACATTCTTTTTTTAGTATTAATATCACCTAGTGACTCAGGTGTCAGTATAGCAGTGTTTACACATTCTAATTCATAAATTAAAACTACACATGTACTAATATCATATGTTGCTAAATTACATATTGCATAAGAACTTGCATTACTACACTGTCACAATTAATGTTCGCAGATAGTAGAGTAAGTAATTAAGTAATGTGTATACTAATGTAATAGAATTTGGTTTGACTTGAATCTGACATTTTAATAATAATTAGTTGATAGACTAACTAACAACTCTATTCTTAACTCTAACTTACAGAAATAGAGCTAAGCTCATATACAAAGTACAAACATAACTAAACAGAGTTAATAATAAGACTAGAAGACATGTTCTAACAAGACAAGAAACAGAATAACTAGACACATGTAGTAAAGAATAATTTAAAAAATATTTTAAAAAAATGAAAGAGGATGTAGGGATATCAAAAACTGAGGAACAAGATTGGAATGGTACCTTAGCAACAAAATTAAACACCACAATTATTAACATAATTATGAATATGTAGAGAGAGTCTTTCACACATAAGTTGTAATTTGAATGATTGATTGAGTGCAGCTACAATGCAATCCAGAAGTTTTTGAAATCTTAGATTTTATAATTACTTCTCTTCTTTTTTCAGATATTTTGTTTCGTTGCTGCTATTGTGGTAATAGTATTTGCTGTTTATATGATAGTATATATAGTGAAGAACTGGAATCAAGAAATTATAAAATATACTATCAAAGAAGCTATTACTGGTTGACATTTGTCATCTGCCATTTTATATTTTAAATTTTGCAAACTGTTTTAATTTCCTTTCCTTTTTTAAAAGTATGTATATATGTATGTAGTAGAACAACAGACATCTTCTTTATCAATTAATTATACCACAGATTAGAGAAGCAATTTATAATATCTATTTTATTTTAAAAACATAATTTTTATATGTAAAAAACTTGCCACAGTGTGTACTAAATAAAACAGTGATACAGTAAAATCAATTCTATAATCTAGGGGAACAAATACAGACGCTCTCAAGAACAGATAAACTGATTACAGAATGATACAACAATCTCGTCCATTTGAACTAGTGGATGGACGTTTTTCACGAAAACTGTTTGATTTAGTAGTTGTGGTACTAAGATTACGATCTGTTAGTACTGGAGAAGGATTGGAATTCTTTAATACACTTTTCGGTTTTCTTCTTCGTTCATTTCTCCCATCAAGAGCTGCTTCTATTTCATCATCAAAGTTCAATGTACCATCATTAGGGGTATGAGGAGAGGTACTCCCTGTAGTACCATGACCACTTCCTTGATTTGAACCAGCACTTGACGGTCTACCAAATGAGGACTCTTGGACATCTGGTGATTGAGAGGTAGAGTTTGAAATAGGTTCCAAAGATATACCTCCAGTTGAGGACTGAAGTTTATCATCATCCATTAAACATGTTAATTCCTCATCATTCATTGTATCACCACTTGCTATACGATCCATGTCCTGTAAGAAATACCATATATACTCTATTTATAAAATAAACTATGATAATTTAGAATGATAATAGTATAAAGGGTAGTCTCGTCCCCAGCCGCCCACGCCCACGCCCTTAACGAGCGAGAGGGCGTCTGGCACACTAAGTTAACTTTCTTGGGAACAAAATCCGTCACTCCAATCAAATCACAGTATTCTGTGACGTAATGTGTGATGTTGACTTTAACATGGCGAATAACTGTGATCATTTTCTGAAGAGTGCTAAAGAATGGAGAAATCTGGGAAGTAGTGAAAATGGAATGAATTTCTTAAGAGAGTTTGTTTGTGTACCTGATCCCCGTAGCCTTGGTACATGCCATGTTTGTAAGCCATGCTACAGGAAGCTAGAATATGCCACTTCAAGTGTTAAAGCTATGCATGAGCTTGTGTCCAGGTTAGTGTTGTTTAGCACTTAGTAAACTGATCTTCAGTAGGTAGGTACCCAAAGTGCTGGAAAGACTGCATTATCGCCGAACTAACATCTGCAGCCATGCTTAGTATTGCGTTTATGTACGTGACACATATAATTTGCCATCAATTTCCTGCCATACTTCCAAGAAAGTTGACTTAGTGTGCCAGACCCCTCTCGCTTGTTAAGGGCGTGGGTGGCTGGGGATGAGACTATATAAAAGGTTGATAATTAATAAATGTTCTGACCTCATTTCCTAAAGTTTCGTCTCTCATAATCTTCTCCATTCTGGAAGACATTCTCTTTACACCATCTTTATCAACTGTACTGGTCCTTCTAGCTGACAGACTAGAGGAATATTTTCACAATATGAGAAAGTTATCAATCAAGATTGAACTTACCTTCTATTTCTACCTTTATACTCTGAAGATTCCATTAAATCTTCCGTGGATGGTCTTCTCACATGGTTTTCTCCTGTCTGTTCAACAGTTATTATAGTGTCAGTATGTCGATTTGAGAATTCTGTTTTTAGATCAATAATGTATTGACGAATCTCTGGGTTATCAGAAACAGCTGAATGTGTGAAAGATATAATCATGTATACTACTTAATTAATAGTTCTAAACTTACCGAATGGTGTATCACCATGAATATCTTGCATCTCCAAGTTGGCACCTTTCTCAGCTAACATCTTCATTGCTTCTTTCTGTACAGTATTTTATTTAATGATATTCATAAATCTATCGTCATGGTAACAGACCTGTTCCCAGCACACTGCAGCATGGAAAGGAGTCCATCCTTCGTTATCTTGAATATTTACTTTGATATCAGGTTGTTGCAAAATGAATTCAAGGACATCCAAATATCCATTAGCTGATGCCACGTGAAGCTGTGAAAGTATAGATGAACTGGTTTGAGGCTATTTGGTACCAGAGGATTATAGAAGGAATAGATGAACTGGTTTGAGGCTATTTGATACCAGAGGATTATAGAAGGAATAGATGAACTAGTTTGAGGCTATTTGGTACCAGAGGATTATAGAAGGAATAGATGAACTGGTTTGAGGCTATTTGGTACCAGAGGATTATAGAAGGAATAGATGAACTGGTTTGAGGCTATTTGGTACCAGAGGATTATAGAAGGAATAGATGAACTGGTTTGAGGCTATTTGGTACCAGAGGATTATAGAAGGAATAGATGAACTGGTTTGAGGCTATTTGGTACCAGAGGATTATAGAAGGAATAGATGAACTGGTTTGAGGCTATTTGGTACCAGAGGATTTTGAGGTACAAAAAGGATAATAGTGAAGTTATATTTGATAAATGTTTTGCAAAAATAATAAATTCTCCTTTTAAATGAAAGGGGATCCACTGGGTATGCTAATAGGGTACTAAGGGGATATAAAAGAGTATAGAGACAATGGCCCTTAACTAATGAATGAAGTGCACTAAACAGAAACATATCAAGGACAAAATTAACATCCTGTCCTGTTTGAACCACATGAGGAAAACATTATAATTATATAATATTATATATAATAAAACAGAGACTCACTGCTGTAGCACCATATTTATCTTGTATATTGACTGATCTGTTTGATTTTACACTGTCTTTAAGATCAGCTAACATTGTTTTTGGAACAGATGCTCGGATGTACTTGCAAACATCATCAGTATATCCTGAGATATGAAATGATATTTACCTGGGCATGTATAATTATTATAATTATATGGACATTGTTTGTTCATAGTGTGTGTTTAATTACATATAGTATAATCATAATAATCATAATAACTTAAAATTAATTATTATTAAATACAAATTATTGATAGAGTCCAATGCTGGAAACAAGAAGCATGTTATATAAATAGTAAAATAGCCAGGCAAAGCCATAGCATCTAGCTGCCTCATGTTGCTATCAAATATGGATTCTATTATTAGTAGAGAATGTATTAACATGAAAAACCATTGAAAATACTAGTTCACATTTCAATCTAGAAGCCACTTAATCATCACATAATTTTATTTCCACTCATCTTTGTTTAGCCATCCATCCATCTATTCATCCATACACGTATGTATCCATCTATCTATCCATCCATACATGTATGTATCCATCTATCTATCCATCCATACATGTCTGTATCCATCCATTCCTGTATTTGTCTATCCATTTAAATTATATGTCCTTACCAGCTTCAAGCATTTTTTGTTGTAGTACATATCTTATATCACTATCACAAGCCACATCAACAGGCATTTTATCATCATGATTAACAGCCACTAAACTAGCTCCATGATCTATTAACAAGTTAATCATTGCAAGATTACCACATGCTGAGGCAGCATGTAATGGAGTCCAGCCCTCAATATCTCTTGCATTTAAATCAGCATTATACTCCACTAGCAATGTAGCCATGTCTAGAGTATTCTCAATACAACACTGTGTGTGTGTGTGTGAGTACATGTAAATGAATAATTTATTGACTGCATGCATGTACATGTTAGGTCATGTATATTAGAATACTGTGTATCATGTCTAATCATATTATATAGATGTATACATTGTATTTGTCTATAAGTGTTTATCAATATTTACAACATAAACAATACATATATACTGCATGTTTGTTATAACATACATAATGTACAATACATTGTACTATATATAATCATGTACATACGTAATGTACATTGTATTTATGTATGTTGTATTCATCCTTACTCTGTGAATAGGTGTTAATCCATCAGCATTACTTGGATTACTATTGACACCATTTCTTAACAGATTCTCAACTAATGAGTGGGTGGGGCAAGAAATATTCACACCATAATAATTACACAATAATATCATAATATACAATAAGGTGTTGCCTTGTAAAGATCGGTTTGTTATGACAAATTACTAAATGAATAACTAGTACATATAATGGTTGACATAGAGCTTTGAAATGTTAACAATGTCATATGTTGTCTGGTATATGCATAATGGTGTACACATCAATAGGAGGTTGTTAATTTAATTATTAATTCAATTTACAAACTAACAAAATATTTTATAATCACATATTTATATACTACTTACATATCAGTCTGTTACGCTATGTATATATATATATATGAAATAGAACACACACACTATAACATATATATATATATATAACAATTACCTTCTGTTAAATCATTTCTAATGACTGCTTCATGTAACAAAGCATCAGCAATAAAATCTATTTTAAATGGAGTCCTTTCATTAAACAGCTGTCCAGTCTCCCTCTCTCTTCTCACTGTGTCTTGATATTTCTTTAACTGCCTTAAACGACGTTTTTTGGCCAGTTTTAGTCGTGCAGCATTGCTCATCTTCTCCAGTTTAGGCAATTCCAGTACGAGTTCCTCGTGAGAGGCCATCTTGTGCGCAAATTGAATCAACAGAGATGCAGAGACTTTTGTCTGTTATAGTAATGACAGCTACCGTCCAAGCGCTGTTGCTTCTCTTTTTTCTTTACACTCTGTTCCGTACACAGCCCTGTCTAGTCTGTTTATAAATATCGAGACCACACCTGTAATTACTTCCTTAGCTAGCGCAGCTAGTAATTACGTAGTTACGTATACGCGTGCAAAATATTAATTGTTTTCAATTCATTAGAAACATATTACCATAAATACACACACTACCATTACATCTGTGTTTCCATAATGATGCTATTGTTTCTTTCTCACTGTCATTTATCCCATTATCTGACATATCTAGAAATACGAATTTACAATTGTTGATGAATGTATAAATATCACGAGATAACAACGACATCATTCCACAATCTCGTAAAACAAGTTCATTGACTTGTGATGAACAGGACTTGAGGATGGAAAGTGTACCATTGTTGCCTAGCAACCTGTTACCAGACACATCAAAATGCTTCAAGGATTTACATTCATAAAGAAACCTACACACAAACAGATAATAAATATTAAGTTCAACAAATTCAATCGTATCATACCTACTCAATACTGGAACAGATATTGAGGTAATATTATTACCAGAAAGAGAAAGATATTGTAATGTAGATGGTAGGAGAGATGAGAGAGAGGAAGTCCTGGTATCTCCAAGACTACAGAAACTCATGTCTAAATGTACGAGTGTTGACTACAAGGAAAGATAATTGAATGGGTGCACTAGGGATTAGGAATTGCTTCATTGTTATAAGATACATATAATTATAATACTAGGGTACAGACATAATCATAGGACTATTCAAGTGTTTAGGGATATGAGTACATATATAGTTATATGACAGTATCAGAGTATACACATGAATGTAAAGTAAAAACAAATATTTAGGGATATGAGTCATATGATACAGGATATAGTGGTATAAGAAGTGTACATATTATCATCATGTGGATAGACAAGTGGAATGATTTAATATTGTCTCACATACTCTAATAAGTGGTTGTATAGTCAACAAAGAAGACATTGAAGATAAAGATGCAGCCACATTGATATTAGAAAGTGTTATAGTATTCGATAGAGGTTGTAGTAATTTGTATCCACTTTCATCCAAAGGATTACAAGATAACGAGAGATCTCTTAATGAGTTTAGAGTTTGGAGGGTATCACATAATCCTGTGTGTGACTCCAGTGTGTACGATGTTATGTCACAATCATCAAGATGAAGTGATATTAGTGCAGGACAACGAGAGAGGAAGAGAGATAGCGCTGAACCACAGGATGGACCAAAGTGATTATGACTTAGAACAAGATATTGAATAGAAAGATCTACACAATGTAGAATCATAATTATGTACATATATACATAAATACATTATACATACATACATACATACATATACATTATACACATACATAATTGGGGCAAAGCCCCACACTAGTCGAGAATCTTGCTTGCTTGCATATGTACGTCTTTTTCTCCTGCGGGGACCACTTGGCCCCAGGCGGGATGAAATAGCTTAAGGCGCTTTAACTAATTAATAGGCATGTACTACTTCGCCCCCACAATGTTTACATTCATCTAGTATATATATAATTGTATATAATCATATAAAGCATTCTTACAGCGTACATATACATGTCAGCATGCATGTAAACATGCTTGTACGTATGTATGATTGTATGTTGTATGTATGTATGTAAGTATGTATGTTTGTATGTATGTATGTATGTATGTAAGTATGTATGTATGTATGTATGTATGTATGTATGTATGTATATATGTGGTAGATCGCACGTATGTATGTATGTACATGTATAATATACCTGTTTGACATTGTGATAGGGTAATTAAACTATGATAAGTGATTCCAGTACATTTAAGATCGAGAGTACGTAATACAGAAAGATGATTCAGAAGTGAACAAAGGTGAGATATGGATGAATCCATAATCCGATTACCAGATAATATCAGTGATGTTAGTGTAGATTGTGGAAGAAGTGAGTGAAATAGTGCATGACAATGAGAAGAGTGGAGTCCAATATTTGATATATCAAGAGTCAATGGGTTTGGATTTGCTTGTAACAATCTTAAAATTCTTTTATTGGTTCCTGAAAATATAATAGAATTATTAATCACATTATATAGATATTAAAATACTTCACCTCTTTTAAACTTGTCACAAATATTTGTATAATGTTCATGTAGAGGTGGTGTATCCCAGTGACTAACCACACCCCTTAATTCCTCACCATCCTGTATCACTCCTTCTATAGGATCACTCGGACAGAGAAGTGCACCTGATTTTGTAGTTAATTGTATTACTGGGCGACGTCCATACTGCATTACATACCTCTCGCTCACTTTTTCAGTTAAACAATTAACAGTTACCATATCACCATTACTGTATCGAGGACATGGTATTAGGTATGATGTGTTTTCAACATGAACTGTAATTCTTATCATTTGATAATAAACATCACTAGATGTTGTAGATGCGTTAAAAACAACAGAGGTCTCACCCACTGGAGACAAAGGGGCTGTTATATAATCTATGACATCATCATTTTGTATCACAGGTGAGTGTGTTATCTCAGTATCATCAGATGTATTAGTAGTAACTGTTCTATTTAATCTGGTTCTTCTAGGGGTATGATCTCCTCCATGAGTAACATTTCTTATCCTATCCCCCGAGCGAATAGATCTTCTTTCCTCTGAGCTAAAAGACCTCCCATCTCCTGTACCAAGAGATCTTCTTCGTTTTTTAGGTGGCTGCATATCGTTAATCAACCAGTTATCTGTTATTGGAACACATATATCTTGTTCTTGTAATTCATCATCAGATAACTCTGGTATTAGAGCTGGAACATCAATCTAAAATATCATTATTTATTATTATTATTATATATATATTATTATTCATAATTACATGCTCTAATTTTCAAAAAGGGAATTTGTCCTACAAAATAATTTTAATGAAACACTCTTCATTCTACAAAAAGTCAATGTACTATAGTATATATATACTACTAGCTCTTTCTGGATACCAAATTCAATTGACAGATGATGGAATGGCAAGCTATCATAGGTAAGTGTTTGATCAAAATTATTTTGTGGGACAAAGTATCTTTTTAAAAATTAGTCCCAAATACTTACATTCTCTCTAGTATGTAGTAATGGGTGTACAATAGCTACAGGTGTGGTTGACACTTTTATATGGCCACATGTTGTCTGTGTAGAATACATGTAAATGCAATCAATAATCATATTACACTATATACCTGTTTTAGAGCGATATCTGTCTCACTACACACGTCATTAATTACTATTTTACTAGTCATTTCCTAATTAGAGTAAGAACAGACGTATTAATCATAACATGTTTATTATTAGTTACAATGTAATAAGATTTAATAGACCATATAAGTCATGCTTAATTACTTTACCTGTGTTAATAATTGTTTTATGACAACATGTTCATCATATAGTTCATATGGTTCACTATTAGGGGTACAACCACTGTTATTAGATAAGATTTCTTCAATTAGTGATAAAGCTGTCTGTTTCTATGGAGACAAAATATTAATATATGTAATTAATAACACAACATTACCTTGTCATTTCTCTTCATAAGATCTGCCCCACTTTTAATTAGTAAAGATACTATATCAATGTGTCCATTAACAGCTGCATCCATTAGAGGTGTGGTTTTATGACAATGGATACCACCAGGATCATCAATGAATGATCCATATTTAATTAGGCATTCAACAATATCTGATTAATGATATTAATTATAATTAATTATATTCTATTTAAAACTTACTAAGATGTCCATGATTACAAGCTTCATGTAATGGAGTCCATCCACAATGATCCCGTGCACTAATATCAGCTCCCTGTTATGAAACACAATATTAATGTTTATAATAACAATATATTAATGTTATCACATCATTAATTAACTGCTCCACACGTTGAAGATTACCCTCAATACAAGCAACATGTAGAAGAGTCTCTCCTTTTTCATTTCTCTTCATCACCTAATTAAAACAATTTTAAAATGTATTATAATATTATTTAAAAGACTGACCCTTGATCTCTTTCGTAAAGCCACACCCCTCAATTGTCTTACAGATACATTATCATTAGTTTCTATTAACATAGCATCTTCTTCATCATCTGATCCTGTTATTAAATTAATATATTAGTTATTAATAGTTATTAAAATATATACCTGATGAAGACAATATTAGTTCCTCACTTAACTCTTCATTATTAAGTGGTATACTATCATCATCATTTTCCACTTTGATTACATTAATATCAGGGTATTCCTCTTGTAATGAGTCTAATTCATTCTTTATGCTTTCCCTCTCGGCTCTTGTTTCAGGAATATCTTCACAATATACTAATATATCTCGTAACACATCAGCCTAATAGAGGTGTGGTCAATATTAATAATCATGAATATCATTAACACCCACCAGCACTTTGTATGAACCAGAAGTTCTTGCTAATTCAATAGATTTTTTATACGTTTCCATGACAACTGTCCAATCCTCGTTAGCAGCTTCTTGAACATGAGCTATATTACAATATGTCACAGCAGACTAAAACAAACAAATTAAATAGAACGAGAGACAGAGGATTGAAATAGACATACCTCAGTAGGTTGATTACACCACATGACGAGTTCTTTATGATAATATTCTAAAGATTGTTTATATTCACATTTATCACAATGAGTTTCAGCTAAAGAAAATAATATACTAGATACATCCTTTGGCTCATATCCATGTGTCTCTGCCAACTCAAGCTATAGAGAAAAGACAACTTCCTGAGTACTAAAGACAATACTACATTATATAATATTACGTAACAATACTAGATTATATAATATTACATAATAACACATTACAATACTATAATAACACATTACAATACTACATTATATAACAATATTATAATAAATAACATATGATAGTTGATGTCAGAAGATAGGTAGGTATATGGAACTATGATATAACAAGTGTTTACACCATAACTAATTATTAACATACCTGTACCTTATATAATATATAGAGATACAATAAACTGATATTGACTATATCTATTGATACAATATTATATCTAGGTATATGGAAACTGATTCTTTCAATACAAAATAAGGATTTGCTTGATATTTAAAGGTAATTAAAAACCTTTAATGGATAAGAAATGACACTAAAAATAATGGGACTAACAATGGTTGATAACAGAACTAATTATTAGTGGATCACTACTTGTTAACATAATATATCATAAACTCATTATAATATATTATTATTAAAATACCTCAGTTCTATAGAATTCCAGAGCAGCTGAATAAAATTGAATATCTTTATGAGAACATAAATCTCCTAATTGATCATATAATTTAATCTTCTCTTGAATG
Organism: Petrosia ficiformis; assembly: GCA_947044365.1. Taxonomy (NCBI): domain Eukaryota; kingdom Metazoa; phylum Porifera; class Demospongiae; order Haplosclerida; family Petrosiidae; genus Petrosia; species Petrosia ficiformis. Next base: position 164,360 of record OX345642.1, on the reverse strand, counting down.
GAGCTAGGAGATATATTATCAGCTTCTTGTTTTAGATTTACTATTTTACGTACTAAAATGACAAAATATATAATTAATAATCTATAAATTAATTATTATAATACATTATATATATATATATATGCATTCATTTAGAAAACGTGTTGAGGGGGAGATACATGAATTTGAAACATTTTGTAGAGCAACATACAGGGTTATCATAGTGTGCACATATTGGTAAACCTCATAGGGCAGGCTAAACTATAGCATAGGGGGTGAATGCACTCAAAGCCCCACCCCCTCTGCAGTAAAGGTCATACACATTCACCTTGACCTCAGAAAAATGTTAATAATTTTAGTTTGGAATAAACAAAAATCCCTTTATCTTCAGCATTTTCATATCATTTTTCTTCCTGTCCTTTTGTTGTGTATGTCAAAATTAATATTAAACTATAGACTATAGTCATCACATCATATTTTTGAGGTCATGGTGAATGTAAACACACTGCAGTTAAACTAGTTAATTGTATAATAGAAACTAATTATGGATCTAATAGACACCACCACATATTAATTATAGTAATCTACTGATGAACCTTGTGAACCTTCATATATAATGTATACTAACCAGTTTTGTATTTTAGTAAAATAGAATCGTTCTCTTCATCTGACAAACAATTTAATTTGATGACTGATTTCAAATATTTCTTTGCAGCGTCCAATTCAACCATATCAATACATATCTAATATTAGTAACACACATACTATCATATCAATACATATCTAATATTAGTAACACACATACTATCATATCAATACATATCTAATATTAGTAACACACATACTATCATATCAATACATATCTAATATTAGTAACACACATACTATCATATCAATACATATCTAATATTAGTAACACACATACTATCATATCAATACATATCTAATATTAGTAACACACATAGTATCATATCAATACATATCTAATATTAGTAACACACATATCTTACCATTGCCATTTGCATTAAAGAGTCAGCTCTCAAACGTTTATCAGTTTTATTAACATAGTTTAGACTCTCTTCAAATATTATCAGAGCTCTATTTGGTTGATTATTATGTAACAATAGATCGCCCAGATTATAATGACACTGCCATATCAAAGAATGGGCACCAGATTCTCTGTAAATATAAATAATTAAATATTCTATATTACCACACGCACTCACTTGCCAAGTTGACTCGCTTTCTGGTACTGCTCTTCAGCTATCATAACTTCTCCCTTCTCTTCTGCTAATAGACCTAAATTAAGATATAATCTTGCTCTCATATCACACAGTTCCTTTATCCTGACCACACCCTCACACTCCAGCTTATCACATTCTGTTAAACTTAGCATAAAAGCATCTTTGGATTTTTGAAGATAATTATCTCTTCTTTCATTTTCTTCAGCTTTATATCTCATGTACCATACACGTCCTAATGTTGCATATGCTCTTTGTTTCTCTTGTAGATTATCAAGAGATTTTGAAATCTCTAAATACAAATTCTGTTCTTCTATTGCTTTTTTGAATTGACACATATCTGCTAAACATTCTCCCACCTTCCGATGAGCTACCGCTTGACCTAACTTGTCATTCAGACTCTCTGATAGTTGCAGTTCCTCACGATGATAACGTAATGCTTTCTCATGTTCTCCTGTAATAATACATACATATACAATTATATACATTATATATATATATATATATATATAGGTGTGGTATTATAAATACCTTTTCCAGTGTAATACACTCCTATATTATTGCATATACTAGCTGCTTCACAGAGGTTGTTTGTGTCGTAAGCCTTCTTTCTTGCTCTCAGCTGCTCTGTTTGTAAATAATGAAAGAGTGTAGCAGTAGATATACTAACTTACTTTCTATGCTTTCAGCCATATTTCTTATTTTCCCGCTAATTAGAATAAATGACGTCATTGATCATATGACTGGTCTATGGGTGGGGCTGATTTGCACAATGGATGCATCACAGCAGGCACCAGATGTACCTCTTCCACGTATAGTTGCTGCTGCTGTGACATCAGTAATCGAAAGAGCTGATAAAAACTCTAAATACGTATTTCAAGTTGAAGTAAGATGTTCTGATGGAACACAATCCACGTGTTACAGAGGTTATCAAGACTTTTTTGATTTTCATTGTCAACTGCTGGACCAATTTCCAGAGGAGGCTGGAACTACAAAGGGATCAAACAGAGTGATACCTTATCTACCTGGTAAAAAGATTTTCAGACGTAGTACAAAGAGCCTTGCATTACAACGCCTTCCTCAACTTCATCAATATTCACAAGAATTAATAGCTCTACCTGACAACATATCTAATAGTACACTCGTAATACACTTCTTTAAAGACGATTGGAGTGAAGATACGATGCAGTACTTCAAGAATAAAAATACTCCTACAAGCCAGCATCAAACACATAGTGAAGGTGTGATACTTTGCTTGTATATATCATATTTTACTATTAATTTGTTTTTTGCAGGTCAGGATACAGATGGACAAGAATTGAGTAAGAGCATTCAGGCTGTAAATGTAAAGTAAGTTTATTTGCAAGATATTATCATGAAAGTTACTGCATTTCTTCTAGTTTAACTGAAGGCTGTGTAGTTAGTTACTCACCTAATGTACGAAGTAGATCACCAGATTTCTCAGAGAGTACTCAATTGAACATACCTTCTGAGGACCAGTCTGATGTGAAAGAAACTAGTCCTGTAGCCATGAAAAAAACTGCAGTGATTGAAGAGAAGGACGACATCAATAAAACTGAAAGACAAGATCCAACCATTCTTGAAGAGGAACAGCAAGATCCAACCATTCTTGAAGAGAAACAGCAAGATCCAACTATTCTTGAAGAGGAACAGCAAGATCCAACCATTCTTGATGAGGAACAGCAAGATCCAGCTATTCTTGAAGAGAAACAGCAAGATCCAACTATTCTTGAAGAGGAACAGCAAGATCCAACCATTCTTGAAGAGGAACAGCAAGATCCAACCATTCTTGATGAGGAAAAACAAGATCCAACCATTTTTGAGGAAGATCCAACTATTCTTGAGAGACAAAATCCAGTCATTGTTAATTTTGAAGAAGATAAAGAAACACAAAACAATAAAGAAGAGACAGATGTAAGTTTAATTTCAGAGATATGAAACATCATATAATTGGACTATAGCTTAATTAGTTGCAATAAAATAATCTTTTTTTAAATCATATTTTTGTACAGCAAGCAGGTCTTGTCAATGCTGCATATATTATGTACTATATTATAATATTTCAATAGTTACAATGTTAGAGACTTGTACACATTTTATTGAATATCAATATCTCATTAGCATATTATTTGTTGAGTTACATACATGTACATGTATTATTACTTAAGATTATTTTCAAATGTCGCATAGTCTCCTAATAACTGTCGTAATAATTTTGGATCTTCAAATAGCTCGGTGTGAAGAAAGAAGCTCCGCCCACCTCCTTGAAATGTACTAAATGCTGATACATTATCAGGAGGTTGGGCTTCTGAAATGTGAAACTTCGTAAGTCTTCTTTTACCAAACATAGTAATGGTCTCTACAGTCACATGACCAGTCATGTGATGATAATATAGTTTGGTTACATAACTCTTAACAAACCAATGGAGAATCAGAGTAGTAGATACACCCACCATTGTTATCAGTGAAGCAATGGCAAGTCGTCCAATAATGGGTGTGTTTTGGTTACCATGGTAGACTATTATAGGACTAAATGTGAGTGTACAACAAGCTGTAACTAATGAAAATATCTTTAGTGATCGAACAGCTGATGATAATGGGCCTGTGTACACAAGAGATTCATTTGGTGCAGATGAAGTGTAATATCGTACAACCACATGTTCAAAAGGTGTGGTTTCAGGCCTCTGTATCCCTCTGGAATATCTTAGGGACAGGGATCTCGTTGATGAAGATACAACAGATTTCCATTCTCTCAATAACAGATGTACATGTTGATAACACCTCACTGTATTCATATTTCTGGATGATCATTAATTATTAATAATAGGAGCTCCTGCTACTATCCTCTACTGTACAGTGTACACCACGTGGGTAATAATGGCTACCCACATGGTGCGTCGTGTACCTGCTCTCTTGAGCAGAACTAAATGGTCTCTCAGACACTTCTCTAATAGTAATGATGTTGAGGAAGAGCAGAAGCTAGAAGAAGAATCTCAAAAGTATGCTGAAATTAATTAGAATTATAAGTTTTATTTTTCAATAGATCTACAGATAATCTTTACTATGGAATATCAGCAAAACCTTTTCATTCTAAAGCTAGTGATATATTATTAGCATCAGTTAATGAAAATGATATTGAAGTCAAACCAGATGGTCTGTTTAATCTCATACTCTGTATATATATATATATATATTATTATTATTAATCATAGGATTAATCTATTTACCAGAGATTATGTATCGTCGCATTCTTAATCGAGCTTTTGGTCCAGGTGGATGGGCATTAATGCCAAGAGGAGATACTTTACATTATCATGTAATCAGATGTATTGTTTGTCTATACATAGTATTGTGTAACCAGCCCTCCCTAGTTGCAAGAAATACAATGGGAGGGCTGGACTACACAAGACATATCTCATTAGTGTTACTATAAAGAGATATATATTTATACCTCATTTGTCTTGTTAATGTCCAGATTTAATTATATAGAATGAAACAGAAGGAGGACAGCTCATAACTAGAGCATATGCTCTGTATTGTGATGGTCGTTTTGCAGCCCAAGCTACAGGTGAACATGCATTTTATAGCAAGAATAATCTACAGTATGGCAAAGCATGTGAATCTGCTAAATCAAATGCACTTATGAGATGTTGTAAGGACCTGGGAGTTGCTAGTGAACTGTGGGATCCAAAAGTAAGTATTAACTTAATTATAACTTTGAGAACAAGTTGCATATCAGGAAATGGTTTGTTTATCATACTGTATATTACAATAGTAATTTTTTTAATAGTTCATTGCTCAATGGAAAACACAATATGCTACTGAGTTGTGGTGTGAGAATGTCAGAACTAAAGATAAAAAGAAGTTATGGAGAAGAAAAGACAGGCCTGAACCATTTGCTTATCCTTGGAGAGAAATAAAATCATAATTCATGAATAATAATTATTATTATCCATAATATCTCGTTAATTATGTTTGTGATTCCTGATCTCGTGTATGTGATAATGTTTGTACTCCAAAATCAAGACTTGTAACATCATCAAAAGCTGATTCTAATGTTTGTGTACCAAAGTCAATAAACCCAGTATCTAAGAACTCATCAAATGCAATATCATTAGAGTGTATTAGTGGATGTGGCCAGGGATCAAATGTCTGTGTTCCAAATTCACATTGAGTAGTTAGATTAGTTTGTACCTCTTGACTTAGTGAAATCATGTTTGAAGTAGTACAACATGTTGAGAAAGAGGAGGATAGGAACTCATTACCACTGATATCAGTTTGTGTTCCTAATTCAAAACAATCTGATTTGATGATGTCTAATGATAACAACTCATTAGGTTCACTGGTACTGGATAATGATCCATTATTACACTGATTAGATCCATTGTTGAGAGATAGTAGTTGATTATTAGGTTCACTGGTACTGGATAATGATCCATTATTATACTCGTTAGTTTGTAATCCATTATTAGTTGATGAACCATTGTTAGTTCCATCTTCAATTAAAAATTCATTGCTTGGTGGGTCGTTAGGAATTGAGACAACTTGTTTAATGATAATGGGAGCAATTATAATTGATGGAAGAGTGGTTTTATTCCTAAAGTATTAATTATGTTATTTTATATTTTATTTATTTATTCTAACCTTTTTAATGATTGTTCTTGTTCTGGTAATGAATGATGTAATCTTTTACAATGTTGATATAAAGCATTATATGACTTCAACTCCGTATCACATGACTTGCATGTGAATATTGTACCACATTCAGTGACATGACGTTTATATGCATCCTTCAATCCAAACTTACGATTACATTTCTCACATACATGGCTTTTATCAGTATGTATTGAGTGATAATGCTGGGTAAGAAAAATTAATATTATAATTATTAATTATTATGAACACACTCACTTGTTTTACTTGTCCGAGACGTTTAAATGGTTTTCCATTATTTTTAAGATTCCTTTCACAACCATTTACTGGACAGTAATACATCTTTATATGTTTCTGGTTGCTATGAGCAACAGAGAGTTCTTTTCTTTCATGATGTCTAATTTGGTGCATCATTAAACATGATGAACTCTTGAATTGTTTCCTACAATCATCTACAGGACAAATTACATGTTCTTCAACATTTAGCTCATCTACTGAAGGAATAACCACTTGACAAGAGCTCTGTGACACACTAACACACATAGTTCTTTAGTGGGCGTGGTTCGTAGTTAATGGGCGTGGTTTATAATTAGTAGGTGGGGCTTATATTTGGGTGGGGCTCATTAAAATTTAGCAAGCACACAATGGAAACATTAAAGGAGAAAAGAGAAGATGTATGTGTCAATCTCTTATTAGCTGTCAGTAACAAAGTCTATTCAACTCCTTTACTTCATTCTGTATCTGATGGAATAAGTGAATCTATTTGCGGTTGGAGATTAGCAAAACCACGTCCTGAATATCATTTGCCTGTTCGTAGAAGAAAACGAATAGGAGGGATTGGTCATGTGACATCTAATACTCAATTATACAAACCCACTTCCACCTCATTAATGAGTGGAAAAGTAACTAATGAATTTGATTATGTTTATGATGGTGGATTGAGTAATAAAGTGATGAAATCTAATTCAAATACACCTGTTCCTGGATATACATATTCTAATGTCACCCTCAATCCCATACTAATTAACCGGTCTGAGTCTATGAATAAAACAGCTCGTCATGACTTACAAAAACTTTTAAAAATGCAGCTCAAACCAGATATAGCATATGAACAAATGATAATTGAACAACAATTACAATCAATGGACTTAAATGGACTATCACAATTTAGTTTTGATTATGATAAAGCAGTAAAGCCACAGGCCCATCATTCTATTCCCATGCAATTAATTAAAGAATCTCCAAAGAGATTTATCCAGTCTAATAGACGCGTTCCAAAACAAGGAATTAGACCAAAAAGGCCAAAACTAAAACCATTTGAATGGTCATTATCAGCAGAGCAACCAACTGCATTTATGAGAGGTAATCATCACACTTCAGAACCAGCATTAAAAACCAGTTTTTCTCGTTTCTTACAATCATCTTCTGTGATGTTTTCTCATAAGAAATGAAACAAAATTATATTCATAATTCCTTATTCATTTTATATAATTTGTATAAAACATTCACAAAAGATTCTATATTGAGTCTATAATGTCCTGAAACAGGTATGATAATGGAGTCTGTCTTTTGTCTCAATTGTCTAGCACAAACATCTGCTTCTTTTATATCCATTTTATTCACAATAATAACATGAGGTCGTTTACTAAGTGATGAATTATATAACCATAATTCTGTTTGTAGGGCTTTAAGCTGCTCAAATAGATCAGGTTTCCCAGTTGATGTGTTGATAAATCCACTATGAGGTAGAGCGTATTGAGAAGGATCTAGTATATAAAGCAGAGTATGACATCTTTCAATATGTTTCAAAAAAGAATGTCCTAGTCCATAGTTGTCATGAGCTCCAGGTAATATCCCAGGAATATCAGCAACTATAATAGATATAAATTGTTTCATTTGAGGTAAATCCTCTAGTTGCTCACCAGATATCTTTGTGTTATCTGGTCCTTCAACTACTCCAACATGAGGATTAATAGTAGTAAATGGATAAGCTGCTATAGCAGGTCGTGCTCGTGAAATAGCTCTAAGTAAAGTAGACTTACCAGCATTAGGAAATCCTACCTATACAAATAGGTATACCCTTTAGCATACAGTGACATAATTATACTTACCATACCAATATCAGCTATTGTTTTCAACTCTGCCTCTAATATCTTCTCTTCACCAGATTTACCATCAGTTATAATTCTTGGAGATTGGAACTCAGGAGAGACAAAGGACACATTACCAATTCCTCCATCTCCACCTTGAGCAGCTATGAATTGTTCTCCTTCAGATGACAAGTCAGCAATAATATCACCTTCTTTCTTAATAACAGTACCAATTGGGACCTAATTTAAGAACATGTGAATACCCACATAGGTACATACATGTGTATGTCTGTATGATACATCATACATATACGTATACATACATACATACATACATACATACATACATACATACATAGTTTACATACATATACATATATACATACATACATACATACATACATACATATATACATACATACATATATACATACATACATATATACATACATACATACATACATACATACATACATACATACAGATATACATATATACATACATACATACATACATACATACATAGTTTACATACATATACATATATACATACATACATACATACATACATACATATATACATACATACATATATACATACATACATATATACATACATACATACATACATACATACATACATACATACAGATATACATACATACATACATACATACATACAGAGTATATATATGTGCATATATCTGCAGTACTTTAACGAAGCTGTCCTTTCCATTTGGACCATGTCTCTTTTTTCCTTTTCCATGTCCACCATTTTCTCCAGTATATCTGTTACGTAACAAACCTAATGTATGAATACTCTCACTAGCTATAAAAACAATATTCCCTCCTCTGCCGCCATCACCTCCATCAGGACCACCACGAGGAAGAAATGCCTCCCTATCAAATACATTGTTGCAATCATTACATACACATAGTAACACACCTCGTCTAATACCTTCGGAAGCTCATACATCCATCTCCTCCTTTTCCTCCTAGAACTTTGATCCGGACCCAGTCAACAAATTTTCTCTGTCGCTAAATGGAGTAATGAATTCATTGATTGTATATATAATATTATGTACACTTCCCTGACCTTTGATCTCTTCCATGATGACTTTGAAAATGTGTGTGCAGTTTGTGATACACACCTGATCATAATTATATTCATAGTTCATAATAATAATATAATAATGAGTTAATAAAGTTATTCATAGGTGTGGATTTAGTAGATTACAAGTTGCAAATCTCCTGGGGCGTAGCTGGTCATGCAACAATTATAATTCTAATAAATCTTTTTGAGTGTTTTGACGTGTTTGATTTAGAGATGAAAGTAAGTTTATCAATACAATGTCTGTACTTCATTCCTTGTGGTTTTATAATCATGTCTATACTTTTGTACTGTTGCAGCTGTTGTGCAAGACATTCTTAGTGTTGTTAATACTAGCTAATGTGGAGAGGTATGTAAGTCTGGCTGAGAGCATCACATTTCCTGGACAAGAACCTTACAGGGCATATGCATCATCTGGTGCAAGTCCAGGAACACTTGTGTATAGGTTAATATCTCTCACTTCATCTGATGAAACAGTTACTTACAGCATCATAAAGAGTGACTCTTCAAATCCAAATCTATTTGCAATTGACTCACCATCTGGAATTATCACAAATGCAGCACCATATCCAGCTTCCCAATCCCAGTATAATCTAGTGGTACAAGCAGGATTGACCAATGGATCATTAGTAAATGCTAACCTAACAGTACATATTGTACCAGTTTATGAAACAACTCCGAAGTTTGAGCATGATGCATATACAGTATATATCAGTGAAAATGGCGATGTTGATGAGTTAGTAACTATAACTCAAGCTTTTTCTCTTGTAATAACTAACACAAAGATGTATGCTCTTGTTGGAGGTAACACTGGAGGTGCTTTCTCCATTGAAACAAATGGAGTTATATATACCAAGACATCATTAAACAGGGAAGATAATTCTCAGTATTCGTTGACAGTGAGATATGTTGATGATAGTGGATCTGCTGATACACAAGTACAAGTTAATGTTTTGGACATTAATGATAACTCTCCTGTCTTCTCCAAAACTTTGTATCAATTTGCTATTGACGAAACCAAATTCTCTAATGAAGAGGTTGGCATGGTAGTTGCCTCAGACTCAGATGAAGGTAGTAATGGTGACTTTAGCTTCTCTCTCACAGGGACATATGCCAGTACATTCTCAATATCTAATGATGGTGTTATTATCACACAGTCAGGACTGGACTATGAACAATTTTCACAATACATGCTTGAAGTAATAGCTGAAGATTCTGGTACAATGCCTCTGACTGCAAGTGCAACCATTCTGATCTCTGTTAACAATATTGATGATGAGTGTCCTATTTTCTCTGGATCCCTATACATTAAAGATCTTCCATATAATCCAGTCAGTCCTCCAACATTAGGCGTCATCTTAACAGTAGTTGCTAATGATCCTGACAATATAGGTCCAGTACAATACAGTATCGTTTCTGGTAACGAAGATGGATTTTTTTCAATGGATTTTTCATCAGGTAATATTAGCTTGTTACATAATGATGGAAGCATCAGAGGTCAATACCGATTAACAGTTTCTGCTAACGATCAGACTTGTACTGATGGCAGTTTTGCTCTAGTTGAAATCAGTATTGGTAGTGCTAATGAACACAGCCCAGTGTTTAGTGATAGCTCGTGTGTTGCCACACTTTCGGAAAATCCTGATATAGATACACTAGTAACTATACTAGAAGCTACTGATAATGATGTGGGATCCAATGGACAAATACAATATGAGATAGTTAGTAATATTGGAGATTACACTTTGTTTAATGTTCATCCACTGAGTGGTAATGTTACTACTACCTCTGATAGTAATGAGTATGATAGAGAAGCTCAAGCTGGGTTTCAAATTGGTGTTACCGCAACTGATGGAGGTTTTCGGCAGGATTTTTGTATCCTGGATATCACTCTTTTAGATCGTAATGACAACCCACCTGTGTTTGAAATTGACCCCTATGAAACGAGTCTTAATGACAACCTGGATGAAGGATCCTATGTCATTCAAGTGCAAGCGCAGGATCCGGATTTTGCAGAGAATGGAAAAGTGCTTTACTATCTCACATCACCTGTTGGATGTCCATTTATTATCGATGAAAATACTGGAACAATCACTTTAAATAATAGCATTATTACACAAGCAGAATGTTCACTGAATGTTACTGCTGTAGATCAAGGGATGCATTCTCTCAATACGACAGCAACTGTCACTATTAATATACAATCAGGAAATGATCTACCTGTGTTCAAACAAAGTATATACACAGTAACAATAGCAGAAGATTATCCTGCAACAGATATAATAATTCATCTTAATGCAACAGGAGCAATAGTATATAATGTTCTGGAGGGGTCAGATTATAGAACCAACAATGAGGGAAATTTTAATATTTATGATGCCTCAGGTGGAATATATATCACTTCTGACAACCCTGTGGATTATGAACGTCTCTATCCTGGACCATATTCATTCCGTTTATTTGTAACAGCTGCTAATACTGCTGGCGCATTCAGTCTTGCAGTTGTTAATATAAATGTCACCGATATAAATGACAATCATCCTATTTTCTCTGGAAATTCAGACTCTACTATAACATTCAATGTAGTTGAGAACCAGCATCCTGGACCAATCGGAATATTAAAAGCTGTAGATAAAGACACAGGAAGTAATGGAGTAATACTGTACAAATTACATGAAACAAGTGATAGTTTTACTGTAAGTGAGAATGGTACGGTGAGTTCATTGGTACAAAATCTTGATGCAGAAGGAATTGATACTGATTTTACGATATATGTTGTTGCTTATAATGATGGTTTTGAGGATCAAGGAGATGTAGCAATTGTCAGTATAGTTATTGAAGATATTAATGATAATGTACCCAGTTTCGCTGAAGATGAGTATTATATAGAACTAAATGAAACACACCTTGTGCATAGTATATTATTGAAACTGATAGCCATTGATCCTGATGAAAATGATCAGAATAATCTTGTATTTACTATAATAAGTGGTAACAATGCAGCAACATTTCAGATCGAGAGTTCGGCAGGTATTGGATCGCTGATACTTAAAAGACAACTGGATTATGAAAGTATCACACAATATTCATTACAGATACAAGTCAATGATGGTCTGCATACAGATATAACCACTGTTATTATTGATGTACTGGATATAGATGACGAACCTCCAATATTTGAACAGAACGAATATAATATAACTGTTATCGAGAACACTCCATTTGGATCCCAAATATTAACGGTACAAGCCACTGATGAAGACTCAGATATAATCCTGTATGAAGTGAGAGGACTTGCCGAGGGAAGATTTTATATTAATTCTACTGGATCTATTACAGTTATTGGAGACATAGATAGAGAGGAGTTCCTTCCCAGTGCACAAATCGTGTTCCTAGTTTTTGCATTTGGTGGCTCTTTGACAACAGCTAACATTATAGTCAATATTTCTGATATTAATGATTATGTTCCAACATTTATCCTTTCACCTTTTTATGGAACAACTCCAGAAAATACTGCTCCTGGATCAGATGGATTGTATGTAGTGACGGTAAAAGCTGTAGATCTTGATGAAGGGAAGAATGGAACAATAACATACAGCCTTGTCTCGGGAGAGAACAAAGGCTTTCTTATTGACCCAGTGACTGGTATAGTAACAGCAAATCGAACATTTGATAGAGAAGCAACAAAATTCTTTCATTTAGAGGCCAGGGCAACAGATAATGGTACTCCAATACAACTGTTCTCAACTGTTGATGTCATAGTTGAAATAAGTGATTATAATGACAATCCACCTTACTGGCCTTATCCATACATGTTTGCACGAGTCTATGAGAATTCACAAATTGGTAAAACTGTTATACAATTACCTGCTAATGATCCAGACAACGGGATTAATGGGTCAATCATATTTAGCCTGACAGGAGGAAATGAGCTTGGTAAATTTAGTTTAAATACTAGTACAGGTGAAATCACAGTTGCTGGTCCATTGGATTATGAAGATGAAGATGACAGAGTACATTTTCTTTATTTTTCAATTCGTGATGCTGGAAACCCTTCGTTAACTAGTAATCAAATTGGAGAACTTGAAATACATGTATTAGATGGAAATGATCACGTACCTCAATTTCCTAATAACAATGTATCTCTAACTATACCTGAAGACTTAGCTTCAGGAACTCTTGTACATACACTAGCAGCCACTGACACTGATCAAGGTAGTAACAGTCAACTTACATATAGCATATTGAATGGTAATGTTGGTGATGTATTTATTATTCAGAGTGATATTACTGGAGTTGCTTCGATATTCTCTCAATCAAGTTTAGATTATGAAACAGTTCCTTTCTATGCACTGATAGTCATAGTAACTGATGCTGGTTACCCTTCACTCACTGCTACTGTGCTAATAAACATTACCATAACAGATTTAAATGACGAGCCTCCTCAATTCACAATGAATACTTATGTAACCAATTTATCTGAAAATCAACCAAGTCGTCCTCTTGTTCTAATCAATGCTACTGATCCAGACTCTGATGATATTCCTGGTGGATTAATAGATCACTATGAATTACACTCCAGTGACAATGATGACCTTACTAAATTCAGTCTTATGGATAAATATTTGTATTCAACAGATAATCTTGATAGAGAACAGAAAGAACAGTATATATTAACAGTGACAGCTATCGATGATGATCCAGTTAATTCAATGACTGGTACTGCTACTATTATTATCAATATACTAGATGTTAATGATAATCCTTCTGATAATGGGGGACATCTTGATATACTTATACAATCCCTCAATGGCTTATTTCCAGAACAGGAACTAGGTTCAGTGTACTTCAATGATCCTGATATTGATGACATATTTAGTGATTGTGAAATTGTTTCAGGAGATGATCATTTGTTTACAGTTAATAATAACTGTTCATTATATACAATACAAGATAATCCACCTCCTGGTGAATACAGTCTTATGATACGAGGAAATGATGGGATGAATCCATCAGTAACTTCTAGTGTATCAATAACTGTTGAGAATGTCACAACTCTCCCACCATCATCCTCACTTATCACACTCACACTAAACTCATCAACCTCAAATTACTTTAGTACTATTCATTCAAGTATCAGAAATACTCTATCTTCTGTCCTATCTCTCTCTTCTTCACAAATAAATATCATTAGTGTACAAAGTGATAATGAGATAGATACAGTTGACATTAATGTAGCTGCAGTTGATTCTACAGGTGACTACATAACACAATCGACTCTAATACATAAAATTTATGTATCAAGAAACGAATTATCTTTTGACAATACCATACTATACTCCTTGCCAACTGATCTTTGTGTCACAGAGCCTTGTCAGAATCTCGGAGAGTGTCAGACCATTAGTAATCTATATGGTAGTGGTAATAAGATATCGTCTATACAGTATATATTATTCAGTCCTCTAGTTGAGTTGAGGTATCAGTGTGTGTGTTATCCTGGTACAACTGGTAATCATTGTGAGATCAACTACGATGACTGTTACAGTAATCCTTGTCAATATGAGGCAGCTTGTACAGATGGAATTCAAGATTTTCAATGTGACTGTTTTGAAGGTACTTCAGGCAAGGACTGTAGTGAAAATCCTGATGAATGTGTTTCAAATCCTTGTCAGAATGATGCAACATGCATTAATGGGTTAAATACTGCAATCTGTGAGTGTCCTTCTGGTTACTATGGTAGTAGATGTGAGTATACATATTTCAATCCTTCATCTCAATGTGACTCTAATCCTTGTCGTAATAATGGTACATGTAGTCCAGGACGAGACTCTTTTACTTGTTTATGTACGGATGATTTTACTGGACTAACTTGTGAAAAAGAGATTCAGTTTCAAGGTGGTTGTGTTGGTAATCCATGTTACAATGGATCAACATGTATTGAAACAAATGATGGATATGTGTGTTCGTGTTCAGTAGGGTTCACAGGACCACAGTGTCGTTTTCCTCTCAATAACTGTGAACTTGAGCTATGCAGGAATGGAGCTACATGTGAGACAGGTGTATATGGCTCCTATCGTTGTGTTTGTCCAATAGGGTTTACAGGAGAACATTGTACAGACATGTTACCTCCATGTGATGCTAACCCTTGTCTTAATGATGGTATATGTATTAATAATGGAACAGATTCTTATTATTGTGAATGTGCTAGGGAACATTACGGACAATATTGCCAGTACTTCATCAACCCGCCTGATCTATGCGAAGATGATCCTTGTAATAGCAGTTCAATATGCAGCTCTGGACAATCTACATATACATGCTTCTGTTTTAATGGAGCTGGAGGTCTTGACTGTTCTGATCAACCTCAGAACCTATCACCTTGTGATTCAAATCCTTGTTTCTATGGAGGTAAATGTAATGTTGCTAATGAGTTGAATTTCACTTGTGAATGTCCTGTTGGGTACGTTGGTGCACATTGTGAAGAAGATATTAATGAATGCTCTTCTGATCCTTGTGAGAGTACAGGTATGTGTATTGATGGATTTGGTAGTTACTTGTGTTCCTGTGAAGATGGCCATACTGGAAGACATTGTGAAATTACATGTCCAGATGGATATATTGGTGAACAATGTGATATTGATATTGACTATTGTTCTTCTTCGCCATGTCATAACAATGGAGTGTGTGTTGAGCAACCTACAGGCTACTCCTGTGTCTGTGCTCCAGTTTTTACAGGACCGCATTGTGATATTACTAATAATTGCACTGTGAACACATGCTTTAATGGAGGAACATGTGTTAATTCAGATACTTCTGGACATTTCTGTGAATGCGATGAACAGTTTACAGGGGAACATTGCGAATTGTTAGTAGTTAGTTTTAGTGGTAGTTCAACACTAACTAGCTATAGAGCTTACAATGGTATTAGTTTTAGAGGTAGAGGAGAAATAAAATTTGAATTTGCAACCAGTTCACAAGATGGTTTGTTATTACTCAATACTCAACTTCAGAAAGGTGACAGCATGGATTTTATAGCAGTAGAAATTATCAGAGGTCAATTGAGAGTTAGTTATTCATTAGGTGATAGTCCTACCAATGTCACTATACTTAGTAACTCACTGGATGTGACTGATGGACAATGGCATACTGTGGAAATTACTATCAATGGAAAGGTATATATGTGTGTTGAGTATTTAATGCTTTGAAATGTGTTTGCAGTATATATTTTAATTACTTACTTTAAATTTAAATGTTGGAATAATCTCTCTCTCTAACATAGTTCTATATATATATATATATTATATATAATATATATAATTATATATATTACCCTACCTCCGGATCCCCTTGTGCAGGAAATCACAACATCCCTTGATTATTGTAATGATTTAACTGATATCACAGCTGATTGTATCACTTCAGTCAATGCTCAAGGATCTCTAATGTAAAGATGATGAGATATCATGTTTCGATTTAGATTTATGTTGAGTTTCTTTAGGTTTCTAGATCTTGGTCTTCCTCTCTGGTTAGGTGGAGCTCCAGTATTGTCATCAACACTTCCAATCATTAATCAAGGTATAAATGCTTGTATTAGAAGTGTATTTGTGAGTGATATGATATTGGATCTTGAAACACATGTTGCTGATGAACAAACTGAACAAGGATGTGCTCAGGTAGACTATTAATAAGAATTGATAATCATTTTATTTTATTTTCCTAAAGATTGATGATTCGTGTATTGATGTCAATTGCGGAAATGGAACATGTCTTGCTCTGTGGAACGATTATCAGTGTATCTGTCTTCCACAATTTAGTGGAGAACATTGTGATCAAAGTATGTATATTTATTTACACATGATTCATATAATAATATATATATATCATTTCATAGCTGCTCAAAGTTTGACTTATAATGGGAAAACATATGCTCAATATTCACTACTTGTGAATGGACAAATCACAAAGCGTCAAGATACCACACCGACAGTCATAATGTCTAATTATGAAGAAAACATTTCTTTGCGGTTTCGTACTGTGACTGATGATGGTGTTTTATTGTTGCTAGGTAACACATCAACTGAACATTCGTTAATAAAGGTCAGTATAATATACAGTGTGTTTTGACAATTATTCATAACAATTCACAGCTTTCTTCTGGACATGTAATCTATTCAGTGAATGTTGGAGAAAGTACAGAATCACTGACCATTGCTACAGACTATAAACATTCTACATGGCATAGTATATCTATACAACGAACTGGACACAATGTGTTATTGTCATATGATAGTATCATACTGAGTCACACACTGTCGGGATCACAATTAACACTTGAATATCTCTCCAGTGATGTGTTTGCTGCAGGAAGACCTGATGCAGAGAGGAGTGTAACTGATGGATTTAATGGATGTTTACAAGATATTCGACTGAATCAAAGACCACTTCCAACTTCTGGAACAAATGATATTGCCAGTGTGCTATTTGTTGGTGATGAACCTGAGTCCGGATGCACAGTAGGACCATGTTACCCTAACCCCTGTGGTACAGGTAACTGTACTGAAATTGCTAGTAATCGCTATCAATGTATATGTCCTAATGGAGACACACAGACTTCTGCTTGTGAGTCAGATAGAGGTAGTTTTTCATTTGAAGTTTTTGTGATAGCAATTGCTATGACGATATTCATAATAGTTCTAGCGATTGTTGCATGTATTGGTTTAGTAGTTACATCCAAACAAATAAAAAAATCAAAGAAGTTTAAACTGACAGCACCTCTTGAATCTTTAGACGACTTTGAAATCCACGCTAATGTATATCATTATAATGAAGAAGGAGGTGAAGATGATACCTACGTTAACACCGAGGAAAGTGAAGAGATAAGAGCAATGGAACATCCCCTCAGAGAGACAAGAGAAAGTATTGAGAGAATACCTTCATTGCCATCTATATCAACCCTTGAAAGAGCTAGAAATTCAGATGTAATGATCACAGATCCGAGTCCTTTACTAGCTCGTGCCAGTACACCAGAGATAGATGCATTTATAGAAGATAAAGTCAACTCTGCTAATAAAGGCATATATGATTTAGATTCACTGAAAGGCTACAGTGATGAAGGTGTGTCTTCTACAGGTAGTTTAAGTACCATATGTACAAATACTGGTTACGAACCTTATACTATAATGAGATTAAGATCAGCTGGACCAGAATTTGAGAGGATAGCTGACCTCTTAGAACCAGTACTGGTAGAAGACAGTGATCAGGACTATGAATCAAGTTCTGATCAAAATGTTGATATCGTTCTTGTTCATAATTACTAAATATCTGTCTCTACTCAAATAATAAATGATTATTGTGCTAATAATAAATGTATATTAACTTTCAAGTAATGAATACAATTACATCAAAACAATGTCATTATGTACAATAATTTAAAATCATTAAAAATTAATTGTATAGGGAGAATACTGAACAATGTGTGTGTTTTATATAGGAGAACTTAATGATGTTGATGCAGTGCTTCCGTCTGTGTCATGTAAATCTTCATCAGATAACGAAGCTTCTCTTAATCCTTGATACCACTCTACTGTCTTCTGTTGCATCTCAAAACGAGCAGCTTTCACTTCCTATTAGACAGGAATTAATCTAGCTACTAAAGTACTAATAATGAATAGGGTTTTACTCACCTCTCTTGTGAACCTCCTTATAAACCATGGTCTAATGTACCTGTAATGAGTGGGTGTGGTCAGTAATACATTATTAAATGTGGCTGTGTTTGTGAAATCAACCCCTTGGAGAAAGATAAATGAATGTTTACACAATTGATATTTTGTACTAAGTAGCCTAATATTCATAACACATTTCAGTACTAAGTAGCCTAATATTCATAACACATTTCAGAAACTTCCTGTACAAATGCTCATTTTAAATGTAATATCTTTCTTCATTAATAATTACCTATAATCCAGATACATGAACCATTGCGTACAATTTCTTAAATTGTGGAGATTCAATCTACTAAATCCTCTTTCAATTGTGTTAGTATTAAGAGTTATACCCTAATGAATAAATAATAAGTGGGTGTGGCCAGAGAAAAAGATATTTTACCTGTTCTTCAGTTTTACTAAGTGTTAATTTAGTGCCTTTATCAGCTTTCAGGAACTACAAGATATATATAATATATAATATATAATTATGTTTATTATAAAACTACCTTGAGTAGTGGTAAAGTTGAGCCTCCCAATATTACAATAGTAAACAAGACTATCACTAATGTTGTTGTAACAATATAACCAGTTACATCAGAATGAAAATATTCACGAAGATTCTCAGCTAATGCAAAAGCTACAGCTCCTCTGAGTCCTAGGATGAAGAGGAGGAATAATAAGATAGATTGTAAAGTGCCATACTAACATACCACTATAACACATTATACATTGCATCCTTATACTGATCTTGACAGATCTAAACACGTTGAGGAGACCAGTCAATGGAAATATGTTAGCAGCCCGACCAACGAGTATAAGTACCTATTTAAGGAATAGATAGTAGTGAGATAAAGGAGACTAGGGGTACTTACAATACTCCAAATGATAAGAGCTAAATCAAATGATTTGTTAATTGAGAACACAGCTAGACCAAGATACAGAAAGACTCCAGTTTCTATTGAAGACAAATATGATTAAGTTCGATATTGAAATGAATGTGTTTTAATTGACCTGCCATGAATGCTACTGTTCTTAATGCTTGTTGAACAGTGACTTGTGTAACAGGTGATAGATTATGATGTGTATAATGTGACATGACAATACCACAGAAGAGAATGGCCATTATTCCAGAGAGATGTAATCCCTCGGCCAAGAAATAGGGACCAAATGCAAATATGACCCACATAGTAAACTCGAGAGATTGATGACGACGAAGATTAACAAACTTTAAGAACTATAAATAATACTTATAATTATTGTATTAAAAAACAAAGAAACCTTACCAATGCACTAACAAGAGCAGAAAGTACACCTAATAGAGCAGAACCAAAAAACATTACACAAAACTGCCAAGCAGAATTCCCAAGAATTTGAGCAGCTGTCATGTCACCACTATTATTAGAATCATCAGATGGTAGTTGATTAAGAATAGTTCTGAGAGAAATATTGTAAGCATGTTTGTGATATGTTTATTATAACTTACTACCTATGTTATTACAGGCAGTCTTGCATTAGCTATATACACTCACTTTGTTAATACAATAGACACAGCATCATTCAGTACCGATTCCCCAAATACTAACATATTAAGTGTTGGATCAACATGTAATGCATGGAATATTGCTAGAGTAGCTACAGGATCAACTGCTGAAATAAGAGCTCCAAATGTGAAGCTAAGAGAATGTGAAATTTAATTAACAAGAGGTTTCCATCTCATTAGTATTCATACCTTTGTATTAACGTCATTTCATAAATCACACCCATCTGGAAAAACATATGAATATTTAATGAGTTATATAATATAGTTTTTAATACTTA
Source organism: Petrosia ficiformis (assembly GCA_947044365.1). Classification (NCBI taxonomy): domain Eukaryota; kingdom Metazoa; phylum Porifera; class Demospongiae; order Haplosclerida; family Petrosiidae; genus Petrosia; species Petrosia ficiformis. The sequence goes on along the minus strand of OX345642.1, from coordinate 143,743 downwards.
CCACACCTAATCCATATATCCCTCCACCTACAATAACAGCACTAATAGCTGTTCCAAATATCGCAAATACCATAATGGATCCAAGATTTTGAAAGAAATTACCCTGTTAAGATAAGGAAGAGACTAGTGTCATGGATAGAAGAAATGGATAGTATAATAACCTTGTGGAGTGAATATCCTGACTCAAATATGATAGGAGGAAGAAGTACGAGAAAGAAAAACTGAGGAGAGAATGTCTCTTGATACTGTAGAGAAAGAGGATTATAGTAATGGGAACACATAATCATAATAACACTCACTTGATAATCATATCCAAATAAATTGAGAATAAACAAAATAGCTCCGACAACAAAACCTATAAAACAATACGAGACATATATTATGAGCTCCTGTTATTAAGTAATCATTTACTATATACCTAGTAACACAAAACTGATACTCTCTGGTAAATAATGGAAATTGAAGTTAATAAAGAGATGGACCATTACAACTGAGATACCTATAACAAGAAGATAACATAATGTACTAAGAAACAAACACTATCATTACCTAGCAACAGTAATATAAAGAATATTGAAATACTAGCTATACTCTCTTCTGATTCTCCAGGAGGTGTGGTTGGTGTGAGGGTATCTTCTTCTGTTTCACTGCTTGGTGTCGATGGCTCAGTGGTTTCTTCAGAATCAGTTATAGTAATATTATCGATACTTTTATTGGTAGGAAACTCGGGATTCCCTGTAGTTGTGGAAGTTGCATCATCAGATGTTTCATCATTTGGCTGCTGAGTATTTTGAGGTAACTTTGATACATTTGTTTCTGATTCTTTCATGTTCTGAGATATAGCCTCTTGTGAATGGCCACTTGGTTCATCAGAAGTCAAATTGTATGGACTAGCTTCGGGTTGAATACCTGGTTGATTAGGGGCAGAATCTCTGACACTACGTGATTGACCAGGTGGTATATTATCAGTATTAACAAGTGGGTCATCTGAAATAGGGGCACTACGTCGTTGATCAAGTGGTATATTATCAGTATTAACAAGTGGGTCATCTGAAATAGGGGCACTACGTCGTTGATCAAGTGGTATATTATCAGTATTAACAAGTGGGTCATCTGAAATAGGGACTCTACGTGGTTGACCAGGTGGTATATTATCAGTACTGACAAGTGGATTGTTTGTATTAACAGAATTTTGTGGTATATTGTGTTCATTATGTTTTGATCGTGTTACTATATTTATTGTACTAAGAAAATAAGATTCAACTATCACTTCATATATGTACACATTCTAATACTTACTCTTTCATACGTTCATTATTTACACCTTTTCCAAGAGCGAAGAGAAAGAGAAAACAGATCAAATAGACTGAGAACATCTTGACAAAGACTTTAAAAAGGGTGTGGTAATTAATTATTGGGTGTGGCTAGTTACCATAGTAACTAATAAATAAGCAGGAATGGATGGACAAGATGATTTGGATGAATTGTTAGATGAAATGGAGGAAAGTCATATTTCTCACCTATTTAATAGTGAGGTAACTAAATCTTCTAACTCAAAAAGGTTAGATTGATTGTACTGACAGTGGGAATGACACCATGTGTAGTATATATATATATATATATATAATTATATGTGTATTTTACTATGGTTCTTATCTTTTATGATAGCATTACATCAGATATTGATAATATGATAGACGAATTGTTATCAGAAGATGACAAGGATTCAAGTGACAATCATAATATTAAGTTGTCACGGCAACAGTTATCCTCAGTAGACAACAAGTGAGATATTAATGCCCATCACAAAAAGATCTTCTAACTAATCTCATTCCCAGATTTCATGAGCCTGGGAATGAGACTACATAGAATAATCATGTTTTTTGTGTATCTACAGATGTTATCCAGTGTTATTAGGTGGAAGTGATGTAGGAATGGGTCAATGTCATAGTTCAGCTCAAAGGTTAATAAAAACTCATTTGTGTTGTCCTATACACTCTATCTATCAATCCACAGAGCATGTAATACATTGAGATGTACATCATGTGACTTTCGTGTGATATGGTTTAATGATTACTGCTGGCATTCTTCTTGTGATTACTTGTTTTTTCGTAATAATGTTCCTGAATATGATAAGCTAAGAATTAAATTAATGTGGAATAAAGGTGTCTATATGTACATCACTATTCACACCATCTATTTATATATCTATCTATCCATCCATCCATCTATTGATATATTCACATCATCTATCTATATTCAGGAAACAGAGCCTATGCTTGTCAATGCTCTTGGCAGTCAGTTACCACCACTCTATCTATCTCGGATATAGCAGGTTTAAAATGGGTTTGTGGTAAACACAATGAGTAACAAATTATTAAAATCAATTATTTTTCACAAAATAGTATAATTAATTTTGTTTACAAATCACTTGATAATACAGTAGCCATGGTAACTACCTACCATGATGAACAGTCAGTACATGGACCATTACAACTGTTATAAATATTACCTTCTCTTAAAAACATATCTATTTGTTGTTGAGCTTTTTTTGCTCTACGAGGAAGATTATGTGTGTCTGTACTGGCATTAGGAGGGGTGTTACCCTGATAGACATAATAAAAGATTATTTACACTGCGAACACACATACACAACATACCACTGGTTCTGGAGGGGCTTGACAGTCGTAACCCACGGCAACAGATTCATTATGTAATGTGACATTGTCATTTACAAACTGGAAGCCAAATAATTTCTCTGTGATGACTTTGTCTGATGTTATGTAATACTTTTGTTTTGTATTACTAATAAACATTTTAGCATTTATTGAACGTGCTATAGAATACAGACCCTGTAGTTATAATATATAATAAGACACACCCCTATTAATTATAAACCTACCAGTATATTAACTTGAGCATCACCTAATCCATATTGATACAACACCTATTATAAAAATATAAATATTATTGTCTTAATAATTACAAATCATCACCCTGTTTGACAATAAGAGTATAAATAGCAGAAACTAACTGATAAAGTAATTACTACCGGTAGGAACTTAGTGAGTGAAACATAAATGTATGTTACAGGATATAACACTAGTATGTTTACAATGATATATAAATTTCACTGTATATTATATTACACAATATTGCATTACCTGATGATTTGGTGTATCAGGTAATGAGGAATCTTTGATAAATGACATATATCCATTTGGTTCACATCTGTGATAGACAACAGTATAATTATGATATAGAGGAAAGTTTATTAGGAGAAACCCTCCTAACGGTGTTATATTAGCATTGAAGTCCACAGAAAAACAGACACTCTCTTTTCAGGAAACAACATGACCGCAGCTGGACTCGAACCACTGACCTTTAGATCAGGAGGCTCAAGCTCCAACCACTAAGCCATGCTGCCTCCTTAAAAAAAAAAGAGTGCCCATCAAACTGGGACTATTTGATGGGAATGACTAACCACAACATATATACACACACATGAAAAGAGAGTGTCTGTTTTTCTGTGGACTTCAATGCTAACAGTATAATTATATTAATAATTATAATTTATTTGTGTTGCTAGTAGATGTATACAGTATAATAAATATAATATGTGTGTGTATAATAGTATACTAATATATATATATGTATCTATGTGTATAATAGTATACTAATATATATATATTATGTATATATATATATATGTATCTATGTGTATGTTAGTATACCATACTATATATACGTTATCTATAATAGTATATAGTATACTATACTATGTATCTATGTGTATGATAGTATACTATACTATACCATACTATATATATGGTATCTACAATAGTATATGGTATACTATCTATGTATGTACTCTACTTACCGGGACCATAACATGTTAATTAATGAAAGCATCATCATAAACTCTACTGGTTCAGGATACAGTATTCTAGTTATGTCTTCAAATCTATTCATGTAACAAATATATTACATCATTATGATAAATATGTGGTTTCTGTTTTAAAGGGAGTAGTAATGCTAATTATGATAATTTGAACAGCTCCAGGAATTATTATGTAAGGTAACCTTTATAATACCATATATGGTATATTAATTATAATCATTACAAACTTCCAGGTAGTTAGTTAATACATGGTAACTATAATCTAATAGCTTACTGTTTAAAATCTTGACTTCTTGGTAACAAAAGACCAAAAGGACCTCCTGCTACTCCTAAAACACCTATAATATATTATACATGTACATGTTATATACTTACATACATACATACATGTAAATACATACATACATGTACATACATACATACATACATACATAAATACTTACATATACATAAATACATACATATACATGCATATATACATACACATACATATATAATTATATATAATAATTTATATAGATTATATAATTATATATATATAATTATATGAATTATTATATATATATATACACACATACATATATATATACAATACATACATACATACATACATACATACATACATACATACATACATACATACATACATACATACATACATACATACATACATACATACATACATACATACATACATACATACATACATACATACATACATACATACATACATACATACATACATACATACATACATACATACATACATACATACATACATACATACATACATACATACATACATACATACATACATACATACATACATACATACATACATACATACATACATACATACATACATACATACATACATACATACATACATACATACATACATACATACATACATACATACATACATACATACATACATACATACATACATACATACATACATACATACATACATACATACATACATACATACATACATACATACATACATACATACATACATACATACATACATACATACATACATACATACATACATACATACATACATACATACATACATACATACATACATACATACATACATACATACATACATACATACATACATACATACATACATACATACATACATACATACATACATACATACATACATACATACATACATACATACATACATACATACATACATACATACATACATACATACATACATACATACATACATACATACATACATACATACATACATACATACATACATACATACATACATACATACATACATACATACATACATACATACATACATACATACATACATACATACATACATACATACATACATACATACATACATACATACATACATACATACATACATACATACATACATACATACATACATACATACATACATACATACATACATACATACATACATACATACATACATACATACATACATACATACATACATACATACATAGACTAGTGTTGGTTAATAGCAACTACTTTGTAATTATATTTTGTCTTGTTTTTCAAGTCACATTGCCTTACTAAAAGTGGTGCTAGTTATAGTTACTAAAACACTAATACATACATACAATGTATATACATACAGACACAGACAGACAGACAGATGTGTATACATACACATTACATACATAGACATAGAACTAATCTATTTACATCACAGTTATGTTATGAACAATTTTATTAATGGGAATACAATACACTATTATTACTAATCACACATCAATCCAATGAATTCTGTTCCTAGAAGAGTAATTACAACTGCCTGCCATAGAAAGTATGTTGTTCTGTGGCAGTTACTGGAAAGGAGTGACCTGACTTAATATATACTACACAGTAATATAATTAATTGCTAGGCAACTGACAAACATGAACATGTATGTATGTATGTATGTATGTATTATCTACAATGCTACAATGCCAATTGTTTGATTGTGTATATTTTCACATACATTTCATCAAAAATTCATTTAATGATATATAATATTACATAATATTATATAATATTATATATGTTATATGCCAGATATACCACATGTTGGTATACTGAGGTGTATGTACTCTTGGTCCTATAGTCATCAGGTTATATCCACATACACATGGCTAATCATGGTTTATATATTAAGTGTCAGATATTACCTCTTTGTATATCAGTAGTAACAGCCATGTATACTTCACCTAGTACTCCTCCAAGAGACAATCCATAGTAATAACATTTATTAATATCAATTAGCTTTTTTCCTCTGAATATTAACACAGGGTCATTACTGAGAGCTCCCTTCATTAATCTCATTAATAATAATTCATTAATAATTCCTTGACTTAAACGATCTGGTATAATACGAAACTCTGATACATTCTCAGATATCATATATACAATGGCTGGCACATCCAGTTCTGTCATACCCCATAAGTCACATGACATCATGATGTAACCATAGCGATTAGCTTGTTCTTGTAAATAGTCTGTTTCCACTTCACTCTAATGTAACGACAACTACATCATTATATATCAGTGTTCTACCCAGGCTAGTGGTTGGAGTCTGACTTGCATTTAGTGCTGTTTATCCTTATTTCTGTCTCAGTAGCCTATATACACGTACATTGTACATGTATGATCTGAGAGGTGGTTAATTCATCAAGTGGCATGCTGAGTGGTGGTTATTGCCAACCAGTGCCAACCAGTATGGGCAGAACACTGATATAACTAGTACATGTATTAGACTAACTATGTACCTGTGATGCAAATAGACCATGTCCATATTGTACTACTAAAGGTGATAATATACTACCGTTAACTATACTTCTAGGAATTAATATCTGTGAATAATAAACAAGATATATATATATATATATATACATATATATATAATATATATAGATAGATAGATAGATAGATAGATAGATAGATAGATAGATAGATAGATAGACACATACATACAGTGAATGTGACATCAGTATTAGTTTGATATACTGGTATTCCTTCTTTATCAGTCACTAAATGAGATCCAGGTAATGGTGTATTAAGATATAATGGTATATTCATTACTCCAATAACACGTCTATTATCAAAACATAATGAGAATAATTATTAATATTAATATTATTTATAATCATCTCCATTGATACAAGTATCCTATCCATCCATCTTTTTATCTATCTATCTATCCATCATTTCATCTATCTATCTATCTCCATCTATTCATCTATACATCTCTATTAACTGTTCTTAAAACTATATCAATAATAATGATACTGGGAATATATCTACAGATATAATATAATATGTACAGTATCATAGTACCAATTGTAATTTAATACTATAAGAATATAAATATTATCAATACTAGGAGCTCCTGTAATAATTACTAATATAGTAAATATTTAAATAAACATTTCCTAAGAACTATTTTATATGGTTAGACATGTCTATATATAGAACTATGTGTATGTAATAATAGGTAGTATATCTATATATAGAACTATATGTATGTATTGTTTACCTGTAAATAAACTTTGAAAAATTATCTTTTATTTCAGATATTTCATAAGAAGGGCCGTTTGGTCCAACCCTCTTCAAACTATCATCTCTCATGAATAATAACCTAATAATTAATTATAATGTCACATATAAATAAATACATACACACACATTGACACACACAAACACATCACTCACACACAAACACACACCTCTTTGTAATACATTCTTTACTAGCAGTTGTAAAGTCCCACATTAATTGTAGTTCCGATCTCTTAATACCTAGTATATGATGATGCATTATGATGCACTATGATGTCATCAATCTTGTGATTCCTTTACCTGCACTCTCTAAAATTTGAAAGTATTTTTCAAATTCTACTCTTCTATATTCAATATTTGAATCATTAGTGACAATTTTGTCTCTATAAAAATAGGAGACTTAACCTGACTGTTATATGTATGTATGTATGTATGTATGTATGTATGTATGTATGTATGTATGTATGTATGTATATATGTATGTATGTATGTATGTATGTATGTTGAATGTATGTATGTATGTATGTATGTATGTATGTATATATGTATGTATGTATGTATATATGTATGTATGTATGTATATATGTATGTATGTATGTATGTACATATGTATGTATGTATGTATGTATGTATGTGTGTATGTATGTATGTGTTTATGTTTTTTTATATATGTATATAACTATATATGTATGTATGTATATATGTATGTTCATGTATGTGTGTATGTATTATGTATGTTCATATAATACATTATGTATGTACATACATATTGTGGAAGTATATAAGAGATATGATATCAAAATTAATGAGACAAATGACCTTATTCTACCAAGAATAATTCCAACTTTAATAATTTGGCAACTATTTAGCTGATATCATAATCAACTACATGTATAATCACATATACATACACACACACACACACACACACACACACACACACACACACACACACACACACACACACACACACAACGGATTCCAGAGTCAAGTATCTCATCATATCCCAGGATATGCAGGACTACTTAGACTTAGAACACATGGACACAAGTCCAAGCATACCTACCTATCCCAGGACAAGGGACTAACACATGGACACAAGTCCAAGCTTACCTACCTATCCCAGGACAAGGGACTAACACATGGACACAAGTCCAAGCATACCTACCTATCCCAGGACAAGGGACTAACACATGGACACAAGTCCAAGCATACCTACCTATCCCAGGACAAGGGACTAACACATGGACACAAGTCCAAGCATACCTACCTATCCCAGGACAAGGGACTAACACATGGACACAAGTCCAAGCATACCTACCTATCCCAGGACAAGGGACTACCACATGGACACAAGTCCAAGCATACCTACCTATCCCAGGACAAGGGACTAACACATGGACACAAGTCCAAGCATACCTACCTATCCCAGGACAAGGGACTACCAAATGTTCAAAGGATATGTTAGATTTGTCTGACATTGTCTGACATTTGATGACAATGTTTACACAAGAGTAACACATTGAGTGGACAGAGTGTGTGTGATAGTTATTATAACATATAATTACAAGGTTATTAAAATACATCATCCAATAAAATATTCACATGGGAATCTAAAAGGTTTGCATTGAGATCTTATGTAACTATATCAATAGAATGAATATATTCTATAGACTGATGGGCGTGGAATAGGGTTGGAATATCCAACAGATTCATAGGTAGAGTTTATATACGACAAAGACCAAGATAAAGAAATACAGACATATATGTGAGATAAAGTTTCAATGTAACATATACACATATGTGTGTGTACATAGACTATGTACATGTACATACACATATGTACGAGTACACATAATATACAGTACATGTACATACACATATGTACGAGTACACATAACATACAGTACATGTACATGTACATACACATATGTACGAGTACACATAACATACAGTAATGTACATGTACATACACATATGTACGAGTACACATAATATACAGTACATGTACATACGAGCACATGTACATGTAAATAGACACCTGTATGCATGGAGTTCACATAATACATAGTACATGTACGTACACAGTACATGTACATACACACCTGTGTGCATGGAGTACACATAGTACCTAGTACATACACACATGTACATGTACTATGCAGTATGTACACATATATAATATACAGAACATGTACAATTACAAACCTCAATGCCTTGAAACCAATAGATGGTAAGATATATGTTCCATTAGTGTGTTTAAGGTACCGAATAGCCACTATGTAATGATTACTATCATTGAGTCGATGAGCAGGCCAGATCATTAAAGATCTACTACCAATGATCTGTAATATAATGAATATAATGTATGTATGTGATAATTACTATTACCTCAACCGAAACATCTAACTCAGCAAAGTGTGGTACAAGTACACCTGAAATATAAGAATTGGTTAATCATTAATTATTAATAGTTCACACTTATCTGTTGTGACAGATAACTAAGTATAATACTTAACACTTATTCATTAACATGTTGTGATAATAACCTGAGGAACTATCAAATAATATTATAGAAGTATCAGGTGATATAGATCTCATTACATCCCAATGGGGTGGAAGATTACTTGGGTCAACATCAGGAAAGTATGTGAGAATTGAAGGGAAGGGGGAAAATCCATCTATAAAACCACAAGATGTGAATTTAATTAATTATTATGAAAGATGAGCACCCCCGAGTGGGCATGGTAAACGACACACCTACCACTCCTAATACGGTAGGAACAAAGACATACCCACTCGATTATGCAGTTCTTATTTATTTATACCAAATGCATTCCACTGTTCGGGAATTAATTCTTTTCCAAATATATCTCTAGGTATGGAGTGTGGGGACATATCGATTCTAATGCCTGTTTGGGTAGTGGAGTCTTTCTTTGTGAAGAATGAATTAGGAAATGGTAGAGAACAGTATTGTGGTACTAATGGATCACAAGGACTATTTTCAGACATCACTTGTACAAATAAGATGAGAAAGCAACAGATGTGCCAACCACACTCGCCACTTGCATCCCATATCATATTGGGTGCGTATAAGCGTAATTGCCAGCTAATAACAGGGCGTGTCTCGAGGAAAGCTCATGTGTATTAATTATGATTATTTCCAAGAAAAGTTATGTAATTGTTATGAATTTAATTAGTAGATTATATAAACTAAACAGCGATCCACTTTTACTACTGTACGAAAAAATAAAGCGATGGCTGATATGTTACAGTACTCATCATTTGACAGCTCCAGCAGCGACAGTGATCCTGATACACCAATTATGGAAGAGCAATTGAAGAGAGACGATTCCACTGGTGGTGCTGGAATCATCAAACAGCAGGCAATGTTTATATGGAATACAGAATATGAGGTGTGTATAATTATGATAGATTATCTGAGTTAATAGCCAGGATCTCAATCTTAGTAGTAGCAGGTTCATTGTACTACACTGTTGTGGATGCTTTAGTAACTAATAATCTATTTTTTAATACAATCATTAACAAACTTTAGCAAACTTTAGCTATATTCAATCCAGCATATAATTATTACAATGACAGTTCGTTCAATAGTATAATAATAATAATAATAATATATATTGGTTAGTGAGTATCTAATTTACTATTTTTGTTGCAGAAATGGCATGAATGTGATATACAATTTAAACCACCACATCTTCACATTCAAGAATACGAAGATACCATGATGGAGGTAAGAGTGATAGCTGTTACCTTTTCCTTGTATTAATATTCCCCTAATAATTGGGTAGTAATTCATTTCCTTCTTATTTCCTCAGATTAAAGAAAAACAGTTACAACATCTTCATAAGAGGTAATATTCATTTCCTTCATACTGCATGTTCATTATTACAATTTTGATCATGTTTTTTTGTGAAATGGTGTAGTAATATGCATACTTATGATATTTACTATCTCATAGATGGTTCCAGGGCAATATAAGTCGAAGAGAAGCTAAATATATTATACAAGATTATTCTGGAGGAGATGGGAGTTTTCTTGTGAGAACTAGTGAAAGTTACAGTGGGAAGTTTGCTATATCATTCATGTGAGTACCATGATGTATTGATTGTAATGTTTTGAAATATTGTAGTGTTGTTTCTAAGAAAACCTATTTGTAGTCATCCTAGTAGACTAAATATTATATGTCTCAAATAAAAGATAATAATAATTATTATTAATTATTATGTAGGCATGAAGGACGTGTAAAACATGTTGTCATAGAAACAAAACCCGATCCAATAACTGGAGTAGTATATCATATCACACCAAATGGACCTTATTTTGATTCTCTCACTGGTTTGATAGAAGAAGCTAAAAACACCTGTATTATCAAAAACCACATGTTTAAAGTTGTTCTCACTAAATCTCCTCCAAAGGTACACAAAGCATTTATCTATCTATCTCTTTTACTCATCTATTTATCATCTATTGTTAACAGCCCGATCAGAGATGGTTACATTCTAAGATAAAAACATTATCTCAAGCAGAACAGCTCATGAGAAAAGAGCAATTAGACGGTTCCTTTTTTGTGTATCAAACATCATCAGATTATGCACCTTATTCTTTGTTATACAGGTGAGAATTAGTTATAATGTTATGTTGATAGTTCTTGTAATTTGAATCAACACTTTTATATTGATCAAAGTGTGTTTAGCTAGTAGCTAGCCTTCTGAGAATATACTGTTGACATTACATTGTAATTTATAATGTGTTGTGTAATGACAATTCTAGTAAAGTGTATATAATCAACCACAATGATTATAATTATATCAATTTCCATAATAGGTCTGGTGGTAATATAGTACATGCATCTATAATGACATCACAGAGACCATCACATGGTTACACTTTAAATGGTGTGTCAGCTCCTGTACTATATAAACTAATACATTACTATATGGAGAATCCAATACATGGAAACACTGTATTACAATATCCTGTAGAAGATAAAGATGTAAGTATATATATTAGTGGATGTAATCATGTCTAATTATTGTTATTTTTAAATCTTAGCCTTCAATGAGCAACTGTGCTGTTGCTTCTGAAGATTATACTGGAGATTGTAGCAAAAATGAGTTATGTTTTAACTATGGATCACTGATTACAAATATCTCACGAAGATCAGTTGAATGGTGAGTTAGCTAACCCTCAAAATTGCATGTGCTATATTATATAAACTAAGTTCCCACAATATATAAACTTTAGCTTCCTCTTCTTTGGCAGGTGTGTAGGTGATCACCGCGGTGACAGACAAAAATTCTTTCCAACAAACTCTGTATGGTTTCTCTCAAAAGAAGAGCTAGATTATATAAATGATGTGGTAAGTATTATATTACGTGATTAATTATTAAATCATGTTCCTGGATATCATATTAGTTATTATGTTGCTTGTGGGATTTCTCAGAATCATGCACTGCTGTTGATATCTTGTTGCCTTCATTTTCAATTTGTAAACTCAAACATACTCACAATGTCTTCATTTCTTTTCTTCTTCTCTTCATATCTAGAAAGCCAATTTGTTGGAATCAAGGTGTAGCAACAACAAACCAAATGTAGTATCACATTCTCTTAACTTAAAAAGTGATTACACTGTCAGATTTTGCACTGACACTAACACTGTGATCCACATACTACCAGCCAATCCTCTTATCAGTACATTCAGACATTTTAAAATATCTTGTCCTAGTTGTCATGATGTTGAACAATGGTATCAGACTCTAGAAAAAAATAATTGTTTATGTAAAGAAAGTGATGCTCAATCTTCTCCAAATTGCAGTAGAGGAAAAAGAAATGGCAGAAAGAAGGTAATGAATTTGATAATGTGAATTTAATGTGAATTTGGGTTGGAAAATGAGTGGTTGGCATTTTAAATCTGAATTCATAATGTGAAGTCATGTGTACCAGTTCTGTGAATGTAATTATACATTTCCTTTACATGTTCATATGCTACTATGAGGGATATTATCTTGTTTCAATAGAATTTAACATTATTAATGATTTTCTTTCTTTCCCTTCAGAGAGGATCATGCATCATTTCATGAAATATATACTCATCACAGACTACAGAAATCACTTGTCTACTAACTCAACTGTTTTATTTTATTTCAAATATATCAATTAATGTTGTTATATATTATTATCCAATATTTGTTATATATTATTGAGGTTACAATTTATTATTGTGAAAATTCATGAGATAGTCTTTGAATGAAATTCAAAAAATGAATTTGTATTTGAATATCAAGTGGATTGTTAGTGACTTTAAAGAAAGGTACTGCAGCTTGTTGTAGAGTTGATTGTTGTTCCGTTGCAACCTGATCCAGTTCTAGAATTATTTTCTGATCAGTTACTTTGAGTTCTTCAGATAACTTGGCATCCAATTCTGATAGTTCTTTCTCCTGACGAGTTTTTATTAATTGTAGATTATGGGGTTTTGTATTGATATCCTCTTCCTTGTGATGTTTAATCATATTCATACGTTTCATCTTGTGTTCACCCACTACCTACAATACAGTTTTTAAAGACCACTTATTTCCTTATGTGTGCAGTCTGTAACCAGACCCGACCTACTATTTCCTGATGTTGGCAGTGTATAAACTACTTACATGAATTTCTTGATGTGGCCAGTATATATATATGACCAACCCTAAAAGACCACTCATTTCCTTGTGGGCAGTGCATAGCCAACTAATCATGAATGTACTATATACTGTTTACTCAAGCATGTCTTATAATGGCTTCATTTTAATGAAATTCATTGCTGACCCCCAGTTAGTGTTATATATACCAAACACCTCATGGTTCAAATAGGAGACCTTTCCTGAGTCTGGCTATGCAAGACTAGATAACATATAATATGTATAGTATGGATTGTCTTTCGAATACATGTGATGTTAGTCTTATGAGCCAGTAGGTTGAGTCTGGCTTCACAAGACTAATTAACTGATGGAATTATTAATCCATATAATTTTACCTTCATGCGTCTATTTAAAAGTGATCTCTCATTCAGTTGCTGAATCTCTTCAAGTTCTTTCACAATTTCAAACACTGTTCCATCTAATAACGAAATAGTTAACTCCCTCAAATGTTCATCAGTTATCTATTATATATAAGATATATGTACATCATTTATTATATAATATATAAGATCTCTTACTTTAGATTGTAAGCTAACAGAAAGTTCTTTTCTCATGTTATATAATTTGTGGTAATACAGATCTCTTGATCTTTTATCTACTGGAACATAATTCAACTCCATTTTAATTAATAGCCTGAAATTCTGACCAATGAAATTGCAGGAAAGGCATCCTACAATTGCTAGTGCAATCTCCACCTTTCTTGCCCCACCCTGGCTATGATAACATAGCAATATATTAGTAATAATATTACTTGGCCAAAGTAATAATTTTGCACATGTACGAAAAGGTCAGAGATTATTGTCAAAAATCTCTTCACTGACAGTTAATACAGGCTCAAGGTGATAATGAAAGTGAAGATCCACTTGTATATTTGTACTTTGCATCCATATCTAAGTGCATTCATCATCTTAAGTATGGGTATAAGAGAGTGTAACATTACAATTTGTTGATGTTAAAATCTCAGTGTAACAAAACTATATAAAAAAATCATCAGTCATTGTGTAAATACTTATATATACAGTTTAACATGTAATATTCATATGAATGAAGAAATCACAACACGAGTGAGTGTTTCTGAATTAAAGTCTGATTTATTTGCTTATCATTTTATGTTCAGAATAGTGTCTTGTTTTGTGTAAATCGAAACTCAGAATTTGGCAAGGTGCTAGTGCGGTTCATATATTCATACGGTTGACGATTTCGTGTAGACATTATCAAACTTTGATATTTTGAGTCTTTTTGTGGAGTTTTTGTATTAATGTCTTCCAAAATTGTTCCCATTATGGGAGACTCTTCTCGTTTTTGGATGTTATCGAATGTGTCATAAGCACACTCTATAGTGTGCTTTGGTGGTAGAGGAGGGAGAGGAATAGGTAATGGTGGTCTGGGTACTGGTGATGAGTTTTCAAATTGGAAGGTTAAGTTAAAGAGGGGACTTAAAGGTAAAATATCCTCATCTTCTCCGGTTTCACCAGTACTGTTAGGTGAGTCCTCTTGTTCATTAGAAAATGATGTAGCATTTGGTTCAACAGTACCTCCTTTCAGTAGTGACTGTTCCATTTGTTCAATACTCTCTTGCGAAGGAAACTGTCGTTTTGGTAAGTTGTTTCCTCTTCGTTTCAAGGAGGCTACTTTTGACATTACCTCTATTCTTTCTTTCAGTAGATGAAACATCTCTCCAATGGTAAGTCCAATGAAATAGAAGTGACCCTCACCAGTTTCCGTTGACCTGTTAGTCAAATAATACACACAATGTATGTATATATAAGTTTGTATATTATAAGAACAGTTAGGGATATAAAACTGAAAATAAACAAGATCAGGACAGCGACAAAATTAAACCACCCCATTAACCTCATACATAAGCATATACATACAAGTTGATCATTTCTATAGTCTTAAAAATAAGCATACAAATGTTTATTAACTATTAACTTCTGTTTAGCTAATATCATGTGTCGCACACACATACACAAACACATATATACATACACAAAGTATAACTAACCTTCCAACTTCAATCTCTACTTTACCAACATTGTTATGGTACTGGGCTCGACGTATTGATTTAATTTTCCACTCAAAACTGACTGTATTAGTCTCAGGTAACCAAAATTTGATTCCATCCACATAGAACTGAAGAACGTATTCCCTTTCTCTCTCGGGATGTTCACGACAACGTATTAATTCAACATAAACATGAGCTAGATACAAGTAATAGCATGATTATGTAACTGTGATACGTACATACATAGTTATACCATAAGTGTTTCATTGCCTACATTAGTCCATACATATGTTATATTAAACACAGTCAATAACATGCTAAATACTTTATCATGTAATAAATACATGGACAGATGATGTATGTGGATATAGATCAGTTTGTTTATTGTTTAATATGTAGAAGATATATTAATACTCACTTCGTATTTTCTCTAGTTCATCAAACCATTGCTGTTGTTTGCTGAGTGATCCAAATTGAAGGTACAGAGAGTAGTGTTCAAATGATAACACCAAATGATCTCTAATTCTAGAATTATCACTATTAGACCTATTCAGTTGAAACTTGTGAAGTTTTATTTTAGGTAGAGTCTGTTGATTCATTAACCACTCATCTTCTCTACTGCAGTATGTAATGAAACAGTCAGTTGGAGATAAATGAGAGCAGAGAACCACCCATTGACGTTTGTATTCCTATAATTATAACAATAGTTACTGATGTGCAACAATACTAGAAATACTAATACACTCATGTCAGTATCACTTCTGTGATGGGAATATATAGCATTTAGTATCACTTCCATTGGAACTGATAATTACAGTACATACTATCCCAACCTTATTTCTACCATGTCTAATTCACTTTGATACTATCATACCTTCCATGTGTTTCCTGGCACAGAACAATTAACTGTGCAACCACTTTCAATCTTGAATTTTATCTTAAGATAGTCATAAAGCTTAGCTCCCGAGTCAGATGCCATTGGTAAGATATACCACTTAGTACACTAGTAAGTGTATCAGAAATGTAAACATTATCATTCCTTATGTAGATAACAATAAACATAATTGAATATACATTATTGTTGATTTTAATATTCTATTAATGGTGCTAATGTTTGTGATCCACTGGACCACCTCTCATTGTCTGTAGGAAATGTTTTCTTTCTTTTATTTTTATTTCTCCCAATTACTTTATCATTATCAGAATCAAGTGATGTTAATGATGATGTATGTCTGTTTGTACGTCTCTGATAACGTGGGTCAGAAGACAAAGAAGTATTAGAATGTGATGATTGTACTGATGTCAGAGATTCGTGTGATCCTACATGTATTACTGAATCCTCAAATGTGATTGGAGGGAGAGGGCGTCGTCCAAGTCCAGTATACTCCAGTAAAATTGGGCTATATATCTTGCTGTCATCACCAATAAGGGGCAATGGAGATGGTGGTAGTGGTCTACTTGGTACAAGTGGGAGAGATTTCATATCAGAAGAAATATGTGTGTCCATTTTCACATTAGCTAAGTCTGAAATATGAGTATTACTAAAAGTAACTTTTTTTAGTTTTTGAAGACTTGGTGAAGTTGGTAAGATAGTTAATGATTGCGAGGTTTTTAAACCTGCTGTTTTATTGAATACTAATACTGAGTCAATTATTGGATTCATCTCATCTTCAGCTATTGAATTACTAATATCATCATGTGATTCAATGACTGTATCACATGACATAATATCAGATGATACAATTTCTTTGCCCATGTTTGTTTCAAGGGGAATATCATGTGAGACATCAACACAAGCACTGTGTGATAAAACAGTACTGTCATGATAGTTGTCATGTGAAGGACTGTCATGTGATTCAACAGGTAAACCATGAGATAAAACAGGACTATCATAAGAATTGCCAGTTACGTCATGCGATTCAACAGGTAAATCATGAGACAAAACAGGACTATCATGAGAATTTCCAGTTACGTCATGTGATTCAACAGGTAAATCATGAGACAAAACAGGACTGTCATGAGAGTTGGCAGTCACATTATGTGATGAAAGAGGACTATCATGTGATTCAACAGGTAAATCATGAGACAGGGAGTTGGGAGTCACATTATGTGATGAGAGATGATTGTCGTGTGATTCAACAGGTAAATCAGGAGAACTGTCATGTGAAGTATCCTTATGTATTTCAGCATAAACTATTATCTTGTTTGTATCATTACTGAATTGTGTTTCACTAATATCAGGATAACATTCACTAACAGGTTCATTCGTAGAATTATGATGACTTAAAGATCGACCACTACGCAATATTCCTTGATAGTTTTCATGACATTTTTCATCTTGTGTTTTATTTTCAAAGTCTTCAATATAAAGGGGTGGAGGGGTCCGACTGAACGTCATCATCCCAGCAGAATCATTTGAAATGCTATCTGGATCAACATCTTCAACAACATCATCTAATTTCCCTTCTTCCATAGCAACAGGACTAATCCTGTTAATCCGTTTCTAAATGGACAGAATTAGAACATAAAGCAGTGGAGAAAACAATGGGAATATGAACTGGACAATGGGAATTAACCTCAAAGCAGCACAATCTATTAGAATGTTTTGTCACTTGATCAGTTTTACGTTGTGAAGTGATGTAATCAAATGTAGATATTCCATTGTATACTAAATGAATAGATTAATAATATTAACAGATAATAATGGAATTAAGTTACATACTGAGATAATAATGAAAGAATGTAAGATGACTAAGAAGACAGGTAGCAGCAACTGCCAAGACAAAAAGTATTGCAGTAGCAGTAGGAAACAACGGGTCTGGTACTGCTGCTCCTAGTATCTTTAGTGTGTCATCACAACTAGATATGTTTTGATGCAAATCACAAAAATATCTCAAGTTTTCTCGAGATGCAAAAAAAATAATAAAGAAAATTAGAGAAATGAGGGCAGCAAACACTGCTCCTATTAATCCAGATGTAATTGTAACTATAAAATATCTGTGAAGGAAGGAAATAGGTGTATAGAGAAACTGAGAGGAGAGGTGTACATGAGGAGGGAAGGGACTGACTTGTAGTTTCTCTTTCCTACACACGTGTTAAGCCATTTACAATGATGATCAAATCCATTCACACATTTATCACAAATTCTACAGTGTTTTGCACTTTTACTTCTGTACAACACAATATACATGATAATTTTACTATATTATAGTATATTATAGTACATTGACTTACACATCAGTGTCACACAAGTGACAATGTAAATCTTCAATTACATGTTCATGCCGAGAACGATCAAACATGCCCCTTTTGAACATTCCATCCCTTAATTTCAGCCTTACATTATTATCAGCTGGATTTATTGATGTTGTAATAATAGTACTAAATATATGAATAATGATGATAATACCAGGTATCTGTCAAATGATTAAAGAACAATGAACTGTTTAATATATTAATAAACAAATTGAAATGGTAAATTATTATAGCATCTGGTTGTTATGAATACAAGTTATAGTACTTGTACATTCATATCAAATATGACAATCGTATTTATAAGAGGATACAACATAACCAATAACTCTCCAGTATTGAGGAAAATAAAACACTAGAAATCCATAATGAGATATAATGAACAGTAATACTACCAGCCATGCTATCACCTAATAAGAAATGTAAAATACTATTATTATTATTACAATATCTACCTGGAAAGGATGCCAAGGACACTCCCACCCATTAGTTCGAGGAGACGACACAGAGGGTAGTTTCTCAGAGGAACTAGGTACTTCATCAGAAGACATTAATAAGTATTCAATAAAGATTCACTGAACAATGAATAATAAAGTATATATACACTTCTCTAGTTTTCATAATGACAGGTTATTATTATTTGCTACGCTAGCATGGCACGCCTACATGTACAGCGCTTTAACTTTGTCGGCATTTTAGTAACCATGGAAACGCGTATCGCTGCTCCACCTACTATTAAATTATGCGATATGCATGTATAATGGGAGAAGAAATTATAACAGAGGTCAAAACTCTATTTCCTATTAGTAAGGAAGTATATATAATTATAATTTAAGTTTAAAATTTAATATACAGGTGAAGCATGGCAAGAACATAAGGTACGTCACATCTGTGCTGCTATGACATCAGATCCTGTTGATATCGAAATATTGAGAAGACAAGCTATTTCAAAAGATGGTTTATTATGTAAAGAATTGAGAAAAAGAGTATGGCCAAAACTAATGGGTGTGAGTATATATCATATACCACCATACAAAGGTAATAATTATAATTGGTAATTAGTTTTTTAATTAATGTAATTAATTCAGGTCCATCATTGTTTTCACATAAAGAAAAAGCACAAGTAATATTAGATGTTAACAGATGTGGACGAAGAATACCAAAAGGTAATTGTGTTATGAATCATTGAAGTACAGGATCAATAATCAAAACAACTTGTGTGGGTTATATAAACACTTTTATAATATGTTCATTGTTTGTTTTTATGGAAATAAACAATATATTATAATGTAACGCTCCTTGTTTGGTAATGTACTCTATAACTCAATGTTAAATTATTATTTTGATATATATTAATATTACACACATACATACATGTACCCACATGTACATACATACATACATGTGCCCAAACATACATTCACACACACCTATACAGACATACATACATGTACCCACATATACAGACATACATACATGTGCCCAAACATACATTCACACACACCAATACAGACATACATACATGTACCCCCATATACACACATACATACATGTACCCACATATACACACATACATACATGTACCACACATACATTCACACTCACATATACAGACACACTCTGTGTTATGTTTCTTTTGTTTATTGTTTGTTTTTTGGATAACACAATTATCACACGTGTTGTTTATATAAACTGATTGTATTCTTTCTCTTATAAATTGACTTATAATTATGATCTATTATCATTAATTATGATCTATTATCATTATTCACATTTACTAATAGATTTTAGTGATGTCAGATGTACTGAACTACAAGATGAATTAACTCGTGTTATATTAAGATTATTGATAACACATAAGGAATTGTGTTATTATCAGGGACTACATGATATAACACTGACCTTGTTATTAGTTCTTGGAGAAGATGTCACATTTGCTGTTATGAATATATTAGTTCAATATCACTTGAGGTAATTAATAATAATAATAATAATAATAATAATAATATTATATGATGTATTATATTTATAGAGACTTTCTTGATACTAATATTAACTACACTAAACAAATTGTTAATTATTTAAGTCCTATTTTATCACTTGAGGATGATGAGTTACAAAACTTCATTGAAAAGTAAGTATATATTACCACTTTAATAATTTCTCATGTTCATATCTTAATTAGTTCAGAGTGTCAGAATTTCTTCAGTCTAAGCTGGATAATAACATGGTTCACTCATGTAGTATATAATGAGCAACAGGCTTGTCGTGTTATTGATTTCTTCTTGGCATCTCATCCTATAATGCCAGTCTATTTATCTGCTTCTGTATGTATGTATGTATACAATTATATATGTATGTATGTATGTATACAATTATGTATGTATGTATGTATGTGTAGATGTACGTATGTAACTATGTATATAAGTGTGTAGACATATCTATGTATACAGTGTATGTATGTATTATGTATATATGTACGTATGTAATTATGTATATGCAGGAATGATTATTGATGTTATTCTGTTCATGTTCATCATTAACTCCTATTGAGTATACTATACATATTCAACTATACATATTGGTATTGAGTATACTATACATATTGGTATTGATTATACTATACATATTGGTATTGATTATACTATACATATTGGTATTGAGTATACTATATTCCACTATACATATTCCTAGTTCTGACATGGGGTCAATGTAATATTACCTTAAAAATCAGTAGATTACTATTGCTGCCCAAGTCAGTGTTACTGTTATGGATTACTATTGTATTGAAGTGTCTTTGAAATTCTTTCATGTTGTAAACTAAATGACCATTGCATTTAATGATCATGAGTTTCTCGAAAACAGAATCAGTAATTCTGCACTTTTCTGGCCTCACCTCAAACATTTCCCTCCAATACTAAAAGGTCTCTCTACTGGCCCTACTATAAATGAACATTAAGGTCAATGACAATTACCTCAACATTGAGATTGTATATTACTATCACTATTACTATCTAAGTATCTATTACTATTATTATTTCTATTACCACAGTTTTTTTAAATTACCTAATACTATTACTATTACTTCGAAACATGTGATCTTTACTATTACTATTACCCTATGTCTCATTCCTATTGATTATTCCATACATATTCCACTGTACATATTCCTATTGTATATACATATTCCACTGTACATGTTCCTATTGTATATACATATTCCACTGTACATATTCCTATTGTATATACATATTCCACTGTACATGTTCCTATTGTATATACATATTCCACTGTACATATTCCTATTGTATATACATATTCCACTGTACATGTTCCTATTGTATATACATATTCCACTGTACATGTTCCTATTGTATATACATATTCCACTGTACATATTCCTATTGTATATACATATTCCTCATTGAATATACTGTACATATTATCATCACACACAGTTAGTATTGCATCGTAGAGATGAAGTATTAGCTCAAGAATGTGAGATGAGTGCAGTACATGGACTATTATCAAAACTACCAGAGAATTTAGATTATGATACTCTCATAAATGAAGCTTGTGAATTATATGATAGATATCCACCATCAACTGTAGCATCTTATGGAGGAATAAGACTAAATGATGGGTTAGTAATACTATTATATTACTAGTTAATTATGATTTATGCAGCCTAATGAATCGTACTTATTACAAGTTTCAAAGATTAACAAGACGACAAAGACCAGATCAAATATTGGCTACACTACCAACACCACCTAGTCATAATAATTGGTTATTATTTGAAGAAAATATGTTCACATTCTTAATGAGGTTATTATTGTATTCATCACCAGTTATGATAGGTATTGTAGTGTATTGGTGGATAGGACATCAACAAGTATTTGAGTTTATTAAGAATACAAATTATTTATTGTAGTTAATATCGTTGTTTTTTTTCATTGATTGTTGACCTTTATTTTATAGTGACATATTTATGATTATTACAAGTGTATATATAATAGTTATGATGTGGTACCATCGTGTATAAGAAGAGGATCATCTTGTGAGGTAACTCCTGGTACAATATATACTGTATTACTGTTGGATCCCAAAAGAGGATCAGTTTCAGATGGAGGTGGAACACGACTTAAATGAGATGGTTGATTCCCTCTGTGATAACCTCTTAATTGTTTATATACCCTCATTATATTCAGTGGGTGGATGATGAAGGCAAGTGGAACAAAAACACAAGCTGCATTCCCACCTACAGCATGAATCATCCATAGGGTATATATTCCTTTATTGGCAAGAGCGAAATGTACCCTTTGAGTGACATCAATACAAAAGAATATAGTGAATACTACAGGATAAATAAGAAGAGGAATGAATTCTAACTGTACTCTTCGCTTTTGTTTGATTTGTTGATCTGTTACAGGATCATGTTGTAAAGTGTTTGAACAATATCCACATAAACTACATAGTATTATAAGAGCAGTAACAAACATTACAAGACTTAGTGTGAATACTACAACATAATATAACACAACTTCTTCAGTAAACCCAACTTTATCTATATTACAATCTTTAGTATTCACATTAATCCAACAAAATGCTCCAGCCAATCGATAATGTTCTCCTACAAATGGAATCCATCCGATTAGAGCAGGAAAGACACAACCAATTATAAGAATGATTAGAGGCAATGGAAATCCATTTGAACAACACAAAACTGACCCACAACCACACACAAACCTTCCCATAAAATATATTGTAGTTAAGAATGTTAGAATGTAAGTTACGAGAGCAAAATATTCCAAAAGAAATCCACTAACTTGACAGAATTTATAATTAACAGTAATGACTCTATCACAAGAATCGGTTGTTACTGGAAGAATTTTAAGCACTTCTCCTACACTATACAGTAACACACTACATAATATATATAGTGTTAACTGTTGTGTATGCATTTTTTGAGGTACACATGGTTTGAGAATTTTACATCCAGCTATAACAAATAACATAGTGATAGCACAGCAACTCATCACAACAGACAAAGAAAACAGAGATATCATAGAAGAGAACATTATATGTAACTCCCAGTGTGTGAGATTCAAACAACTGGCTTGATTACTACAAGAAGAGTTATCCATTGTTCTATATGGGCGTATTCAACTAATAATAGCCCAGCCTATAGCCTGTTATTATTAATAGTTAATAACAACTGGATTGATTACTACAAGAAGAGTTATCCATTGTTCTATATGGGCGTATTCAACTAATAATAGCCCAGCCTATAGCCTGTTATTAATAATAATAATAATAATAATAGTCAATAACAGCATTATAATACATACAGTTAAACACACACGAAAAAAACCAATTGTTAGCAAGAATAAAGATATTAGAGAAGAGAATAATCCTCACACTATTAATAGTTTTAATATAAGCTAATAATTCCTTAAGAATCACTCCCTTCGTTGGCTTTCACATGTCTGAGATGTTGAAGAGTGTTTTGAAAATGTATATCAACGAGTGTCTTATCATCATTATCTTCAAGTTCCTCGATATCACTTTTGATTTTATCAATCAACTGTTTTAAAAATGAACTAGATACCTATAAATATAAGAAGATACATTTAGTATATGATTGTATGATGTTAGAAGAGTATACCTCTGTGTTGCCCTTTTCTCTGAATAGACTATAGACATTCATCAAGTCCACAAGAAGTTGCGATTGAACAACTTTGTCCATACATTGATTAGCAATACGTCCAGCTTTTTTAAGACACTCCATTACACGTTTGCCATCATGAAACTGTAATTATTATATTATTATAATAATGAGTCATTTAGCTACAACTTACCTCTTGAAAGGATCCCTCATCAGTAGTTACCTTACCAGACCAGAAGAGATGAGCACATGTCGCTACACATCTACACTGATCAGGTTTTTTCAATAAACGAGAAGCTGCTACAGCACATTTTGATCTACAATAGTAATTTAGAGGATATCAGTGACACACACACACATACTTACCTTAATGCTCCATGATTCTCTTCACCAAGTGATTTCATTCGTTCAAAGGTACCCATAATCAATGTAATACAATTCACTTGTTCACGAGAATCTGATATATCTTCTTCATAGAGTGTGAAAGCCTATAGTAAATGTAATATTTACATTACCTTGTGTTCAATAAGACCATTTGCAATATGTATAGACACCATTGTCACAAAATACAACATAATAAAAATGTTATCACAAACTATGATATGTTGCTCATGAAAAACTAAGTGACTTTGAAAATTCTATTTATGTAAATCAGTATATAATGTACATGCCTGGGTCTCATTACTTACTTGTGTGAGGAATTCATATGCTATAGTTTCTGATGCTATCTGGTCAGCAGTTAGAGCACCTTGTAAATATAGCCTCAAAGATAGTTCAGGAACTAGCTTACACAATGCCATTATAGTTTGTAAACTAAACTGAAATATCTTTTCACATTTAGCACGCCACTTTTGATCCTATGATAGACATATTGATGTAACATTATAATTATTAGTGAATATATATCTTACCTCATCTTTTATTGTTTTATAAGCTGTTATTAGTCTGTATGTAGCAAATATCAATGGAGGAAGTGTGTATATTATTCTGGTATCACCTCCTGTACCAAACTGTTTTCTAGCTCCATTAAGTATCTAATATAATATCTATTATACTTAACAAGACATTGTTGTTGTTATTATAATTAAATATACCTGGTATTATTATTATTATTGTTTATTAAATACCTGATATTGTTGTTTATTATTATTATTATTGTTTATTAAATACCTGGTATTGTTGTTTATTATTATTATTATTGTTTATTAAATACCTGATATTGTTGGTCTGGTTGAGATGCTCTGAATAGATGAACTAAACGTGCCATCATAGATTGTTCTTCTTCAAAGTCCTCAGGATCACACTATTAAATGAATGAGGTACCCCCTATCATTAATGATTAATAATTACCTTTTCAGTTGGTTGATCATCTTGATCAGAAATCAATGGAGAGAGGAGACTAAACAATGCTTCCGCCTGTAAGAATAGATAGATAGATAGACAGACAGATAGATAGACAGATAGATAGGAAGACCTGTGTGAAAGACTCAATACTTGCATCCTTTTCTAGCATTGCTTGTAACATATAAAGTGATAGAGATTTTCTCCCTTCATAATTCAACATCTTAACAAGTGAGAGATAATTCTCTAACTTCAGAACAGTCAAAACATCTTCATCATAACCATCAACAGGTACTTTCAACAGTCGCTGTAGTTCACGTCCTGGAGGCCCATTATGATCAATACTAAAAGAGATTATATAACAATATTAATAATTATATTAATCATTTCTTACTGTCCAGATATCTTTTTAGTGAGTAGTTCATTACAGTATCCAAGCGCCTTGTCAACATAGTCAATATGATCAGAATAGCATTTAATAGCTAAATTAACTAAAGACACATTCAAAGCAATAATATCTTCTACTTCCATATTAGGACGACTCTATAGAGAATAAACAATTGATAGTATGAGGAGTTTAGCCTCAGTGCTCTGACCACACTACCAACATCTCATAATCTCACCTGAACAATAATAGCAATCTCCTGTTGAAATACATCAAATAATTTAATATTAGAAGGAATACCCGAGTCAGTACGATATGCATAAGAGGCAAGTCGATCAATCAGTGATATTACTATACTCTTTACATTAACATTCTCTTGAAGCTCAGCACAAGTCTGTTGAGTAAACAATACTTCAAACATCTATTTATCTATCTATCTATCTATCTATCTATCTATCTAATCTAATCTATCTAATCTATCTATCTATCTATCTATCTATCTTTCTACCTATCTATCTATCTATCTATCTATCTATCTATATATATATATATACATGTTTTTACTCACCTGAAGATATGGATTGAGTGATTGTAAATGGAATTCATCAGGGAATACTTGTATAATACATTCCATGAGATATTCCTGAGCTATCGAATCTCTACATTTAACAACCTGTTCTAATACACTAGGTAGAACAGATTTTATATATAAACTAGAATCAATTGATTCCAGCTCTGATAAACGAACAAGGTTGGTACCAACAAGTATTCTCAACTCAAGACGCTCTTTTTCTCTTCTCTCTTTCTCTTTTGTGTGACCTTGATGTTGCATACGAACCCAAAGTTTATTCATCTCTCCATAATTATGAAGAATAAAGGTAATTGAGTCATGTACTGTACCTCCTTGTTCACTAAATTACAACATATATTAGTAAATAATAAATATAATATAGTATTTATACATACTCCTCTTTGCTACTGATATCTGGTAATAGATTTCTGGTACATTGCAACAAATAGTTTCTCAGAAATAATCCTCTTAGAGGATGTTGAACTCCACGACACATCTCTACCAAGTCACGTAAAATATCCCTCCTTGATCCCTCATTGGCTTTGATGTAAACCGTTCCCACGGTAACCAATAGATATCTATGAAATATTATGTGATCCAATATGCAAAAACCACACTTGTTTGTGTCAACTTACAATCTTGGAATAATGTTTCCAGCATATTGCACTAACTCATATAAATCAGACATTTTCTTTCCTTTTTCAAATTCTTCAAGTAGATATTGTTCAAGATGTCTTAATTGATCTGAAATAGCCATAACTAATTAACAAGCTAAGAAATCTCATAATGACATCATTCTATTATAATACATTATATTGAAGGATACACAACTCATAATAGCTCTTTGGAGAGAGTAAAGATGTTCGTAATTCACTCAACATCGTTGAGGCATGCTTTAATGCATCCATTAGCTTAGTATTATCCTGAAATATATTAATTAGTAATTATATATAATTATTATTTGAATTCTCACCAAACATGTTTTCATTTCAAATGCATTTGCCTCAACATGTTTCAATGCTTCATTCAAGAGTTTCTCTTGATCATCTCCAACAGCTAGAGTCTGGGTTTTGGACTAGGGTGGGGACATTATTAATTGATATTAATCATTCATTCATTAATAGTTTTATATATATATATATAATCATATTTTTCAACAATTACTTTCATTATATTTCAACCTACCATCTTTATTATATTACTACTGTTATTAAAAACCACTAACAGCAACTCTACAGATCTCTCCCCTAAGAGCAGTCACGTGCTCAGCAAAAAGAGGGGTGTGGCTCATTATAAAGTAACCCATAGCAACTAATAAACACCTCTACCAGTGATGGCTACCAATTCAGTTGTGATTACTCCATATGTACATACTGATTATTCACAATGGCAGAGAAGAGATAGAAGCAAGAAGAAAATCCAAACATGTTTTCATTCATTATCTGTTTCTCAAGAGAAACCACAAAAACAATATAAAAAAATTGTGAAGACTACAGACCCTATCAACATAAGATTACTGAAGGTATATAATAGTGATGTATCTATACTAGTATAGGTAAATGTATAGGTGCCTATACCATGGTATAGGTAAATATAGGTATAGGCAAGTAGTATAGGGGAAGATACAGATACTTTACAGACCAAGTTTTGAAACTTTATAGTACTATTTTACTGTAGGAAAAGATTGATACAACACTCAGAATCATATTTTTTGAGCTATTTCTATCTTTTCTAGTAGTTTGTGAGTTTCATTTTCCAACGGAAATGGCTATATATATCACCAGGGCAGTGCTAAACATTAGTGATACACAAGATGTATATATAGGTATAGGTGTAGGTAGAATCTAGTATATAGACAATATTATATATACTTGCATATTAATATTAGTTGCAGATAATGAGTAAAAAGAAGTCCTTAACAAGTTATCAAGAACACAATAAAAGACTGTGAGATATTATTCAATGATCTTTATATAATATTTATTATAATTTGTAGACAATCTCGAAATACTGAGTTAATTACATCTATTCAAGACTCTGATAAGGAAATGGTAAGTATTTTAATTAGTAATAATAATTGTTTATTAATTCTTTGCAGCATCATAACGTAACAGATTCGTTGAGCAAATATCAAAAATTCAAATATTCATTAAAAACTTTACAAGAAATATCTGCTAAAGATATGAAAATAGCTCAACAAGAATTACAACATATTAAATATGATACTAATAAAAGATTAAAATGTAAGGATAATTATTAACTATAATTCCATTAATTGATATTACTATTAATAACTAGGTTTACAAGAGAAACTACTAGATATTGATAATGAATTGATAACTAAGACTAGTCAATTACAAGTATTATTCAATTATAAGGTAACTAAACTATAGTAATAATAATAATAATAATAATTTATTACAGGAGAAAGAGTATCCATTGAAATTAGTTCAAACAGAACAATTGAAAGTGGAGTTAGAATATTTACAAGAGAAACATCATGTAGGTTTAGATTTCATAAATGGTTCATTAAATAATGTATAAAGACGTTCAGCTTTCTGTTCTCCTAGTCCTGGTACCATTGTCAATTCATCTTTACTAGAAGTAATAATTTTATCTAATGATTCATATATATTGGTTAGTGTTGCAGCATCAGTTTTATTAATCTTCTTCACTGTAGTAAGACAATCACTAACTGGTGATATTAGATCACCACGTTCCATTAAAATATCAGGAGGTTTATTCTCAAATATTTTATAAGTTTCAATATAACGAGCTGCCTCTTCATTACTCCAGCATACAATGAGTGTAAGATCAGATAGAATAGCAATATGAGCTAAATCCTTTAATATCTTGTGACATTCCTGTGTATCAACTAATACTAGTAATATTCTTAGCTGGTATAGTTTACCAAGATGTTTAATTCTCTCATGAATATAATTAGGATGAAGAGAATGATATTGAATACTTACAAATAGACAACAAGTTGTTCTTCCCATCACAAAATCAGGAATAATATCTCCAAGTTCCCAAGGAACACTTCTTATTAGTTTAGTCACTGGATTCCTTTGTTGTATTGGGTTCACAAGAACAGCATGTGTTGAAATAGAATCCACTGCTTTAGCAGCCATTTTAAAACAATGAAGAAATTATAATTAATTAATTGCAGAGAGATGAAAACGAATTACAGTTTATACTAAAGGAAGAAAGAACCAAGTTTCAATACAAAATGGAGGCACTTAGAAACCGATTAGAAATACAAGCAACAAAGGTCAGCTCATTTAATATTCATAATCAATTAGAGATTAATTATAATTATAGGATCAACTTAGTAAGATGCAACGTAGTGTAGTGGAAAAAGCAGTGCATAATGTAATAGTGGAAAAGGTTTGTGACTCATTATTAGGAGGGGATGTCCCCCTCATTATACTGTTAATGAGAATATATCCTTTTGTAAATGAAGATGTCCCCTTCATTATTAATACTATATGCTTCTATTAGGAGATATTACTACATGAGAAAATATCAGTTCAGTTGAAAAAAGATATCGCAATATTACAAGATAAGATAAGGTAAAAATGATATAATTATAATTGTTATTATAATTATGTTATTATAATCATATAGACTTTTGAAACAAGTAATGAGAGATAATCCACCTCATGAACTATATATCACTAGTTTAGGAAGGTAGGAACACACGTAATTATAATGATTATCAGGTTAATTGTTTTATTTCAGGTGTAATCCTGAAACAGATATACAACTAGACATACCTCAACAAGAACAATTACCAGTATAATTATTATTAAGAAAATTTGATTTGAAGGGAAAATTAAAGTCAATTAGAAAAAAATTGATTGAGTATATAGTTATGCATATACATAAGAATAGCTACTGGTTGAACTTGAAACATTGCAGTGAATGCCCATGCTCGCAACATTTTGAGAGGAATACTGGTTAGATACTGTAATGACATTACTCAATGATGTCATCACTCTATTTTTAATCCTCAGTCTATTTACAATGTGATCTCCAATGAACAAGTTTCCTGTTGACCATTTTCCTACAAACTCTCCAAATCAGTGCCATACCGCATAGCGGGAAATATTCGTTGGGTGCAAAATTTCGTTATTTTTGTTGGCAGTTGAGGGCAACTAAAATTTGAATCAACAAAAATTTGACTTGAGGAAAATTTTGCGACAGTCATGTGTGGTTTCGAAGTCACACCTCTCACACGTGTGTTATTATTGTTTACTAGCGATGGCTCTTTATCGGTATTTTAAGCCTGATTCATCTCTTCCAGACCCCAAGGGACCGCTATCAGACATAGTTAAGCCAGAGGCTATAAAAGATGCCAATGAAGCGGTAAGAACTACATAATGATAGCTAACACAAATTAATTTTTAAAAAAAGGTGTGACTAACTGCTATGGTCGATCAAGCGCTCGCCAACGAATTTATTTCACCGAAAATTTATTCTAAAAGCTTTTTGTATTTTTAACAAAAATTTCTTCCAATGGAAATTTCCCGCTATACGGTATTTGCTGGTTAATTGTAATTTCTAATTATTAATCTCAATACAATGTTACCAGACATTTGCAGACACAAGGTATAAAAATGAATTAAACTATTTGTATTGCATATTCCTAAATTACTGTCCTATAATCTGCCATCAACAGCTCACCGTGTCTGAAATTCAATACGTAGAAATATATATTCCAAAGAGATTTAACTATACAACAAGATATATAGAGAAAAAAACATCCCTATATTTGCTTTGTGATGACTATGTATTAAGCATTGCTGATGGCACTAGTGTCTCTACCTTTCTGTGTACTCCTGGGGCCTGAAGACGTAAGTGTAAGCCTAATTGCAGTCTAAATACACAGATGTCTGATGAACTGACTGAGGTACTCCTTCAAGGTTCTAAATGATGACTTCCTCGTGTCTGAAACTCAAAAACTTATCATACTTACTTTTTAAAGATTCTTGCATAATATCTATACTGTTTCTCTGCTATATACAACAGTTATTAGCAGTTTTACATCCATTCTGAATCTTCCTGGCTGGTCTGTAGCTCAAACGTGCGTTCTTTTACGCGCCACGCCCATTAATTGACCGAGCCCCCCGGGAATGACGCAACTTCCTTAACTACGTATACAACGCATAGTCGCGCAAGTGACACAAGAATATATATATATATAATATATATATATACATTAAACCCCGTGGAAAGCAATTATAGGGATGGCCCTACGGGCCATAATAATACTACATTGTAGATTAGGAGTTTACTCACCTTGGTAACCATTTGTAATCTTCTCTTTTGGTAGCTCAGCATATATAAAAAAGATAATATATATTATAATAATTATTCAATATTGGTATTTACTGTAGATTAAATTACAGGTATATTGGGTTAAATCTACTCTGAAAATACATTCCTAAATTACTGTCCTATAATCTGCCGTTAACAGCTCATGGTGTCTGAAATTCAATACAAAGAATAAAGTAATATATATTCCAAAGAGATTTAACTCTACAGTAATACATTATTATACATTGTAGATTAAGAATTTACTCACCTGTTGTAATTAGTAACCATTTGTAGTCTTCTCTTTTGGTAGCTCAGCATATGAAAAAAGATAATATATATTATAATAATTATTCAATATTGGGGGTATTTACTGTAGATTAAATTACAGGTATATTGGGTTAAATCTACTCTGAAAATACATTCCTAAATTACTGTCCTATAATCTGCCGTTAACAGCTCATGGTGTCTGAAATTCAATACAAAGAATAAAGTAATATATATTCCAAAGAGATTTAACTCTACAGTAATACATTATTATACATTGTAGATTAAGAATTTACTCACCTGTTGAAATTAGTAACCATTTGTAGTCTTCTCTTTTGGTAGCTCAGCATATGAAAAAAGATAATATATATTATAATAATTATTCAATATTGGGGGTATTTACTGTAGATTAAATTACAGGTATATTGGGTTAAATCTACTCTGAAAATACATTCCTAAATTACTGTCCTATAATCTGCCGTTAACAGCTCATGGTGTCTGAAATTCAATACAAAGAATAAAGTAATATATATTCCAAAGAGATTTAACTCTACAGTAATACATTATTATACATTGTAGATTAAGAATTTACTCACCTGTTGAAATTAGTAACCATTTGTAGTCTTCTCTTTTGGTAGCTCAGCATATGAAAAAAGATAATATATATTATAATAATTATTCAATATTGGGGGGTATTTACTGTAGATTAAATTACAGGTATATTGGGTTAAATCTACTCTGAAAATACATTCCTAAATTACTGTCCTATAATCTGCCGTTAACAGCTCATTGTGTCTGAAATTCAATACAAAGAATAAGATAGTATTTAGTAATATATATTCCAAAGAGATTTAACTGTACAGTAATACATTATTATACATTGTAGATTAAGAATTTACTCACCTGTT
Organism: Petrosia ficiformis; assembly: GCA_947044365.1. Taxonomy (NCBI): domain Eukaryota; kingdom Metazoa; phylum Porifera; class Demospongiae; order Haplosclerida; family Petrosiidae; genus Petrosia; species Petrosia ficiformis. The sequence continues at coordinate 109,845 of OX345642.1, read as the reverse complement.
GAGTATTTCTTGTTAACTCCTAAGAAAAATAAACATATTATTTAAATATCAGTAATTAAAAACACAAAGCATTAAAAATACATCACTAAATGGATCAACTGGCACAGACGGCCCCTCATTAATTAAGCACGATAGGTGTGGCAGGTTGTAACTTTGCTCGCTATCATGCTGATGATATCCCTACCGACAAGGGGCCTAAACTGGGGGGGGGGGGGGGCTGCGCCCCCCCAGACCCCCCTGTTTGTCAGGAACAGCGCTGGGCCTATCTGCCCAACGTAAATGCCCAACAGTGGGGTTAAATAACACCACACCTATCGTGCATAATTAATGAGGGGCCGTCTGTGCCAGTTGATCCCAGCAATTCAACATTTCTTTACCACGCTGTATGAATGAACAATGATAACATAAAACTCACCTACAACACTTTCTTTAAAGGTACCAGTAATCTTATTCCTCTTCTCCATGTTTCCTTGTTACATATTGCTCTAAAGAAATACATGAAAATAAATATCATAAATAATCGGATATATTTCATGACAATAAGAAGCAATCATCGGTCCCAGCAATTTGTAGACCTGGTATTTACTATTTAAAAGGTATAGGATTGCTCACAAATAGTTCTTCCATACACACTTACCTCATCTCCATCTTGTCTTCTTGCTTCTGTGAGAAATTTAAATTATACGCATGCGCACAAAATTAATTAAAATTGCGTAATAATAAATACGTATTATTATTTTGATAATAGTACACAATGTACAATACTAAATATAATATAAGAACAATACATTTATAATAGAAAGTATTGAATAGTTGTTGTGTATAAAAGAAGCTATAACTATCTGTTATTATCTGTTAATAATAGATTCTTTCAACTACTGAGCAGATATTCCAAGGTGGTGCCGTAGTGGTGGGAATGAAGTTTCACTGTCAATACCATTGATACAGCCATCTTCTCTCTCCAATAATATTTTTGCAATACATTATTATTATTTTTATTATTATTACTAGAATATCGCAATATTACAAGATAAGATAAGGTAAAAATGATATAATTATAATTGTTATTATAATTATGTTATTATAATCATATAGACTTTTGAAACAAGTAATGAGAGATAATCCACCTCATGAACTATATATCACTAGTTTAAGAAGGTAGGAACACACGTAATAATTATAATGATTATCAGGTTAATTGTTTTATTTCAGGTGTAATCCTGAAACAGATATACAACTAGACATACCCCAACAAGAACAATTACCAGTATAATTATTATTATAAATTAGAAAATTAAAGTCAATTATAAAATTAATTAACAATAGTACTAATCTTGATTGAGTACATAGTCATGCATATACATAAGAATAGCCACTGGTTGACCTAATACTATAGATACCCATACTATAACATTACCAACTTGACCCTTTGTGATTTCAAGAGAAGTCAAATATACTAGAGGGATCTACAAGGTGACACAAGATGTAGATATAATATGAGGTCATGTGACTTACTTGAAACAACATTGCAGTGAATGCCCATGCTCGCAACATTTTGAGAGGAATACTGATTAGATACTGTAATAAGTGTTCATGACATTACTCATAATAATTAATGATGTCATAGTCTATTTATAATGTGATGTCATTGTTCATCAGTCTATTTATAGTGTGATGTTATCATTCATCAGTCTATTTATAGTGTGATGTCATTATTCATCAGTCTATTTGTAATGTGATGTCATTATTCATCAGTCTATTTATAATGTGATGTCATTATTCATCAGTCTATTTGTAATGTGATGTCCTTAATCATCAATCTATTTTATAGTGTGATGTCATTTCATCAGTCTATTTGTAACGTGATGTCATGTGATATAACTATACCTCATGGAAGAATGCAGATAATAGGAATACAGCTAGTTGACCAATCATTTTCGAGTATCCAAGACTAATTATTGGATTATACACATGTCTAAAGAATGGTAATTAATTCTTGTTATTCTATAAAATTAATTAATTAATAACCTTGATGCCCAGCGGTGTACTGGAATATTCCATTGTCTCCAAAATTGTGAAATACTCTCAGCATTCCACCAATCCTTGTAGAAACAACGATCACCAAATCTTAAGATTTCACCAGTAAAATTTAAGAACGAGTGAAAGAACCAATAGAATCCCAGCAACCATATTAAATGATTAGGAAGCTAATTATAAGAACACAAATGAATAATTATATACATTAATAATAACTCACAGCTAGTCGTAGAATTCTTTCAATCATATTAGACAATTGCATTTTCTAAATTATAATAGATAATATCTCCAGTATATATTATATTACAAACCTGAAATGGTTCAACAGAACTGAAAATAGTAGGAACCAGCCACTGTTGGGTTAGAGCTATCAACACATAGAATAGAAACACCTGATAATTATAATGATAATAATAATAATAATAATAATAATAATAATAATAATGAATATTAAACTCACTGATTCAATAGTTCTTCTAAATAAAAACATTTTCCTTATTTTGGGTATTCTGGGATAATTCAGTTCATAACACAAAGTTGGTGCAAACATGAAATACATCAGATCTACAAATAATATATTTATTTATTATGTTATCAGTTGTTTATTTAGTGTAGTTATCAGTTGTTTTATTGTCCCCTTCATTATACCTTTTAAATTAATATTATCAGGATAATAAACTTTCTTTTCGTTGCCTTCTTCCAAGACTATAGACATAATGAATAATACATTATAAAAGATAATTAATCTACCTTGCTGTCCTATTGTTCTACACCAATGATTAACTTGACAATATGACAATATCTTCATCCATACAATAGTGTATGTCATCATTGCTATAAATGCTCCCACTACAAGTGTATAATAAGTACATAATAAATATATATGGTACTACTCTTTTGTGTGTGTTATCTGTTTGAGTCAAAATGTGCATCTGTGTACCCCCTCTGGTCTAAACAGGTAGGTGTGTGTATGTGTCAATTCACCCCCTTCAGGTCTAAACAGGTAGGTGTGTGTATGTATCCATGCACCCCCTTCAGGTCTAAACAGGTAGTCATGTGTGTGTGTGTGTGTGTACCTGCTCCAGGTCTATACATGAATGTAATGAAGACAGGAAATAAGATAAGAGTCAAAATAGTGATAGTATAACACAATAAAACATTTCTATTTGTCAATAGACCCTGGTGAGAAGATATCACAATAAAACACTCCACAGATAGATACATGTAATAATATATGAACTTAATTAAACCATGAGGTACATACTTTAACTGCAGCTTTTTCTATACACAATGGAAGTATTGAAAATACCGTTAACACTAAAATAGAGAAAATAATAATGTAATATATTTCTGTATACACATATTATTAATATACTTACTGGATATTAATATCATTGCTGAATAACTGAACAATTGTAATACACCTACCAGCCATAGAGATGGGTCTATTAGTAAACCATATCTATTATTATACCATAAATATAATAATAATAAACAATTGTCTTTCTTACTTTTGTAAGTTACTTATCACACTCTGAGAATTGGAAAAAACCTTACAAATTAATAATAATAGTTACCATATAATAATACTGTAATTCGGGAAAATTTCGTACAATAAAAATTTTTGTATAACAGTATGCGTACAAAATTTAAAAATTCGAAAATTAACGGGTATATGGAAATAAACGGTGTTCGTAAATAATAACGTACGCGCGTACGAAAATTTATACATACGAAAAATAAAAATTCAAAATATTTTAGAGACGAAATATTCCCGGTAATTATTATTAATATAATTACAATTGTATTTTAAATGATGCATTTAGATTCACATAACCAAACTGTTAGGTTAAAATGCAACTCACTAAACAAAGAATACAATCATTCAATAATCCCCTGTAATTATTAAAACCACTTGAAGTAGAGAAGAAAGACTCTTGTTCTCTGTGACATCTAATAAATAAATAAACAATAATGTTTATAGAAAAAAAAACAATAATATTATAAGTACTTACGGCCTGTATTTTTGTATTGCAGTTGATCTATTAGGAGATGAAGGAGGAGACAAGGAGCCTTTCCTGCTCCTTTTTCTCTTTGTCACAGCAGAGTCTGACATTACTTGTAAACTACCGGTTCAATGATATGGCTTTATAAGAGGTGTGGTTGATCAACACGTGTTTATATCATGATGCATTACAGTGTTTCTGCCAAGGCTTATGGAAAGATTATATTCCATTGTGCTAAGTATCCACATAGAGCTGTTAATGGAGTATTAATTGGAACCATTTCAAAGAAAGACAATTCTGTTCAAGTTCAGGATTGTGTGCCATTGTTTCATGCTGAACTAGACCTGACTCCAATGCTAGAAGTGGCATTAACACAAGTGAGAATACAAAATGATTTCTATAATTAAACTCATTTATTTGATAGGTAGAAATATATGCTATATCAAAAGGTTTGAGTATTGTTGGTTACTATCATGCAAAACCTCAATTGGATGATTGCAGGTATGGTGTACATTCATAATACATGTATTATGTTAGTGTTGTTATACTTGTCTAGTTTGACAGATACAATAAAGTCTATAGGAAGCAAGATATCTCAGAATAGTGATGTGTCGTGTGTGTTAATGGTATGACGAACAGTAATAATTATAGTTAATGATGAATATTAATATTTGTAATTAGGTGGATAATAGGAAAATATTGACATCACACAATGAATTAGCTGTAAAGGTATATATATCATGTGGTAATTGTTTATGTATGTATTATAATATATTATATTAGATGTTTATTAATCAAGAACAAACCAGTCAATGGAAGGAACAAAGAAACATGTATTGTTATAATAATTATGTATTAATTATTCAATAATAATGTTATTGTTTCAGATCGTTGATGGGTGGAGATCCAGTGATGTCATTGTTAATCAAAGCTGTAGAAAATGGGATATTCCAGAAACTAATTGATTTCGATAATCATTTGGATTGTGTGGATGCTGATTGGACAAACCCTTCAATTAATAAATTTATCGAAGAATTGAAAGAACAGTAATAAAATTCCTAGTTTTATATAATTATATCAAATACTCAACCAATTAACTAATATAATTATAATACAACTAATTAATTGCTTTCCTAAATATCACTTAAAATCCTTTTCTTTTTGAAACTGTTTCTGCACATCTAATATCAGACCTTCAGTGTCCATCACTGTTATACAAGTCATTGCCATAGCCTTTGCAGCAGTCACAGTCTTCTCGTGAGAATCAAGATAATTAGCCACTTCAGTGAATCCAGTCGAGTGGTTCACTTCACCAGATCCAATACTATACTTTGGATGAATGGAAGGAACAATATGAGATACATTTCCCATATCAGTGGACCCAGCAGGAGCTGATGGAATGATATCATTTACTCCTAATGTCCGTAAATGAGTCTCAAACAGGCTACCTAATACAGGATTCGTTAGTACATTATCGTAATCATGAAATAATTTCTTTATTTCCACTGACATCCTGTTGTGTCAGCAGCAGCCTGAAAACAGGAAATGACTTTACTCCTCAATATTTCAAGCTCTTGTTTATTTGGAGCTCGGATACAATACTCAGCAGATGCTTTCTCTGGTATTATATTGGGTTTAGTACCTCCATTAGTAATAATAGCATGTACTCTCCAAGAAGGTTTGAACTGTTGACGTGCAAGAGATATTCCATTATAAGCCTGTACAACAGCATCTAATGCATTTATACCCTCCCAAGGAAATGCTGCTGCATGAGCAGCCTTACCAATATATGTCACCTGTATTTGTGATATAGCGAGATACTCATTAAAAATTGCCGTTAATGGAGATGGATGGACCATCATAGCTATGTCAATTTCATTGAATGCACCTCGTTCTATCAATTTCACTTTACCTCCTCCACCCTCTTCTGCTGGTGTTCCCATGACTGTCACATGACCTATCAGACCAGCATTAAGGGCGGCTTGTAGTCCCAACCCTGCAGCTATCCCAGCCTCGGCTATCAAGTTGTGTCCACAAGCATGTCCAATCTCTGGTAAAGCATCATATTCACATATTACACACACAGAGACACCATTATCTTTGCTGCCCAGTTCAGCTTTGAAAGCTGTAGGTAAACTACAATAACCTCTTTCTACCTGAAATCCTTTAGACTCCAAGAAATCAGTAAGTAGCTTATGTGCTTTGTATTCTTGAAAATTCAATTCAGGATTCCTCCATATTTCGTCACTAAGTGATCTCAACTCTTCTTTGTGATCATCAATACACGATATAGCTGTAGTCACACGTGGTAGGGCCTAAATTTATAATTAAATTATTTATTCATAGATCTAGATTAATAATTGAAGCTATTAATTAAAGATGAACAAGTCCTTTGCATTGCTATTTGATGGTGGTATTGCAATATTGCGAATGGTAAATGGAGAGAATAGAATGACTCCAATGTTTGTAAAACAATTTCTAGGTTGTCTAGATGAAGTAGAAAGGTGAGGATAATACATAATACCCTTTAATTATATCCTTCCCTCCCTCTAAAGGTCAGAGTCAGTAAAAGTGTTGATTACAACTGGTGAGGCTAAGTTTTATTCAAATGGATTAGATCTAGAAACATTGCAAAACCTACCACATGAAGAACAACAAGAATTTAGTACAAACCTTCATCTGCTATACAAACGAATTCTGACATTTCCAACACCAACCATAGCAGCCATTAATGGTAATTAATGATGTTATAACTTACTGTTAATGTGTTATCTGTTGATTAGGTCATGCTTATGCTGCTGGGGCAATCCTGGCACTATCACATGATTACTTGATAATGAAACAAGAAAGAGGTTGGCTTTGTTTACCAGAAATTAAACTGTTGAGGCCATTTCCAGTTTCATTAATGGGTTTGATAAAGTGAATATATTATATTAATTATATATTTAATATGTTACATACATATACACAGGGCCAAAATCCCTTCAACAGAGTATCTGAATGCTATAGTTATGGGAAAACGATATACAGCAAAAGAAGCTACTGATACTCGTGTTATACAAGAAATGTGTCCAGGAACTCACCTCATGGAAAGAGCCATTACAATTGCTAAGGAATACTGTAAACAAGATTATGATAGAGAGATGTTATCACAGTTTAAAAATGATGTATTTTTTACTGCTGTTAAGAGTATCACCGATCCACCAACATTTTATCCTAAATTGTGATGTTACTTTTGCAAATACGTGAAATTATTTTGAAATAATTAATAAATAATTACATTGATATCCTAATTACATACCCATTCCTGTTAGCCTGATGATGCATCTTGTCATTACCTCATGTCATGTGACAGATCATGTGATCTGAATACAAGAAGAGTGACTAGATCACACAATGTTTAAAATATGCAGTGTTTTGTATATAATTTATTTATAAGAACCTTTCTGCTATAACATGCAGTCTTGGTCATGTGCTCTGATACAGAAGCAAGTACACACCCCCTTTTGTTGACTGATGTGTATATTAAAAGCTGTAAGGAGAATAACAAATTATTTACTACAATAATATAAATACAGAATGCAGGAAAAAAGAAAAAACAGTGCATTCATTAAAATTATAATACATGATTATATTACCCCTCATTATAATTATCACAAAGTCTTGAAGATCAGATCATAACAATCCCTGTAATGAAGTACATACAATAGTGTAATATTTTAAATACATATTATAGTCACATGATAGTCACATGATCTAGTCAATCTTTTCTGTTATGAAGGGATGTTGCAAAGCTTGATTGATAGATAGACGTTTTGCTGGGTCCAACATGAACAACTTGTCAAGAAAGTCCTTTAGCTGGTGTACTTTCCTCATATGAGCATCATCAAGACTCTGGGATCCAACGAGATCAGTAAGAAGATCTCGGACATGAGCAAATGATGTAATAACAGTAATCTTTTCCTGTATGTGTGTGTGTGTGATAATCAATACCTGGTACAAAATTACACTCACTTTTTGTGTGACTTTATCAACCTCACGATATAAGAAGTTAAAACTTCCATCAAAATGAGTTTCTCTGAACATTCCTTTTCTTGCCATACGATGTGACATCTTTCCCTTCAGTTCCATCATTAGTTTTAACATTTCGTTATTACTCTTACCAGGAAATAATATCTTTCCTGTGTACAGCTCATATATAGTAGTCCCAACTGACCACATGTCTATAGCATAGTCATACTTACAACCCATAACTGAAAATGAAATGGGAAAATAAAGGACAATGGAGAGAGTAATACATTAATTAAAGGACAATGGATTAACTAAAGGGACAATGGATTAATTAATTGAAGTGACAATGTATCGAATAAAAACAAACTCACTTATTTCAGGAGCACGATAAAACCTACTAACAAGATAAGGAGTTATTTCATTTTCATTAATGAAACAAGCTGAACCAAAATCACATAACTTCAGCAATAATTTGGATTCATTAACCTATTATGATACCAGTTATATTAGTAATTATTAACATAATTATACTTACCAATATATTATCTGGTTTAATATCAGCATGTAATACACCACATCTCTTCATTAATTTTAATGATAATAACAACTGTTGACTATATGATCTAACAGCTTTAATATGCAGACCAATATTCTTTCCATATCTTTTCAATACTTCACGTATATTCATACTATAGTATTATAATAAATATTAATATTAATATTAATGATAATATATATTTACCTCATTGATTCAAACACAAGGCACAAGTGATTTTTATGAAAGAAGTTATGAAATAGTCTAATACAATGAAATTTATCATCTGGATCACTATCATTCAGTTTACGAAGTATATCCAGTTCTTGTAAACCTGTTTTATGCCTTAAAGAAAAAACAATTTGCAATTAATGAGTTAATTAAAAGGGGCGTGTCTACTTACATCATTTCATTATTTCTAATTATCTTAACAGCAACTTCTTGATTGTTTTTTAAATTATCTCTAGCTCTTACAACATTACTAAACACACCCTGACCAGTATACCCATATACAACATATCGTCTATCCAGTTGTTCACCAATACGAACACCTAGAATATAATAATATTACAGTACTATAGAAAATGAAATGACTTACGATAGTATCCTTCAGCATCATCCCAATTATCAGTCAAATTTGGATTCTCTCCTATTCCATCAGTTATATATGCAGCATTTGTACCAGGACTCTATAAATAGTAAAGATATTATACAATATAACAATATAATGATGTAACAATATAATATACATGTAACTATATAACAATACTATACATGTAACTATAATATATATATAACAATATAACAATATAATATACATGTAACAATATAACAATATAATATACATGTAACAATGTAACTCATAACAATATAATATACATGTAACAATATAATGATGTAACAATATAATATACATGTAACTATATAACAATACTACACATGTAACTATAATATATATATAACAATATAACAATATAATATACATGTAACAATATAACAATATAACAATATAACAATATAATATACATGTAACAATATAACAATATAATATACATGTAACAATATAACAATATAATATACATGTAACAATGTAACTCATAACAATATAATATACATGTAACAATGTAATGATATATAATACAGTATATAACATTACCTGCCATGTTTTCTCTACTATTACATCCTCTTCACTGAACATATCTTCTTTAACAGCTGATCTTATATTAGCCAGTCCTGTCTTCACTTGATTCTCTACTACTAGTGAAGTCTTGACAACAGAGGGAGTGCTATCTGATAATGACTGCTGAGCCTACATATGCGTGTATATGAGTAATAATAATAATAATAATAATAATAATAATAATAAAAATAAAAAAAATAATAATAATGGTCTCACTTGATTAAGAGATTCTTCAAGATCTTTAGCAGCTTCATTACCAACTTTCTCACTATCACATGATTTAGTACTACCGGCTGGACTAGTAGCTACACTGGATAAATGAGGTACAGGACCTTTGAGCTGTAAGACAGAGAGAGGGAGAGAAGTATAATCTTAGAAAACAGGAGACAACTTACATATTGGTATTTCTGTTCAATTGATTTTCTAAGTTGTCTTCTTCGTTCGATAATAGTATCTTCATCTTCTTCAGATTCTATTTCAATATCAAGTTCTCTGTAATTAATATATTAATACAGGTATTACATGTATGTTGTATACAACACCTCAACACAATTACATTACTAACATATACTTACTCTTCTTCTTCTGAATGATGATTATTTTTAGTTAGCGAACCACTTCTTCGTCTTCTAGGTAAGTATTGTCTATTCTCTCGTGGACTTCTTAACCATCTTCTGTCATTATTCTGATGTCTTGGTGATTGTCTCCTGGGGCTCCTTGAATATCTGTGCCTCCTGATTGGTGATCTCACTGGTAAATATCGTCTTGGTGAACGAGAAAAACGTTTTACTGGTGAATGTGACCTACGTCTTACAGGAGACCGAGAGGTTCTCCTCCGAGGGGATCGAGAGTACCCTCTCTTTGGTGATCGTGTAGACCGTCTCCTAGAAAATTGAGAAGATCTCCTTTGAGGGGATCGAGAATACCTTCTCTTTGGGGAGTGTGAAGACCTTCTTCGAGGAGATCGAGAAGGCTGTCTTCTTGGGGATCGAGAAGATTGTCGTTTAGGGGATTTAGAAGAAGTTCTTTGAGGGGATCGTGAGTATCGTCTTGGAGACTGTGAAGACCTTCTTCGAGGAGATCGAGAGGATCTTCTTCTCGGGGATCGAGAAGATTGTCGTTTAGGGGATTTGGGGGAAGTTCTTTGAGGGGATCGCGAGTATCTTCTCTTTGGAGATCGAGGAGATTGTCTTTTAGGAGATTGAGAAGATCTCTTCTGATAAGATCTTCTTTTAGGTGATTCAGATCTCCTTCGTGGAGAACGAGATCTTCTCTTCGGTGATCGAGATCTCCTTCGTGGTGATTGAGATTTCCTTCGCGGTGATCGAGATCTCCTTCGTGGTGATTGAGGAGATCTCTTCGGGGACTGAGAAAATCTCTTCTGTGGAGATTGTTTTCCAGGAGAAGATGGTAGAGTGAGATCAATAATGGCATTCTTTTCTGTAGAATATCTTCTTGGTAAGTGGGTTATATTTCTTAGTGGTGATTTAGATGATTGTCTTATGGAAGTGTGATTTATTGAGTTATGAGGAGATTTAGAATGGTTTAATATTTGTTTTGCAGGTGAAGAAGGGTCAGGGTCAATAGAGGTCGAATGTTCAGTTTGGACATGCAATTTCTTTGGACCATCTTCAAGTAATTGTAAATTGAAAGAATCATCCTCCACAAGTCCATTTTCCTTACTACCTGTAACCACGCCCTCTTTATAACGTTTAGCCACGCCCACTTCTTGGTTACTGGGTGAATGTTGTCTCTTATGATGTTTCTTATGTTTGTGTTTGTGTTTACTCTTCTGGTTTTCATCTCCATCTTTTATCTTGTGTTTCTTGTGTTTATGTTTATGCTTGTGTCTGTGTTTTTTCTTCTCTGCAGTTCTGAATTGGACAATAATTTAATGAGTATATACTAATATTATATTACTCACTCTTTCTCAATCAAGCCGTTTGTTTCTCCTTCTTCTTCGATTATTTGTCCTTCTTCTTCAGAAGAATAGTCTAGTTTAAGCAAAGACTCGTTGAGAACACGTCCAGTACTAGCAGCCATTTTGATAATACATTCAACATACGTTGTGTTATACTGAAATATACGGACATGCACGGGTATTGTAATAAAGGTGTGTCTGGTGTGGGTATAAAGAAGAGTCTGATTTTCTACACTCTAGTCTAATTAGGAGATAATGGAAGATCATCCAATCACTGATGTTGTTTTTGTTACTTCACCTGATAACTGTCCTGATGGATACAAAATTGTAAGCAAATATATGTATATATAGTGGCCTATATGTATATATATATATATATATAATATATATATAATATATATATATATATATATAATATTATATCAGTATATATATATATATGTATATTATGTTGTAAATATCCTAAATTAGGCTGGGTTGCTATGGTAACATACAGATCAGTAGTGCCTGAGTGGTTTGCTACTCGTGGTATGCAACACTGAGGAGTAATATTAAGTAACTCTTCAGTGTTGATTGATTAGAGTACTGGGCCTAATTCTATTACCATTCACATGTAATATATAACATAGTGTTAACTGTTTGAGGATTCCCAGGTAGACCAGCTTGAACTTCCTGTCTAAAAATAATAAACTTTCTTTCCTTCCAGTTACTAAATTGTCCTTGTGGTCATCCTGCTAATTTGTGGAAGAAATTTGTGGGAGCATCATCTGAAGAACGGTATTTATGTTACACTAGAGAAGATAAAGTTAGCACCATTTGTATCTGTGTGTTATAATTAATTATTAGGAATGCATATTATGGGAATGACACTAAATTATTAGTATGATGTAATATTTACTAATACATGGTACAACATGTGTTCTTTGGAATACCTTTTTATGGATTATTATTTACATCCTGGGAAAGTACATTCTGTCTCCACTAATAACTTATAATGTATAAATAATATGCTATCTATTGTCTAGACGGGTATGGTAATAGAAGATATGTATATACCAGGAAGTGGTGAAAGATATGTTGTGAAAGGATATCAAGTTGCTAAAAGAACTGTTGAAGGTACCAAACTCTTGTATGACACATCTTGTGTTTAAAGTAAACAAACAAGGTTAACATTGTACAATGACAATTGAATGGTATTATAACCTTACGACAGTAAATAGGAAATTCGGAGTAACTCTATATAATTTGTATGTAGGAGTTTAGTACAACTGTTATCATGTAATGTGACATATTTTGATTATCAACGCATTGTAATGTTGTAAAGTGTAGTTTATATAATGTATATTAGGTGATGATTCATTGAATTGTCGATATCTTGCTATCAAGAAAGTCAAAAGAAACATTGCTAAGAATGTTGTATATGATATAACAGTGTTCAGATATAAAGACAAACCAGCTTCTTGTTACAAGAAACTGGGAGCGTAAGTTAATGTTATTAATAATTTCAATTGTATGACAATGTATTTATTATAGTAAACTAAATGGATTATATATATGTGTGAGAATTGATGAATACAAAGAAACAGGGACCTCTCTGCCAGTGAAGACTGAGCAGCCTCCTAAAGAACCTCCTCCACCAAGAAAAGTTTCTCCTCCTCCTCTCATCACAACATCCTCATCTGTGACACCCCAGCCTTCATCTAATTACACTAACAGTCCACCACAACCCATTGTTCCTGTGTCCACTCATCCCTCCTATGCCCCACCCACTAATAATCGATCCTCCAATGTCCCACCCACTCAGGATCAGCCCTCTTATGCCCCACCCACTAATAATCAACCCTCATATGCCCCACCCACTCATAGTCAACCCTCATATGCCCCACCCACTCATAGTCAACCCTCCTATGTCCCACCCACTCATAATCAGCCCTCCTATGCCCCACCCACTCTAACATATCCCAACTCCTCTTACCTTCCACATACTAATGAGTATTCATATACTCCACCCATGTCTAACAAACCCAGTTTCTCTTCTACTCAACAAACTGAAGGAACTGACTCAACACTCTTGTTAGGTTTTGAACACCTGGACCTTGATCAACCAATACCTGATCATTTTCACGATTTTGATGATAGTCCACCAGACTCTCCTGAGCCACCTGTTCACGAAGAAGTTACTGTACAACATAATTATACATTAGGATCACAACCACCTCCACCCACCTCATCAAATATAGGAGGGGTTGTTCCACCTAATACCACATCATATTATCAACCATATAACTACACACCACCATCAACTGGTTATCGTCCAGAGCCTTCATTGGGATTTAACTTTGGGCCACAAACAGGAGGAAGTGGTGTGTATCCAGCATATGGTGGACCGTCATATAGACCCCCTGTAAGTTCAGGATATGGTGGACCTTCATATAGACCCCCTGTAAGTTAATACGTTTAGGAATGATTTTATCTTTAGTCTTGCTTTCATTTTTAGATTCATCAATCGTATAATACCTATCAACAGCCACCTGTTAATAATTATCCAAGTACCTATTATCGACCTCCATCAGGTGGTACACAGTATCCAGGAAATTATCGCCAGCCCCCATCTCAATATCCAGGGAACTTCCAACAGAACAAGAGTGGATCAATTGGATTCAAGTTCTGACAAATTTTGTGTCATGTATAACAATATGCTGTTATAAAAACGATCCTTTTCATATTATGTATTATATATAATATAATTATAATAATAATAATTTCACACACTAGTGGTTGATGTTGCTTCAAAAAGTATTTTTGTAAGTTGTTTTTGCACACGACAATGTCTTGTTGCAAAATGTTTCTGTTGAATTGCTAAGAAATGATGTAATAACTTGTCAAAATCTATATCTCTGGGAACATGACGTGTTGACCTGCAATTAAAAAATTGATAAAAAATAGGTTGCTATGGTAACCACACTGATGCATCATTTTTGAATGTAGAGATTATGGCTACAGCTACTGTTTCTCGTGGTGAAGCTTTCGAGATCTCTTTCACGACAACCCCTACCAAACGACCACCTCCTTCTGTTGTAAAGAAGAGTAGAAGAAGAGTATTGACTAAAGCTGCTTTACAAAGTAAACAACAAGAAGCAGAAGAAAGAAGAAAGGTAAGTTTTGGAAATAAGTTATCATCATAATTATTATTACTTTATCCTGCCTGTGTAGGCATTTATAAAGGCTAGAATTGAAAGAATTCACGAAAAAGAAGAAGAACTCCAACATTTGATGAAAGCTATGGATCCAATCCTGCAGGCTCAGGCACGTCGTCTATCAGCCATTTCCAAATGATACTCACAAAATGATAATAAACTTGGAATGTCTCTAATCTCTTGAGAGAATAATACTATTAATCATGAAATCTTTATATTTATAATCTGTATTGTGATATTATATATATATAATGTGACGTTTGTCATTATTTCAACAAATCATTTATTAATTATTGAAGACACTGATTTCATTAATCTATTAATAGTTTATATAACGACTTACTTTTTCTTAGTTTCAGTAGATATTGCATTAATTATTGGTACTGATGATAGTCGGTGTTGCAAACATTTAAAAGCTGTTGTTTGAGGCAGTAGCATTAACAAACCATACAATGTTTGGACAAGATAAGGATATTGATGAGGTGTCAAGAGGTGTAAACGAAGACCTGGAGAGACAAAGATGTTTAAAAGGGAATAATTTAGATAACTTACCAGTGAATACAGGAGACTCAATTAATTGTACTAATTTATCAGTTTCTTGTAGTACTTCTGAAGTGATCTCTATCTCTCCACTGAAAAGACAATTAAGGATATGATATTAATACTACTAGTATATATATAATAAGGATACAATCTTGAGACTATGGTAGCAGCATGTTGATAATTTTGAGATAGCAGACATAAACAAACAATAGCTACAGGATTATGACACCAGCAATCATAAAGTGTTTTGAACAGTACCCAACTATCCTGTTAGTAATAGTAATAATGATTACATGTACTATTATATTAATATATTATATTTACATGTCCTTCCATATTTTGTAGTTGCATTCTCAGATCAAACAGTTCGGCTGAACTGAAAAGAATAGCATTGAGTTCTCTAACCATTAACCCTGAAAAAGCTAGTTCATCCTCTCCTGACAGTATCTCAGCTAGTGTGCAGTACACAGCTCTAGCATCAACATACACACACAAATGTCTGTACAGATTTAAAATAAGAATAACTATTCATTCATTATGATATAATTACTAACCTGATTATTAATCTTCCTTTGTTCTCTAGTAATATTCTATCACAATTCAACATTTTCAATAGCTCAACAAGAAATAATCGAAAATATTTATTCAATGTGATGTATCTCTTGTCACCATTCAAGTCTGTGACTTGCAGTCTCCTTGTGTGATTTGGATCAGGAGAACTGCCCTAACGAATAGAGATGAGAGATAGATACATGTAGTTTAGGAAATATATTATATCTGGAAGAACCTTATTTTGTTTCACAGGAGTAAGTGATTCATTCTTTGTGGTTGATGGAATATCTGAATCTTGTCCGGCTTCTGACATTGACAAAGTAGCTATCACTTGTAATGCTAGATTAACAACCTGAAGATGAGGATTAAGAGAGAAAAGAAATTAATCGAAATATTCTTACTCTATCTGATATATCAGTCAACATTTCTTGTAAATGAGGAAATAGCCTTCCAGCTTGTCTATATATCTAAACAAGGAATGATAAACACATCTACTAATTCATTATTCCTCACTCTTTTGGGAAGTTTTTTGTTTAGCCATAGTAACCATCTCAATGTTTCTAGACGTGTTTCTTGTGCAGTGAATTTCATGTGACCAACCAGAACTGCTACAACATTCAAAAGACTAAGTTTAACAGTAACAGGTTCTCTCTCAAAGATCAAACTGTCTTCTTCACTCTTCTCACTTGACAGAGTTTTAGTAACCTTCTCTAATGTATGTATGTATGTATGTATGTATGTATGTATGTATGTATGTATGTATGTATGTATGTATGTATGTATGTATGTATGTATGTATGTATGTATGTATGTATGTATGTATGTATGTATGTATGTATGTATGTTGTGTGTATGTATGTATGTATGTATGTATGTATGTATATATATATGTATGTATGTATGTATGTATGTATGTATGTATGTATGTATGTATGTATGTATGTATGTATGTATGTATGTATGTATGTATGTATGTTGTATGCATGTATGTATGTATGCATGTATGCATGCATGCATGTATGTATAATGTATGTATGTATGTATGTATGTATATATGTATGTATGTATGTATGTATCTATATATGTAACTATGCATGTAACTATGTGTGTTGGTGTATATGTATATGCATGTTGCATGTATAAATGTATATACATTGTTTGTATATAAGAATTATTTAAGTACCCTCTTTTTCCATAATGCTGGTTTTATCACTTGTTTTTTCAATGGATATTGAAGATTCTTGAGTAGAAGGTGTTTGTGTAGATTTTCTTACAGGTGATCCTGAAACAAGATTAACTCTAACCTCATCACTCAAATCAGTAGTACAGTCTTCATCATCAGTGTCAACTATTAGTAACTTCAATTTCTCATTTACTTGATGAGCAATTTTCCTGATATCTGAAAAGATAATATTTAAATAGATAAACATTCATAAATACATTCATCATACCATCTTTATCAGATTCAAATGCTAAACAAGGAAGAACAGCCACAAGTATATTGGCTGTAAATGGCATCATACTTCGTCCAGACTGTTCAAGAAATGTGTTCATCCATCGCAAAGCTATCAACTGTATAATCTTGTCTATTAGGGGATAATAATTAGATATCCTGTTATTAGTATTCATTACCTTCAGATTGACAATGTGCAGATATCATATTAGCCATTGCATTATATCTGACAGCATGTGTATATTGATGCATTTCCCTCAACAGTTCACCTAGAGTATCTTCAGTCCTGATAAATTATTAATACTCATTATTTGATATAATACAGAGACTATCTCTAAATACATTTTCTTTATTTGTGTACTGTGATCTCCTAATATTAGAAACAATCCATCAATAAACTCAGGCAGATGCTCATGCATATGTATGTCTGGGACTGAGTCCAGAAACTGAATCTGTAAATACGATAAATTAATAATTATTATTATATCAATACATTGTCTTACCCAAGACACTAGAAACTGTCGAGCAAAAGTACTAGTGGTATACATTCTGTCTCTTAGCAACATAATGAAATTATCAACATCGAAATGTGGATTTTCTGAAACTACATCCTACAGAAATACAAATACAATACTAAACTTTTAATTAAATATTATACCTTCATTAATCTATCAAGTAATTCAGCACCATATCTTACATTAGAATCAGCATCACATGACAACTATGAATAATTAATGAACATTCCATAATAATGAGACAATAGCTATATATGTACCTTACACAATCCATCAAATATTTTATTGAAGAATACCAGTACTGCACCTCTTCCAATTTTTGATATATTATATAATGACTCACAAGCATAATATCTAACACGAGGATCCTGATCATCAAAACATACTAAAACTGGTTCAACAAGTTCAGGCAGGTTCATACCAATACATGGCTATATAAAATAATAAATAATGATACATACATACATACGTGTGTACATACATACATACAAACTTACATACATACATGTGTACATACGTACATACATACTTACATACGTACGTATGTGCATACATACGTACGTATGTACATACATACATACATACGCATGTAGATACACACATACAAATACTTATAATATATACACACACCCTTCCGAGTGCTATAGCTGTAGCAGCCAGTCCAACAAGCCCTCCTTTCCTACTGTTTGGATTTGAGGAGAGAGTGAAGTCATCTTTAAGAGAAGCTATAATAATCTTTATTGAATTAAACTCATTTTTTGTTACAAACTCTTTCACCATCCTATGTGAAGGGGGCGTGGCAGATATGATAATATGAAACACAATAATTATACTGTGATATAGTATAACAATAATTATGCATTTATTATATATATATATATATATAATATGTATGTATCTATAATTTATATATATATAAATATATAAAAATATATATAAATTATCAATCATAGTATAATACTATACATACTTACCTTTCTAACTCTAGTGCAGCTCCTTTTCGTTTCTCTACTAATTTATCAGTGAGTCCTCGAGTAATGTTGATTGGGATAACAGCAATATAACCATCTTTTTCAACAGCCATGATGCTAGCTGGCTTCACTATTATTACAATATTTCGCTTATCGTTATCAAAATGACGTTTAATTAAAGTAATAAGGGTATAGTAGCAATAATTAAAATATTTTTCACTCTTCATCAGTTATTAGTTACTAATTAACAGGGAGTTTCTCATATGGGCTTGCACATGGATGCAAGTGATCATAAGGATCTTGTTTCCCTTCAGGAGAGGGGATACCTGGGGGATCAAGAGACATGTATGGATGATCTCCAGTGGATTCTTTGACTGAGCCATCAATGGAACGTCGTGCCCATTCAAGTATAGTGGACATATTTTGATAATCAGGATGCTTGGCTTGTACCTAATAAATAATTAAAGAATAAGATATATTGGTAAGTGGTTAGGCTTGCCTGTATACTAGCAGACATTTCAGGAGTCCAACGTTTCAATCCTGCATATATTTCCCGAGCTTTTGGTCTTTCGTTGGGATCCAGATTCCAACAGTCCATCATCAAATCATATATTTCCTATATAATAAAACATAATATCTGATATTACAATTCAATTCGTATCTTACCTGTGGACATCTTTCAGGACATTTCAATACTCTTTCTTCTTTTATATATTGAACAACTTCTTCATTACTCATTCCATAGTATGGTTGTATACCATAAGAGAATATCTCCCACAATACTATACCAAATGACCATACATCACTCTGTACTGAAAACTTTGAAATCAAAATGGCTTCAGGAGGCATCCAGCGTACCGGCAACAACTCTGATTCGCCCAATCGAAAATAATCACTGACATAAATATCTTGTGATAAACCGAAATCTGATATTTTGACAGTGAGGGCAGAATCAATGAGGCAGTTACGAGTTGCTAGATCACGATGTATGTAATGATGATTTGCAAGATAATCTAATCCAGCAGCTATGTGAATACACATGTCAACCAGTTGTTTAATGGACAGAGGTTGTGAAAGAGTTTTCGGTCCAGCACGAGGAAATGAGAGAGTATGAGCAGGTGCATTCTGTCGTAAGAAGCTATTCATATCTCCATTATCCATATATTCAAATATCATACATAGAGGATTCTGTTCAATACAAACACCCAATAACTTCAGAATATTTGGATGATTGAAACCATTCATCAGCGAAGCCTCTCTATAGAATTCTTTCCTTGCAGAAACTGATGCCTCTTCCTTCAGCACTTTGACAGCAACAGTAGATTTGTCTTCATCAGGAAGTATCTGCAATGCCTCAGCTCGTATTACCATACCAAAATGTCCTTCACCAAGATCACAAATATATACTAGTTTCTCTCTATCATATTGTGGTAGAGGAGTATCCTGGTATTCATCATAGTCATCAGTGTTCTTAAATTCACATTTCTTAGAGTAGAGAGGATTAGGATAGGCTTGCTGTTGCTTGATATCAGGATTTAGGTCTCTGTCTGTGTTCAATATAACACTCTTGGTTTTTGTATGAGAGCGTTTCACACAACACATGAACACTATTACAGTACATATTAACAGAATAAGGAACAATCCTCCAGCACTTGCTGATACAGGTATAATATACCTATTATACCTCCTATTAGTGGAGGTAGCAGATGAACAAATAGTGATATTACAATATTCCCATCGTTGATTTACATCTGTTGTATAACACCATGGTTTCTCACCCCGCCCATCAGGATTACGACAATAATTATGTCCCTCAAGGTATTGACGAAACAATGAAGAAAACGGGTGTATATGAGGAATGTTACTGTCCCAATATTGACAAGATTTACCACTCTCTGTGACATTTAATGTACCATTGTAATCTGTACCTTTAGTATCCAACTCATAACAATCACCTGCTAATCTGACATGAAGTGATGTCATTAATGTATTATTAGTTAACTTACTTCCATTAGCACTAATATCTGTACTAATTGGCATATAACATTCAGGATTATCTCCTGCAACAGTTTCTGATGAGTCATAATTAGTACACTTGGGTATTAGAAGAGGATTGTAATCTACAACAAAATTGTTAATTGCTGTGTAGAAATCTCCACAATTCTCCATCACTGATTTACAATAACTATTACAAACCTTTAATAATAACAATAATAAAAATAGTATTTATTAATATTAATTATAATTGATATCAATATGTTGCTGACCTTTCTTGGACGAGGTGTTTCATTAGAGAGGTCACACAGAGGAAAGTTTACATGACATAATAATTCGGACATCAACATTATATCGCAATTTGGATAATTTGGTAAACTTTCCAAAACCTGAAGAACTCGATTATTGATTGATAACAATACAATATTATTCAGTTACCTTCATCAATGCCATTTCATAATCATTTTGATTTCCTAGACTAGTATTAAAGAATATATAATCCATCCCAATTGAACCTGTAGTTCTACAGAGACTACCAGTATAACGTTCACATGTTGGACCCATGTCTAAAAATGAAACTAATCATGAACACTTAATAATGTGTAGGTATGTATAAAGCAGGAATTCCCACCTCCTGACCAAATTTACTTCAATATGCAACAATCTCTCAGCTACTGCATTAATTAGCACTGTTGCAACAGTGTAAAAATTGTTTGTTGTTTTATTCAATTTGGTTTGTTATATATATACACAATGTCTATAAGTGAATAATGTAAGCTCCTTATAGTATAGAGTTATAATGTTATATATCATGTCAAAAGTTTACTATAGTTAGCTGCATTGACAGTGATGGCGTTACTGTCAAGCAGTATGAAAGATGCATTGCTTTACAGACTGTTCTTGTCTTCATAATAGTTATTTGTTTGATAAAGAGAAATGAAACTTATATATATAACCTAATGTTCCACAGATACTATGAACTGACTGCATTAGCCTCTGCAAGGTATGAATATGTACTTATACTACTCATTTCGATTTGTTTCAAAATGTTTAAATAATTACAAAGTCTTTTTCATTTTTGCATGACAAAAGGACAAAATTGTTCTGATCACTTAACCTCTTGATCTTGCACATATACTACACAATATAATTACAAATGAGTAGGTAGGGTACATGGTATTAAATAAGGTATATGGTATTAGATAGGGCATATGGTATTAAATAAGGTACATGGTATTAGATAGGGCATATGGTATTAAATAAGGTATATGGTATTAGATAGGGCATATGGTATTAAATAAGGTATATGGTATTGATAGGGTATATGGTATTAAATAAGGTATATGGTATTAGATAGGGCATATGGTATTAAATAAGGTACATGGTATTAGATAGGGCATATGGTATTAAATAAGGTACATGGTATTAGATAGGGTATATGGTGTTAGATAGGTATATGGTATTAGATAAGGCATATGGTATTAGATAGGGTACATGGTATTAGATAGGGTACATGGTATTAGATAGGGTATATAGTGTTAGATAAACATATGTTCATTATTTTAAATGTTTGGCAAACAATGCTGTAATAAACGTTCCCGATAACTTTCAATTTTCCTTATTAAAATAAATAAAAATAACATCATTACATATTACACACTTAGGTTCATACATACCACAATGAGGTACATCACAATATTCCCATCTTATTGCTCTGTTGATGGTGAAACACCATGGACGTTCACCCTTTTCTCCAGGATTACGGCAATAATTATGATCTCCTAGAAACATTAAATATTATAACAAATGGACTTCATGTTGATGAGTATATTATACCAATGAGTTCAGGATACTGTTCAGGAAATAAATAATATTGATGAGGATAATTTTCATTCCATACTTGACAAATCTGTCCTGATTCTGTGATGTCTATAGTTCCATTGTATCCTCTACCTTTTCCACTATAACAATTACCTTAAAAAATTATTATAATTATAATACACATATCAATAATTAAATTATTTACCAGTTGACAATGGAGCTGGAATTGGTCCTAAAATAAATTTAAGAAACATTATAATCATAGTAGTGTTATTATAATTATAACCACACTAAACAAAGAAATAGTAACTAGCAAGTGGATAAACTCCACTCTAATGATAACACACCTACCTCCATCCAAAGTACTTATACACAGTGGAGTATCTCCACCATTAGATGGTTCCAACAGGTTACAATCAAAAGTTGTTATTCTTTTAAAATCAAGAAGTTCTCCTAATCGTATCATCTGCTCCCATTCCTGAGGGCACACGAAATCCCTCATAACCTCGCAATCCCATTGACATAATGGTTGATATACAACATCACCAGGCATGTATGCAGGATCACAATATGGAAAGGTGAATAAACAGAGCATTGGGACAGCTCTAGTAACACACTGTGATGATGACATAAGATTGTTAGTCATAATATAGAATATAGAATCAAGATCTTCTTTAACTTCCATTTGAGTTCCTGTAGACCAATTGGTTAGAACAGGAATGATTGGAGGAAGTACTGCTGCACACAATCCTTCTGAAACATATAACTCACATGTTAAATTGCCATATTGCCTGTAATGGGAAATATATTATTATTAGTATTACAATAATAATATTATATACATTCCAGGAGTTTCATAAACAGGAGGTGTTTGCTCCATTTCTCCTGATCCAGAAAAATCTGTAGTTCAACAAAGATAGTAATAATAGGACTACTATATAATCTGATTGCTATCTTACCATTGTTACATTTTATCATTGATACTGCACACCAGATCACCCCCAAATACACTAATGAACTATGCATCATCAAATTTCCAAAGACAGGTTTGTGCTGTATCTACAGATTTTAATCTCAGCACATGCCACATGCACATGGCACTGCAAGCCACACCTTTATTTAATATCAAATGTCTCCTGCATTATTCTGGTTTTGTTTTTCGTTTGGTTTAATAATATTGCTAATAATTTGGAAGAGTTGTTCAGATGGTTCCAAAGAGAAGCATTATAAGAGAAAGGAATTGTTCAATACCACAAATAGTCCTCATTAATTAAGATTCCAGTTGTATAATATTTCATTCAAAGACTAGGTGTGTTACGTCACATTTACTACTGGAAATGTGATACCTTTATGTTTGTCATGTTTGTAACAATTTATAGGGTTTTCAAAATTTTTTTCTTATGTAACAATTTGTCAACTACTAAATATATCTTTGTTGTAATTGCTAATTATATATTGGTACATCTATATCTATTGAGAATGTTTTACCTTTTGCACATTTTTAAAATAATTATTCATTATTTAATGAATACAGTAGTATGTATGTATATTGTAATATATTGCAGCTGTCAATCCTCATTCAGTTAACAGTTATGTACATGTATGTATAGCCATATTACATAGCAACACATTTTTTAAGAATTGGCCTCTCCAAGTAGAGTGATAATCTCATTGACATTGACTATTCTTTATAGTGGATCATAATGAATGCACAGTTTGGGATCATGTCCTCGTTTCACCAGGAATATCAGAAAATGTCCAAAAATTCACCTTTCGAATTGCATAATGATAAGTTGTGGTCTTCTAAATCTACTCCATATTTGTCCTACAATATACCATCGCTTGCTAACTGTACAAATTACCTCAAATTATTTCTTACCGGCTTACAATTACTTCTTCGTGGCTTCTTTTGTATTGTCAATCCAGTTTATTTTTATTCCGAGCAAATCTCCTAACTTAATAAGAATGTGACACAACAAGCAATTTATAGCTACGTTTTCAAGAACAAACTCAACTTTCCTTTTATTCTCCTATTAGACTATGGAATGCCTAAATCTTGTAAATAGTCCTATTATAAAAATGGTCGTAAACTTAATTAATTAAAATGTATATAATTATATAGGCATGTATTAATTTACTTTCTGTGTTATTTTGTTTTTTTTCCTGATCCTTTACGTTAGCTGTGATCTTCACAGTACTGATGGCCATAAAAAAATGTTCGTGACACATACAGAGCATTAAACTGATGATCTCTGTTGAGTCACACAGTACTGCATCAACCCAAGTTATAGAGTTTCCTTTGATGATAATAAATTCATTTACCAATTGAACTTTTTCTGGCTTAAAACAAATTCAGTGTTAAAAGTGAGAAAACTATTCACTGAAAAGCCAGTAACTATGGTAACATAGTTAGGATAGTAAGGCATGTATGTCACCAAGTAATTAACCACAAATAGTTGTTTACTGTTTGTAATAACTTTCTGGGAATCACTATCATTCATTATTTATGTAACTTACGTATGAGCTTTTGCATCATTTACTATCTACATGTAATAATGTGACATACGTATTACCTTAATTAGTGATAGTATGTCATGTTCATTACACACTAAACATATAATATGTCACAGGTGTTGATCGCCACTACCTGCTACAATACATATGTAACACACATAACTTTATTCTGTAATGTTAGTTACTTGATCACAACAAATGATTTGTTTGCTTGCTAATTTGAATAGGCTAGTACTTGGCCCATTCTATAACATTATGTTTATGTGTTAATTATAATAAATGAGGTTAAGTTTGTAAACAATAATTAGCTACATAATAAATATTTGTATGTTTGTTTTTAGTAACTTGTAATTCTGTTGGTATAATGTCTCTTTGGTATTATGTGTGCTCTATCAGTTATGAGATTGCTAATTATTATTGTCCTCTAGTTTGAGGCAAGGTGTATAAACCAGGTAGTGTGTCTTTCATTGTTTTTCAGTTTAGAAGACTTTCACAACATTATATGAAGATAGTAAGTTGATGTAAACACGAATACATTGCTGTTAATGGAGGATACTTGAAAGGAATACATGTATAATTTGTGTTAATTTATTTGTAACCTATACACAAATTGTGTAGCTATAGTTTGAACATATATGTATGTCAGGTATGTAGTAAGTAATTGTCTATAATTGTAAACAGATTATACACATATTTGTCTACTATTGTATCAGCAGTTCACACATATGTATATTGTCCAATCAACATAATTATATTACATGTACATGATTTCTGTTATTGGAACATAATTGTATAGGAATGAACTTGAATTCTAGGAAAATGTTCTTCACTGTAAAATTGACTGGACCTTTATATAGTCGTAATATCTTCCTAAAATTAAATCAATGCAAATTTGTTCTCCAGTTAAGTAATATTTACAACTACATGTACTAGTTTCTTTTAATTATAATTCCTATTTAATTAACTGTTGAATATTATAGTCATATTATAATGTACAGTACACCTTACTGAGGAGTGTAAAATATTAATATTATATTGAAACTATGTAGCCAAATGAGGGTTAAAAAATAATTTTTACAGTGTATTCGGAATCAGAGCGAGATCTTCTATGCATTAGTGATGTTGACTCACCTCAAACACTGTTCAATTACACTATAATATACAATAATGTTCAATCACATGGTTCTCATAGAGCTGAGAAGAGGATATAATTATAACATAGTATAATTATTATATAATTATATATACATCTACATTGCAATTATACCATCACCGGCATGATGAACTTTGTATATAACAAATTCAAGTAAATAATAAAAGAGCTTTGATTCTTGGATAACATTGTCAAAGGAGAGCACATGTAAATTTAATATGTTCCATGCAATCTGCAATCCAGAATGTGAACTCTGTTGAAAACAGAAGGGAAACAGCTTACAGTAGCAAGAAGTTGTGAAAGGCATCACACTATCCAAAATGAACAATGACACCAACAGACACAACATTATCTTGTTATATTATTACATAGATGCTGTTAAATTATTAGAATGTACTGTAGATATTATATAGACATTTCTTGGTATTTGCAGGTCATAAGGTCACTGTTCATATTCATTAATACATGCGCACTTATGTACGTAGTCATAAATATGTTACGTATGTAGTGGAACAGTTGTATGTAATAACATGAACATAAGGTCATCATTACACAGGAATAATGTCATATGGCATGATTTATCAATATAGGTATGCAGTTGTCTTAATTATACTTACCTACATACGTATATACTAGTAAGTTGTTATGTCAATGTGCAACATAAATTATAATTCTATAATAATTATAATTATAATATATAATTATGGTTTCATTTATACTGCTATTTTGATTTGATCTACCTCGTTTTGTTAAAGTCAACCTGATATAATACATAGACTATACTCAACAAAACTATGTTGTCTAGTAAATATTTATATGTGTAATCATCTTTATAGGTTTAATTTTCTCTTGATGATATCAACACACAAATACACCCATTTCATCACTTCATGACCATCTTAGCAATGCCACTAATGAATAACAATACAATTTCCAGGCAACATAAAAATCGTGGGCGTATATGCGTGCAGTATATAAACAGAACAGCTCGCAGTTGTTTTTTATTACTTTACTATCTTTCAAATTTCAAGATGTATTTGGCAGCTCTCGCAGCTTTTTTTATTATTTTTAGTGGTGTTAAAGGTATGTTTATATATAATTCAATGCATTAATAAAAGAAATACACTGCAAAATCATAATAATCTTTCATCATATATACAGCTGATCATGAAGAGTCTCAGACAACTGTAAGTATTATTATTAATTTTGTCAGTCAAATTGATTAAAATTATCTCCCTTTTTAGCAGCCTGCAACTTGCAGTATATGTGATGTAACAACATTGTCCGGTGTGCGATTTCCTCTCTATCCTGGACAGAATATAACAGATCCTACAAACCCTTGCATAGAATATCACTGTTCAGTAAGTATAATACATTAAGAAACTGACATTATTGTATTATGAATAATTATTATATTGAACAGTTTGATCAGAAAGTAGGTGCTGAAATACTAATTGTGGATATGGAAGGAAAGTGCAATCATATAGATTTTTGTGAAGATGGAAACCCACCTTATCGATTGCCACATGTCTGTTGTCCAGGATGCTGTAAGTCCAGACAAGTGCAAAAACATTACTTCATAATTATTGTTTTCAAAATATTAGACAATTTAGAATTCAATGCCGACCCAACAAACCCAGAAAGACCAACTAATATTCCTCCTCCTAATACATGGAGTGCATGGACTGAATGGACTAAATGCAGCAGAAATTGTGATGGGGGAAGACAATCAAGAACAAGATCTTGTCTTACCAATAACAAATTAGAACTGGACTGTTCTGGGAAAATCGGACAAGTTCAAGACTGTAATACTAATCCATGTCCAGGTACATTATCTATGTGCATGGTTTTTACATGACTTCAAATAAATTGTATTTTTAGTTAATGGTGATTGGAGTGACTGGAGTGACTGGAGTGATTGCAGTGTTACGTGCGATAATGGAACTCAACAAAGGACTAGGAGTTGCACTGATCCCAGCCCTCAATTTGGAGGTGCTGATTGTGACGGAAGTAAAATGGAAGTTCGTCACTGTTCTACAGGACATTGTCCAAGTATGTATTCTAAAACAAAGAGAAATTTAATCTTTTTAAAATGTATAAATGTAGTTGATTGTGAGTGGTTGGAATGGGAAGATTGGGAACCTTGTTCAGTTACTTGTGGAGAAGGAAGACAAAGCAGAAAAAGATTTAAAAAGCCATCACAATTTGGCGGAAAGCCATGTACTGGAAAACAATTTGAAGGCAGAACATGTAATATTAAAAATTGCCCTAGTAAGTTGCAATTCAGTTGCAATTAATTATTATACATGTTATTTAATTAATTTACAGTTGATGGAGGCTGGTCAGACTGGTCTAACTGGTCCAACTGTTCTGTGACATGTGGAGGAGGAACAAAGTCTCGTACAAGAGAATGTAATAATCCAGAACCACAGTTTCATGGTGCAAACTGTAGTGGAGTTGATAAGGAAATAAAGGATTGTGGTCAAATATCTTGTCCTGGTAACTGACTCATTGACTATTAATTAAACTATAATAGTTATTATTTAATTAGTTGATTGCAAATGGAAGGAATGGAGTGAATGGAGTGAATGTGATGTATCTTGTGATGGAGGTACTCAGACTAGAACCAGGAATCAAAGTAAAGAACTTCATGGAGGCAAGAAATGTGTGGGCAATGAAAATGAGATAAGATCGTGCAATACTCAGGAATGCCCAAGTAAGCATTCTTGTGTTCTTAGTAATTATCTCTTATTAATATCTTCACAAATCTAGATCCTTGCAAACCTCATCCTTGTTATATTAGTGTAGACTGTCATATACTATCAGACACTGAATACAGCTGTGATGACTGTCCTGAGTGGATGAGAGGTGACGGTATAAATTGTACACCTATTGATGAGGTGTGTAAACACTCCTTTATAAATTTTATAGTTCCATTGTTATGGGATGATTAATTTATCATTATATAGTGTGCTGAAGCCCAACCTTGTTCACCTTTGACACGTTGTATTGATCTTGATCAAGGATTCTACTGCACGACTTGCCCTGAAGGGTATGAAGGAGATGATGTGACTGGCATGCATTTACAAGATGCAATTACCAAACAACAGGTTAATGATTAAAATTAATGTTATTAACACACGCCCAAACCACAAATGATGATCAAAGTAGTTTACATCAAATAATCCCATCGACACCTTCCCATCAGACTCTTAGTGGAAGACATATTGAGAGACAATAATAGTAATATGAATAGCTGGAAGCCATGTATATATAATATTATAGTAGACGAGTAATAATAACAACATAGGTATTTGATCAAAAGATCCAGTATCATTGTTTGAAAACAACAGTAATGCTAAAACATTTGAAATGTTTTGGTTTAATTTCACAGGAATGTAAAGATATTGATGAGTGTTCTAATGAAGATCATAAGTGTGATGATTTGAGAAATTGCAGGAATGTACCTGTAAGCTATAATATATAATATATACTCAATAATGAAAATCAATATTATTTCTAGGGAGGTTATGAATGTGAAGATTGTCCCAATGGATATGTTAATGATGGTGATTACAAGTGTATATTGACTAACCCTTGTGCTGTAACTGGTCAACATGATTGTGCTAATAACGATTACTGCATCAACATAGAGATTGGGAAGTATGAATGTGAAGTAAGTGATTAGTATGATATCACTACATCATTATGTTACTCATATTCTTGAGAAGTGATGTTATCATAATTCTACAAATCATGACAAATATGCTGTTGATCTATAAGTGTTGTTGTTTTGTTACACAGTGAATTAATAATTCTTAAGTATTCATTACGTAAACTCCTCCACATAGTGTCCAAGAGGAATGATTGGTAACGGTAAAGAATGTAGTAATGACACTGATTCAGATGGTGTACCAGACACTAAATTAACCATAGGATGTGATTTGAATGCCACACTATGTGATGCTGTAAGTGAAACTACAATAATGGTTATAATAATAATTATAATTGAATTAACGATAACTGAATCAACATTCTGTTCACAGGATAATTGTAGGTTAGTTCCTAACAGTGGACAAGAAGATACTGACGAAGATGGATTAGGTGATGCTTGTGATAGTGATATGGATAATGATGGATTTCTTAATGAACGTGACAACTGTCCTAGAAAAGTTAATCCAAATCAAGATGATGACGATGGAGATGGTATTGGAGATGAATGTGATAATTGTCCTGATATAGAAAATAGTGATCAAAATGATCTTGATGGTGATGGAGAGGGTGATAAGTGTGATGATGACAAAGATGGAGATGGTAAGTATATACACTTCTATTTATGTTTACACAGTTAAACATATTGTACTCATTGCAGGTATTTCTAACAAAAATGATATGTGTGAGTTATTGCCAAATGATGGTGATCTTAAGGATTCAGATCGTGACGGAGTTGGAGATTTGTGCGATAATTGCAAACGTCCAAACCCATTGCAAGTGTGTAAATGTTATTGAAATTTATCATTATACATGTTGGAATGTTTATTTGTCTAGCCATAAAGCCGCTAATATCATTACAATGAATAATTTTCTATGGTAACCACATACATAGTAATAATTCCAAGCATAATATGGCCTCAGTTAAAATCAACAAAGTGTTCTTGAGATATGATATGGCTGTTTGTTGACACTTAGTTATTCAATCACTACATACTTGTACTATCTTTGAACAATTGAACTTGTGAATGTAAATACTAGTTTCTTATTGTAATCTATATTATAACAACACATAGTGGGAAAAATACAGGAAATATGTAATAAAGGATCTACATTAAGACAATCAAGACTATTGATATATGTCATCACCCATAATTGTCTTTATGTATTATTTTCCATGACTTTTCTACTGTGTTTCTATATTTGTTGAGTTTTCTGACAAGTATCTATAAAGATATCATTTGATATTTACAGGAAGATTCGGATCAAGATGGAGTCGGTGATCATTGTGATTATGATCGTGATAAAGATAAAGATGGGATTGATGATGGAATTGATAATTGTAGATCTAAACCTAATGCTGATCAATTAAATACTGACGGTGACAAAAAAGGTGATGCATGTGACTCTGATGATGACAATGATGGCATTCAGGATGAAGATGACTCTTGTCCACTTGTTAAAAATCCTGGTGAGACAAATTGTTGTAATATAGGCATACAGTTTGTGTTGGTTGGTAGTTTTTAACCTGAAATTTAATATGCCTGCCTCGTTTGTCTTTGTAGATTCTCATAACAATGATAATAGTATTTCAAGAATGCATTGTATTGTAATAATTACTACTACTAGTTCATCCTGTGATAGTTCTTAGCATTTAGCAACTACTAAAAAGAATTATTGAGGGTCGCATCCTGTGATATTTATTAGCACTTAGCAACTACTACAGAATTTATATGTGGTCACCCTGTGATATTTATTAGCACTTAGCAACTACTACAGAATTTATATGTGGGTTGTAATGAATGATTTCAATGAGTTGTGGTTATATGATTTAATTAGGTTGTTTATTCATTCTACAGATGATTCAAATGGAGTGGCATGCGCTGATGATAGTGACGGTGATGGTGTGCCTGATACACAAGATATTTGTCCTACAAATAAAGAAATTCAAAGAACTGACTTCAGACGTCATATAATAGTTAAACTGGATCCTGTAGGAGAATCACAAGTTGATCCAGAATGGTTATTCAGTGATCAGGTAAATAGCGCAAATAATAATGACAATAATTATCATTAACACTGTGTTGATATATTAGGGTGCTGAGATTACTCAACTCAGGAATGCTGACCCTGGCATGTTGGTTGGAAACAACAGGTTTTCAAGTGTCAAATTTTCTGGAACATTTTTTGTGAAGAAAAATGATGATAATGATTATGCTGGCTTTGTATTTAACTTTCAGAGCAATAAGAGGTTAAAATATTTATTAAGAAATTAAAAAATATATAAATAATAATTATCTCATTATAGATTTATTGTAGTTATGTGGAAAAAGACAAGCCAGACATATTGGGAGACGTCTCCATTTGTAGCTGAAGCATATGCTGGTATACAAGTTAAAGTTGTTAATTCTAAGAAAGGCCCTAGTACACATTTAAGAAATGCCTTATGGAGAACCGGAGATACAAGTGATATGGTATGTTGACCTCATGGGAATGTTTATATGTAGGAATGTATGTAAGTATGCACCTACACATAATTCTATTATTACATTATAATACAGGTCAATGTACGTACTATATGGTATGACAAGTTGTTTCGTGGATGGGAGTACGATCATGCATACAGATGGGAACTTGCATATTCTGCAGTCACTGATACTATGAGGTATGTCTGATATTAGTATGGAAGTGTTGTTGTAGAATACATGTGTTGGAATTCCAGACATTGTAAAATATTGTACTATTTCCACATTAAAGAACTGTTGTTGAACACTATAAATTACAAAGTCAAAAAACAAATTATTAAACATTTTGGGACATATTTTATTACAACCTCATACTCTACACAGCTATATATTTATCAATCTATTTATTCATATGATTATTTATAATTCTATTTTTTCTGTATATCTACATAGATTAAGATTCTACGAGGGTTCTCAAATGTTAATTGATACTAACTGTTTGAGTGAATTAGGTCTTAAAGGTGGAAAACTTGGAGTGTTTGCCTTTTCACAAGAACAAGTGATATGGTCAGACTTGGAGACAAGATGTCTCCCTGGTATGTTGATTTAATGTATTTTAGAACACGATTATAATCAGTAATACTTTCATTATATAGATAATGGTTATGATCCAATGTTGGAAGAATGTACAGATCAAAACTGATAACATTTACAACATTATTTATATATGTCCTGTCTGTTTATTTCTCTCTTCATATTTTGTATCCCTTCTAATTTGTTTATACTATATATATGACTTATATTATATATATATATATATTGTATATTGTTATGTAATTATCCAACATCTTCATTGTTGATCTCTGAACTATTCTTTGTCATAATAATGATATAATCATTGTACTCTCATGAAGTCAATTAATAATAAATGAGATACTAGTATCACACAAGACGTGAACTTCGTGAATATTTTTGCCATTGCGCATGCGCAGTAGAAGCAACATGGAAGATGGAAACAGAGAGGTATATGCAATTGATAATTCTATCTCTTCCATTATTTATATTGTTTCAGATTAGGGACTTCTTATTGTGTCATTTTGGTAAACATATTGCTGACGAATTAGAAGATAAAGAAAGAGAGCTATTAGAAATTGAAGAAAATATCTTACACACCAAAGTTCATCTGTATAAACTGAGACTCATTCTATTAGCGCAGGAACAAGGGTATGAGGCTTTTAAAGAAACTAAGGTAGAAAGTTTACCAAAACTGTCTTTGGTAAATGGATTTAACAGTTCACTTGTTCAACAACCGTATCAACAAACATGGATGGAATTTGAGGAACATGCCAAGGAATGTGTGAGTCCAATACACTCGGATAATGAAGATTATATGAATAGTGATGATGAGAGCTGGTCAGTGGGTGTTGCCAGTCAGTTGGTAAACGATAATATTAACGAAATACCAGATAATAATCCAGTGTGTAATCTACCAAGCTCCACTCAGGAAGGTGGGTGTGGTGTAATGAATAAAGATAAAGAATTAGATTCGAGATTTTATACTAAGACACGCGTCATTGTTGGTAATACTAGTCAATATTTGAAGAGAAGTGTACGTATGGTTGATAATTTGTCAACTCACAAATGGATGGTATATGTTCGTAGTGGACCCACAGACCCAGCAATACACTCGTATATTAGATCTATTACATTTTTCCTCCATCCTACTTACTCACCTCATGATATAATACAAATAACTAAACCACCATTTCACCTCACAAGACTTGGATGGGGTGAGTTTCCTGTTCGTGTACAACTTCATTTTCATAATTCAAGACACAAACCAGTTGATATTTTACATAATCTTACACTAGACCACACTCATACAGGTCAACAAATGTTAGGAGCAGAGACAAGTGTAAATATTGAACTACTAAAATGTGATTTATCAACTTCTGTTAATACTACACCAGATAAGACAGTTGATACTCACAGTGATGGTTCACTTGTTTATTATGTGAAATTACCCGTAGTTAATCAAACAGATGTGATTCTATTAGATCATGACTATGCCTTAAAAGTATTTGTTACACGCTCTGACTCTCCTCCTGCTCTTCCTCTTGTCTCTCCTATAAAGAAAGCTACAATTTTGACAGATCAGGTTTTACATGTGGCTGCTAAGAACATGCCCTTATATGGACGTGCAGATCTCTCTTTTGCTGCTAAAGACTTTGAGGAATATAATAAATGGGGTGTTGTGAAGCAAAGGGCTAATGAGTGGATGAGAGCTGTTTCCATTAAGAAATGTATACACCAAACTGGTATGACTAGTTTTAAGAATTTTACCACAAAACAGATTCTTATGTGGTGTAGACGACACGGTCACACTCCATATTTAAGAAAATATTCCTCTTGTTTTTGTGGTGTTTGTGGTCACCTCATGAGTAATGAACATAATTGTAAAATTGATAAGACGTGTACTCTCTCAAACCTGTTTGACAGGATTTGTGAATTGGTGGACATAGGTGATAAAACAGAACAAGATGGATTTGATGTAGAAAGTGACTTGATGGTTTCTAAATTGGTAAATAAACCTGTACTTTATCGTGTACCTAAATCACCTGAGTTAAGATGGGTTCATGAGACATGTACTAATATAGGAGTGTATTTACATCCTCAGTCACATGACAGGATGTTATTACATGTGGTTGATCACATGATATTCTCTGCATGTTCACAATTCCTGTGTCAGTTGTTAAGAAAAGCTGTTAGTATAGAAACAGAGTATGATGACAAGATATGGCTTAATGAACATATTATTATACCATATCATATTATAACAGCTGTTAGAGATATTGATATCTTTGATTTTTTAACAAATAAAGGAATGGGTTTTGAAAGTTGCCAACTTGTTACTCATAACAATTAGTTCCAACACGTTCCAACGGTATTGTCTAACACATTCCAATGGTATTGTTTACTTGTTAGTCTAGTGGCGTGGCAAAGAGGAAGGTTTTATCACCATTATATAATTTATATTCAAATTTTAATACTATTTATTATTTTTAAAACAATTAATTTAATCTTGTAATGTATCAGGTTCAATGAACGTGTCATCATCTCCTGGACGAGGTGGACGTCCATTTTTTGCAAATGTTTCTTCGGCTTCCTTTAGTTTTGTTCTCAATTCTGAATCATCGTTCAGAGTACTATCTGGAGGATATTGATCTTTTAACCTCTTTCTTTCCTGTTAAATATGAATATATAATTGATATAAATATACCTGTGTCTTGTTACCTCAGGTAGTATGGTACGACAATATTTTTTTAGTTGCATCCTAAATCCAAAATTTGGCCCAGCTACTCTCCTGCAATATTGCATCACTGTCATGGCTTCCTCATAGTTTAAAGTAGACACTGTTAATATATACATAGTACATATTGTAACAGCACGAGATATTCCTGCAGCACTATACAATGATGGAATCATAATTGATCATAATTATTGCACATAATAAATATTTACCAGTGTACATAACAAGATCCACCATTTAATCTGTAATAACATTAAAAATGTGTAGGAAACATATCATATGAATGCATACATAGTTTACATACCTACACTGATGAATATAATCTGCACATTCAGCAAAGAACTGGCTCCTGTACACATCAATACAAAGTTACAACAATTATTATTATAATGAGGGCATGCATTATGTGATACTTACAAGTCACAGCTAGCATTGTCAGCAACATGAATACACTTATATTTGAAATCCTTAAAAATTTTGAATGAATTTAGAATTTTAAATGAATATTTAACATACATCAGGAAAATGAGGTTGTGATCCTTCCAGTAGTGTCAACACATGAGTAATATTGTGTTCCTTGAGAGCCTCTTTCTTTGTAGCCCCTATAATTAATATTTGTTAGATATTAATTAATACAGTACTTAACTTACCCATTAATCCACCTACATAGAGACCTGTACATACCTATATATATTGTGTATAACAAATAGACATGAATCCCAACAAATAAATGTAACTCACCTTGTCAATATTATTACCCATTTTATATTTTATTAAAATGGGAGTGGCTTTAATAACTTGACACGTGTGTTATATTCTTGTGTTGGGAGGCATGTACTCAGTATATAGAGAGATTCATCCACCTACAGGAGTAGAACACTGTATAAGATGTTATTTTTTTGACAATGACAAAGAGAACCTTGTGGTGGCATCTACTTCTCTTCTCAGAGTATTTGAAGTAATCCGATATTTTTTGATATCATAAATGACATAATTATTGTATTGGTATTATATAACTATAAATATATATATATATATATATATATATATATATATATATATATATATATATATATATACATGTATAATTTGTGTATGCGTATATATATATTTAATATACATGTGTGTGTGTGTATTTCAGATTAATGAAGTTATTCATGGTGATAAAGGTAAATATTTCAAATGATTAATACATACATGTTCAGTATAGTTATTTGTAATAGGTAAACCTCGACTTGTTCAAAAAGGAGAGTATCGTCTCCATGGCAACATTCAATCTATGGATAAAGTACGATTAACACATTCTTCACATGATATTTTGCTATTAGCTTTTAAAGATGCTAAGGTCAGTGATAATTAGATTGGTGTTTTCTGATATAATATCTTTTATTGGTGATATAGTTATCATTAGTGGAATATGATGCTGAAGCTAATGGTTTGAAGACTTTGTCAATGCATCAGTTTGAAGATGATGACATGAGGGTATATTGTTTTAAATTAACCATGTGTTTGTCACATGATCATTTAATAGGGAGGATTACATCATAATTATCATCGTCCTGTTGTTTGTATGGATCCAGAGGGAAGATGTGCAGCGATGTTAGTGTTTGGTAGTCATCTAGCCATCCTTCCATTTCAACAAACATCTCTACTAGATGATACATTTGTTAACAAAGGGTAGGTAGAGTTATTATACATCACACGATTATCACATGACTAACATATAGGGAAACACATGATATTCTTCCCAGTTACACTATTGATCTTAAGAGTCTACCTGAAGCTGTTGCTACTGTTAAAGATATTACATTTCTTGAAGGATATAATAGTCCAACTATACTAGTCTTATGTGAACCAATGCCAACATGGGCAGGGTCAGTACATGGACAATATTAATTATTAATTTTATGTGTCTGTAAGTGTAGACGTATTAGTTTAAGACAAGATTCAATGACAGTAATAGGTTTATCACTAAACACAGCTGATAAAATTCACACTATTGTGTGGACTGTTCATCATTTACCATATGATATGAGCTCATTCTTACCAGTTCCTAAACCTCAAGGTATTATATTATATATTATATATCTGTTATTATTATTATGATATTTTTAGGTGGTGTGTTAGTATTTGGATGTAATTCAGTTATATATCTTAATCAGGTTAGTTAGATTTAAGAGGAATGTACAATTATAATTATCATTATTCATTCAGAGTTCACCTCCATATGGTGTATCTGTTAATACTATCAGTGAAATTAGTAGTAGATTTCCACTCAGTAAGTGACTAATTATCATTTGTGTAATAATTAGTAGTAACTATTTATAAGTTGTATAGTTACTAGTAACTAATTATAATCATTTGTGGAGTTACTAGTAACTAATTAAAATCAGTTGCGTAGTTACTAGTAACTAATTATAATCATTTGTGGAGTTACTAGTAACTAATTAAAATCATTTGTGGAGTTACTAGTAACTAATTATAATCATTTGTGGAGTTACTAGTAACTAATTAAAATCAGTTGCGTAGTTACTAGTAACTAATTATAATCATTTGTGGAGTTACTAGTAACTAATTAAAATCATTTGTGGAGTTACTAGTAACTAATTATAATCATTTGTGGAGTTACTAGTAACTAATTAAAATCAGTTGCGTAGTTACTAGTAACTAATTATAATCAGTTGCGTAGTTACTAGTAACTAATTAAAATCATTTGTGGAGTTACTAGTAACTAATTATAAACATTTTTGTAGTTACTAGTAACTAATTATAAACATTTTTGTAGTTACTAGTAACTAATAGCCCTTTTCACGTAAAGCGTTGAGGAATTCATTAGTTGGATAATGAACGTGACATCAATTTCGTGGTACATTCGTGCTCCATCTTGGGGTAATTTGTATTGGAGAAAAACACTATTTTTGATAATGAATAGTTTGCTTCATGTATCGTATATTTTAATATAAAGAACATCAATGAAAAGATCGAAATCTAATGGTATGAAGGGCTTTTATCATTTGTGTAGTTTAATATAATTATTGCTGATCATGTGACCTGTGGCCAATCAGAGTGCAGATAATGTGTCACATGATTGAACATTAAGTAACTTATGTGCACACTTTTGCAAGTTAGTTATTACTGCACACTTGGATGATTTCTACTAATGAGCTGCTCCAACAACAGTTGTAGTTCACCACATCATCAATACATCACTTATAACACACTTGACAGCTAGTGCATTGTGTGTTTCGATGTAGCACTTGGATGGGTCAATAAAGGTCTCGTTTACATAATGCAGCTCATACATTATGTAAACTCAACCCCTCGTGCCACATTAAAACACGTAATCACATGAAGTGTGTTATGACTATTACTTATTTGTTTATTATTTCAATGATGTTTGTTTATTTACTATTAGAACCTAGTAATATTAGTATAACAGTTGATTGTTGTCATCCATTATTCATCACAAGTGAACAAGTTATAATTTCTTTGAGAAATGGAGATATGTGAGTAAATCAGTTATACCTCTCCTTTCCTCTCTACCATTCTCTCTCCATTAGTTATATTCTAACTCTTGTATCTGATAATGGAATGAGAGGAATCAAATCGTTAACATTTGATAAACTGGCCTCAAGTATTCTTACATCCTGTGTAAGAAGAATACGTGTCTATACATCTATCTATACCACAATATATGTCCATTTCAACGATAACTATCCATCTATCCATACCACAATATCTATCCATCTATCTATACCACAATACATGTCCATACCACAAATTCCACAATGTCTATCCATCTATCCATACTACAGTATATGTCCATACCACAATGTCTATCCATCTATCCATACCACAGTATATGTCCATACCACAATGTCTGTCCATCTATTCATACCACAGTATATGTCCATACCACAATGTCTATCCATCTATCCATACTACAGTATATGTCCATACCACAATGTCTATCCATCTATCCATACCACAGTATATGTCCATACCACAATGTCTATCCATCTATCCATACTACAGTATATGTCCATACCACAATGTCTATCCATCTATCCATACCACAGTATATGTCCATACCACAATATCAATCCATCTATCTATACCACAATATATGTCCATACCACAAATTCCACAATGTCTATCCATCTATCCATACTACAGTATATGTCCATACCACAATGTCTATCCATCTATCCATACCACAGTATATGTCCATACCACAATGTCTGTCCATCTATTCATACCACAGTATATGTCCATACCACAATGTCTATCCATCTATCCATACTACAGTATATGTCCATACCACAATGTCTATCCATCTATCCATACCACAGTATATGTCCATACCACAATGTCTATCCATCTATCCATACTACAGTATATGTCCATACCACAATATCTATCCATCTATCCATACCACAGTATATGTCCATACCACAATATCAATCCATCTATCTATACCACAATATATGTCCATACCACAAATTCCACAATGTCTATCCATCTATCCATACTACAGTATATGTCCATACCACAATGTCTATCCATCTATCCATACCACAGTATATGTCCATACCACAATATCAATCCATCTATCTATACCTCAATATATGTCCATACCACAATGTCTATCCATCTATCCATACCACAGTATATGTCCATACCACAATGTCTATCCATCTATCCATACTACAGTATATGTCCATACCACAATGTCTATCCATCTATCCATACCACAGTATATGTCCATACCACAATATCTATCCATCTATCTATACCACAATATATGTCCATACCACAAATTCCACAATGTCTATCCATCTATCCATACCTCAATATATGTCCATACCACAATGTCTATCCATCTATCTATACCACAATATATGTCCATACCACAATGTCTGTCCATGTATCCATACCACAGTATATGTCCATACCACAATGTCTATCCATCTATCCATACTACAGTATATGTCCATACCACAATGTCTATCCATCTATCCATACTACAGTATATGTCCATACCACAATGTCTATCCATCTATCCATACCACAGTATATGTCCATACCACAATGTCTATCCATCTATCCATACCACAGTATATGTCCATACCACAATATCAATCCATCTATCTATACCACAATATATGTCCATACCACAAATTCCACAATGTCTATCCATCTATCTATACCACAATATATGTCCATACCACAATGTCTATCCATCTGTCCATACCACCTATATATTATATAGTGTCCAGTGTTCATAATTATTATTATTATTTACAAGATATCAGGTGTTGGGTCCAATTTTTTATTTCTTGGTTCAAGATTAGGGAATTCATTATTACTACGATATTATGTGAAACAAGGTAAATATTACTACACATAATTATTATAATATCTCTTTTTGTATATCATTAGATGGTGGAATAAGTATTAAGAATGAGGAACCAATGTTATTAGGTATGTTATAAAATTAATAACTATATATTATTTATTAATAACAGGTGATCTTGATGATTTGTATGGTAATGTAGCTCATACCGAACACACACAATCATCATCAGCTTATAAATTTGAAGTGAGAGTTAGTATTAATTATTATCATGACATCATTCACTTGTTATAATTAGGTATGTGATAGTCTAGTATGTATTGGTCCTGTTTCTGATGCTTGTGTTGGAGAGCCTGCATTCTTATCAGTTTGTAATTAAATAGTTATTAAAAGTTATTAATTATAATCAATATTAGGAAGAATTTTCACATAAATCTGATCACGATTTGGAATTAGTGTTGTGTTCTGGACATGGTAAGAATGGATCTCTGTCTGTTTTACAAGTGAGTATATATGAATTATAGATTATTAGTTGTAAATGTTATATTATAGCATAGTGTACGTCCTCAAGTGGTAACAACATTTGAATTACCTGGCTGTACTAATATGTGGACTGTACTATCAGAGCAGGTAAATATTAACCACACCCATTAATTAATTAACCATACTATTTCATATTCACAGGATGATAAACACTCGTTTCTTATTTTAAGTCGAGAGGAAACAACAATGGTGTGTATATATGTGTGGGTGTGTATTAAAATGATGGTTTAAACTTCTGGTATATATACATTATGTTTATATGTGTGTATGTATGTAATTAATGTATACATATTATATGCATGTACATAAATAATTATATATTATATATATATATAATATATGTGTATTATATATGTTTATGTTCAATCCTGATAGTGCACAAATGGGCATAACCTATATATTTCATGACTTCAAAGTCATGTTTATACAGCTTAATGAAGCTACAAACCACATGGTGTACATACCAGTGTACCTATCACATTTACAGCATTATCAAAAACTTTTATAATTATATATATATTATATATCCCAATATGGCGAAACATCAAAGTAAACCACAGGTTTATATATCAGATATAGCACCCTGTGGTCAGATATAAAACCTGCCGTCCAAACAGACTACAAGAAAACAACGCTTACCTTCTCCAAAGTGCCGACAAAAAGGTAGGAGAAGCATCAGACATCAACAAAGGTTTTGTCGTTCGTGAAATATATTGATTATAACACGCCTACTCGTGCTATATCAGATTTATAATCACCTTGCTCTCGGGCCTATGGCCCTCGTGCTCGGTGATTATAAATTTGATATAGCACTCGTAGGGTGTTAGAACCTTTACATATACATATATATATATATATATATATATATATATATATATATATATATATATATATATGTATATATAATATATTAATATATTATATATACATATGTGTATTCATAATTATATCATTTACAATTTTACATACATGTTTGTGTATGTATCACAGAGTTTTTGATATGTTTTGAATAATGGGCCAAATTGGCTCAACAATGGTTAGTGTATGTACCATTGGGAAGACACCTTGAGCCAATTAACAAAGAGTTAATGGTGAATCATATGACCTTATCATAAACACTGGACTATGTATATAATATATATATAATTATATTCATTTTATCATGCAGGTTTTACAGACTGGTCAGGAAATTACAGAACTAGATAGTTCTGGTTTTTCTACACAAAGTAGTACAGTATTTGCTGGAAATATGAAAAAATTCATTATTCAAGTAGGTTTATGATGTCATGTGACATTGTGTGACGTCAGTATTTTAATGAATGATATC
Organism: Petrosia ficiformis; assembly: GCA_947044365.1. NCBI lineage: Eukaryota > Metazoa > Porifera > Demospongiae > Haplosclerida > Petrosiidae > Petrosia > Petrosia ficiformis. Next base: position 66,729 of record OX345642.1, on the reverse strand, counting down.
ACTAATTCCAGGCTACTCTGACAGATGTTCGATTACTAGATGGATGTGAGAATTATTATATTAAATAGATTATAATTAGATTTTATTACCTAGTAAAACAACTGCATTATGTTCCTCTTGACATGAGAGGCGGAGTCAAGTCATGTGATATTTGTGGACCTCATGTTATTGTATTATTGAATGAAGGTATCATTGGCTTGCTGGAACTTCAGGAAGATGAGAAACCTTCTCTGTCATTGAGTTGGCCAAAAATAAACAAGGTATTAAATGAGATTGTGTGGATTAATGAATAATATTATAAATATTTTAGGGTTCAAAAATCACTCATATTTCAGCTTATACTGATAATAGCAGTTTGTTCACAACTGAAGGATCTTTGGATAGAGAGATAGTTCATCAACAGAGTCCACCAACTAAAAAACCACATCTGTGTGTTGAGATAATTACCACAAATTATTACAAATTATTATCATTGCTAGATTATCTATTGATGAAGAAGATCAATTGTTATATGGTGATATATTTGAAGTCAAGTAATGAATGTTTGTTTTCTTGTGTGTTTGTTGTTATTGTGTCTAAATAGATCTTTGTCACCTCAACAAACAACTTCTGTTCCACAAACAAAAATAGAATCATCACATTGGTGTATATTGTCACGTGAAAATGGATCAATGGAGGTTAGGTCATGTTACTCATGTGACAATCATGTGATACATTATTGATGAATAATGCAGATATATAGATTACCGGATTTTAATCTTGTATTTTCTGTAAGGAATTTTGGTGTTGCTCCACACACACTGTGTGATAGTGGACCAATTCCATTAACGAGGTAATGATGATTGCTAATTGTGTATAATATAACAAATATTATCTCCTTGAAGCCCTGTTGATGGAGGGACTCATTCTGGTTCTGATATTAGTATAGATGATATTATTTGTGTTGGAATGGGACCTGGAGGGATATACCCATACATTATGGTGATGAAATTATTATATTATTATATCAGTTGTGTAATATTGTGATAACAGGCTATAGTTAATAAGGAACTTGTTGTTTATGAAGCATATGTTTACAAAAATACTACTGTTGATCATTTGAAACTCCGATTCAGTAAAGTAATCATAATAATTAATTTACTTATCTTGTGTATAATAATGCTATATTATAGGTATCTCATCATGTTTTATTACACGATAGAAAAGATACTAAGTTATCAAAACACTTTCAACAAGGTATAAACATGTACACACACACACACACACACAGTGACATCATTATAATTATACTCAGGTGTGAGTCAATATACGTCAAAACTCAGGATATTTCAGGGTATTGCTGGATATTCAGGAGTATGTCTACCTAATGTAATGATGATGTAATGTTACATCATTGTATCTAGGTATTTGTTTGTGGAACGTATCCTCATTGGATATTCATGTCTTATCGACATGCATTAAATATACATCCAATGTATATTGATGGACCAGTTCTATGTTTTGCTCCTTTTAATAATGTCAATTGTCAAAATGGTTTCTTGTATTTTAATAGTGAGGTAATTATTATACATTGTGTAATATGTGCAATTAGTACTATCCATAGAGCGAACTTCGTATCTGTGTTCTTCCGGTACATTTATCATATGATTCATATTGGCCTGTTAGAAAGGTACTGTTGAATAGCACACCTCATTTTATTGGATATCACATGGAGAGCAAAGTAATTAATAATCAATAAATACTTCATTAATATAATAAATTAATTAGACACACGTTGTTGTGACAAGTGAGTCAAAACCGTTATCAGTTATACCTCAAGTTGGGGCTGATGATAATGAAGTGTTTGAACACGTGGAAAGAGGTAGGTTGTGACTGTTATCAGATGAACATGGGTATCACATAGGTGTCACATGACAATTATATAGATGAAAGATTTGTGTTACCTAATGAAGATGTGTTTCATGTGCAGTTATATTCTCCTACATCATGGGAACCTGTACCTACTGCAAAGTGAGCATGTTACATCAATCAATATACAACACATCAGTGTATAACAGTTCATTTTATCATGTGACATGATATTGCTATAAAATGTATATTATTATTATAATTACTTATTGCTCATTTTTAAAATACAACATTAAAAATAACATTTATGACATAAAATGCTAGACATCATGTGACATTGTATATAACATGTACATTTGTCATGTGACATCATTGCATATAGGGTAACAATGGATACATTTCATCATGTGACATCGATGAAAGTTATGAGTTTGAGAAGTCAAGAGACACTTAGTGGTAGAAAAGAGTTTATAGTAGTTGCAACAACCACACTTTATGGAGAAGATCTGAACAGTAAAGGAAAGGTTTGTATAACAAAGTTGATTATATGACATCATGTGATGTCATATATTATAGATACAAATTTATGATATAATTGAAGTTATTCCTGAACCAGGCAAACCGCTTACCAAACACAAACTAAAAGTTTGTTATTATTATTATTATTATTATTATTATTAGTATTATTTATTATTATTAGTCATTGTATAGTCAAGATCAGAAATGGCCTGTTACTGGATTAGACTGTGTTGATGGATTAATATTAACTTGTATGGGTCAAAAGGTATGATCACATGAAATTATATGACTGTCACATGATTGAATTCCATAGATTTTCATGTGGCAATTTAAAGACAAGAAGGATTTGATGGCTGTTGCATTTATTGATGCTGAAACATACATACACTCTGCAAGATCAATTCGTGGTCTAATTTTAATATCCGATATATCTCGTAGTGTACAACTACTTCAATATCAGGTAATATATTGTGTGACATGTGGCACTTGTGACACATTAGTATGTCTCTTGAAAGGAGAAGAGAAGAAGCTTGTCATTAATTAGTGAAGACATGTCATCAATGGAAGTATATGGTAGTGATTTTCTCATTGATGGATCTCATATTGGATTCATTGGTATCTAATAAATATTATATCAGCTATGTTGTATTATATTATAAATTAACTTTAGTATCAGACTCAGACCAAAATGTGGTTCTGTTCCAGTACCAGCCTGAGAGTGAGTCCTCATAATAATTATTGTACCTAATGAATGTTTAGTAAGTTGCTGTTATTAGATCCAGATAGTAATGGAGGTGCTTTTCTCACAAGACAAGCTGATTTTAATGCTGGTACAAATATTAATGTGTTTCTTCGTATTCGGTGTAAAACATCAGCTAGTTTAGGAGCATCACATGAAATTAAGATTGCTTTAGCTGATAAACGACAATGCACATTCTTTGGTGTGTTAACGATACTGGATTTAACTAATTAACTAATCTATATAATAATTACAGGGACACTTGATGGCGGTCTTGGATACATATTACCTGTTCCTGAAAAAGTGTATCGTCGATTGAGTATGTTACAAATTAAATTAACACAAGGAATACGTCACATTGCCGGTCTGAATCCCAAGGCATTTAGGTAATGTAGTATCATATATTTACATAATAATAATAATCATTAATAATTACAGGACATATAGTTCCAGACATCACATGTTATATGGTATTCAGAGAAACATGTTGGATGGAGAACTAATTTGGCAATATTTGAATCTCAGTTTAAAAGAAAAGAATGATTTTGCAAAACAAATTGGCACTTTTCCAGCACAAGTGAATATTGTATAATAATAATATATAATTATTATTATGTGATATTGCAGATTCTGGAAGATCTCAAAGAAATAGAGAAAGTTACCAGTCACTTTTGAAACATGTTTATAATTGTATTCATACTTAATTAATTTACTGAAGTTATAGGAGTGTCAAATTGTACATTTAGGAATTGTTCTGTATGCTACATGTACAGAAAATGTTATTTAATAGTGTAAGAAATGAAGGTTATGGTGTTTTTCACTTGGTTGTGTATTGGGAGTCTAATCACTATTATATTAATGATATTTTTAAGTTCGAATAAGAATCTACTAGAAATGTCACCAATTGTAACAGATATCAAAGCTGACTTCAATCCAATAGCTGAAGAAGAATACTCTTGGTCTCCTTTAGAGTTTGATTTTACATCAGGTGAACATATTATCGTTTATATACACATACAGAAAACAGGTGGATCTGAATTTCTTGCACATATAACTACTAGTAAAAGTCTTGAAGGTCGTCAATTATGTAAAGCTCCTAGTGAAAAAATAAAAATAGCATTAAAAAAAAGAAGAGATTTCATGATATGTCCACTTGTGAGAACATCTTCGTTGTCGATACCATTACCTGAAATGTGGTTAGCATCAGAGAAGACATATGGATGGGTGTGTGGTGTGCATCCTTTTTTACAAGAAATGTACAACTGCTTGCCTAATTATCTTACAAAGTTGTATGGACACAAGTCTCGTATATACCATTATTTAACAGTTATACGTCACCCTGTCATGAGATATGTTAGCGAGTATCTTCATGTTAAGAGAGGAGCAACATGGGCAAGTAAACATTACTGTAATGGACGTAGTATGGATAATTACATACCTCCATGTTATAATGGATATTACAATGGAGTGGTTTGGAAAAATGTATCGTTCAAAGAATTTTTATCATGTTCTAGTAACTGGGCAAATAATCGTCAAACATTTATGTTAGCAGATTTAGATAAAGTATATTGTTTAAACTCAACAGCAATGATAGTTGAAGAAAGAGAAAGAATATTATTAGAGACTGCAAAAGAAAGCCTTAAACGTCTGTCATTTTTTGCAGTGTCTGAGTATATGGTAGAGAGTGGGATGTTGTTTGAGCACAGATTTAATGTTAAACTAGGTGAACCAATTAAACAAAAACAGCTACAACATCTTCATTCATCTTCTCTGTTATATGAGATTTGGACAAATACCACACTTTTTAACACAATAGTTTCTAACAATAAGTTGGATATGCAGTTATATCAATACGCTCTTAATCTGTTTAATAACAGAGCGAAACTATATAATATGACTTTAGATCTTCAAAAACTAGAAAATCAAATTTACAATTTGAAATTTCATCATGAGTCAAAATAATAATTATATTTCTGTAATTATTTTGAGTTTGCTAATATATTTGTTTCTAACTGCTGATGGAGGTACTCCATTCTTGGTCTTTGATTTGGATTGCTATGCCAGCAAAGTAGCATCAACTGATAGCTACAAACAATATGAAAGTAATAATAAAGGTGTATATATATATTCTATTTACTCACATATATTCAGTTCCATCTACAGGTTGTAGGAGACGTTGAAACTCGTAACACACACCATGTACCACTTCACCATCAGATAGCTCACAATAAGGATATTCACCTTTAGTGAATATTTCCCATAACAAAACACCAAATGACCTTTCACACAAACAAACATAATAACAAGAGGAGATATTGTTGACATAACTCCTTACCATACATCACTATGTACACTGAAGTGGTTTTCCAAAAGTGTCTCTGGAGCCATCCATCTAAGATATAACATCAAGATTACTTAATATGTACTATTAATAACCTCTAACCTTATAGGCATTAATGAACCATCAGCTTGGACAGCATATTCACTTCTGAATAAATATCTTCCAACTTTGTAATCTATAAAATTAATAATTATAATAATAACTATTAAGACAATATTGGATTGAACTATTTTTGACCTGTTACTTTGACTCCAAGATTTTGAGACACTACACAATTACGTGCAGCAACATCACTGTACAGAGCAATAGTAAATTATTATGTGATTATATGCAGTGATATTTACCGATGAATGTATTGCATTGACTCTAAGTATGATAGTCCAGAAGCAACATCTGTTGCCATTGCAATTAGCTGATGTATACTCAATCTGTTATGAACATCATATCATGTAGTATACACTAATATTAGTTGTTCTCACTGTGTTCCAACATTCTTTGCTGTAATTAAGAATGTTTTGAGGTCTCCGTTCACAGGTAGTTCCAATACAGAATAATAAGGGCTGATAGATACAATTCCAAATAGCTGACCAACTCTAGCATGACTTAATTTCCTAAAAGAATAAAATAATCATTGATCTATTGAGATTCCTTTATTATGTACATCAATGATTCCAGCTCTTGTCTAAATATTACTAAATCTTGAGAAGTTCCTTGTTGAAAAACCTATAAAAATTGAACACAACTAGTATATCAAGCTTGTTACAATTAACTTTCAAATCCCAATCACATTACCTACTAAAGTACTTAAAGTCAATTAGAATTTAAGGCCAGCCATTAATTACATAGCCCATAATTTAGCAATTTAGTTTGTGTATACACTTATATGGTTATAGTTCAGTTGTGTAAACAAGAACTGTTAAGAAGCCAAGCGACCTAAGACCAACCCCACACTGTATAATGGTGTTGATAAATGAGTGCTAACTGTTCACAGTGTGTCAATGCACTTTAGACTCAATTAGAATTGTAATTAGAATTGCTTTGAGATAAAACATTACCATTACAATTAGCTTGAGGTCTCCACAATTAGATGATAATACCTTTATTAAAGCCCTTGATTTCACATTTACTTGTAATTCAACCTCAGCATCATAAAGCGGTCCAAACTGCCCTATACCTAATTGCTGTAACACTTTTATCTTCTCTCTTGGAATTTCTCTACCTATTATAGTTATATAATAATTTACATAATTAAATATGTTATATTTTGATTACTATTATCAAGTGATAAGAGCTGAGAATCATCATGTAGAGTACCTCCTACAAGATGGATTAATTGTGTAGCTCTTCCATCATTATCTTCTATATTAGTATCTTGATGACGAATGTAGGTTGTACCATCTAACGAATTTCTAAAAATTCTTTACAAACAAGGTGAAAAAATAAAAATTTAACTATAATGCTATTAATTACTCACTTTTTGCATACATTGAGAACATAAAAAGTTGCTAATGCAATTAACACTATAGCTACAGCAAGAGCAATAGCAAGTACAAACCACAGGTACCATGGCAACTGATCATCACCTGATCCACTATCAACAGACTGAGCCTAATATAATTAGAATTAATTATGAAAACACAGGTGTCCACTTACTACTGTACGATGGAAAGAAATCCAACAGAGTATCAATAATTGTAAATAACAAGAAGCCATTATCTCAGCCACACCCTTGTTTACAAGTTGCATGCAGAAGAGGTGTCACTCAAAAATAGGTGGGGCTATAGTATAATGATAATCATCACACTTCACATGAACAATAAATATTATAGTCATTTAGGCTTCTTCAGGAAATAAATGTTTATTTTGAGAAGAGACAAAGCTTTTTCCACAATATCCACAAACACCAATTTCTGGTTTATCAAGATTAATGTAAACCTTTGGATGACCTAATGCATCTCCACCTATAAATAATAGGATATAATAAAAAATAAACTTTATTTCATAGATTATAATAATTATACCTCCATCACACCAAGTGTGTGTATCATTAATAACTACAACAGGTTCTTCAGCTAGTAAATTAATGGCAAATTGATCATTCATCTGATGAACAAATACATAATAATAATAATAACGATAATAATTATTATATACCTGCTTCTTCCTGTCAATAAACCGAACATTTCTGTAATCATCATTTGTCCATTGCTAAATTTAAAAAAATCATAGTGTTACTACGTTACCATAGCAACCACATGGTTGAGAGTTATAGGACATATTTCACCACAATTACAAATGTTAAAAACAGTACTATATAATACAGTTTCACATATATTATAGTAAAGTTATTTAGATATAGGTTAGTTACATTATATTGGAACTATATATATTATATAATTATATATAATTATATCCCGATACGGCGAAACATCAAAGTAAACCACAGGTTGATATAACACCCTGTGGTCAGATATAGCACCCTGCGGTCAGATATAAAACCTGCCGTTGAAACAGATTACAAGAAAACAATGCTTACCTTCTCCAAAGTGCCGACAAAAAGGTAGGAGAAGCATCAGACATCAACAAAGGTTTTGTTTTTTATATTGGTTATATCACGGCCACTCGTGCTATATCAGATTTATAAAAACCTTGCCCTCGGGCTCAGTTTTTATAAATCTGATATAGCACTCATGCTGTGATATAACCTATACATATATAATATATATATATATATATATATATATATATATATATATATATATAATTATATATATATATATATATATGTCTAAATAATTAATTTTCACTATAGACAACAGAATCATCTACCTATCTATCTATTTAACGTACTTGTCCAGTGTGAGTAACTTTGTCTTTGTATTTAAGAACATGAACAAGAGTCGAAACGTGTCTTCCAGAGAATCTAATAAAGAAAGAACCAGTAGTTCGTCTTATTACTAGAGCAGCCATCTTTATTCTTTAAACCCCACCCTTTGTTACCATGGCAATAAAATTAGTATGATGGAAGGTAGCTACAAATATCGAGCAAAGATCGACCTTCATACTCACTGTACTTCAATACAAGCCAAAAAGGCATGATAATTATGTATTCCATATTCCATCACATGTAATAATTATATATATAAGATATATATATATATATAATTATATATATATAAATAATATATATATATATATATATATATATATATATAATATTATATATATATATATATATATATATATATATATATATATATATATATATAGTAAAGTCCCCTAATCCATGAAGTCCATGAGATAGTATATGCTTTTTGCTTTCTTGCCATATGTAGAAAGTTTCCCAATTCTTTTCTTCTGTCAGTCAACTGTCAGTTTATACTTGTCTATCAAAAGTGTCTGGAATTAGGGGTAGTCTGGTATTACGTGACTTTACTATATATATATATATATATATATATAATTATATATATATATATATATATATATATATATATAGTATGCTAACAGGTCCAATATAGGACCTGAGTTTTGTGTCCGAGGATGTGATACATAGTCCGAGCCTGCGAGGGCTATATCACATCTGAGGACACAAAATGAGGTCCTATATGTGGTATATAGGACCTATTAGCATACTATATACAATATATTGTATGATGGCGACATCTCCTGCATAGTGTGCACATAGAAGGTCTATATACAATATATAGAACTCACCATATCAAAGGGATGATGTCCCCATCATACTATATATATATATATATATATATATATATATATACACATCTATCTATTTTTATGTAGCTGAATGCAAGTAATGGATTATATATAAAAGCTTGTTCATTTACCATTATTAGTCGATCAAAAGTTCATCCTCACAGGTGAGTTCTCCTACATACTGTATGAATTATGAATGAAGTTTATTCTACGTTTCCAGGAAGCCTTTTGTTGCATCATTTGAGAGTGATTCATTATCAGTTGTTGCTAACAAAGATTTTCCTTATCCAAGTCCATTAACTCCACTAACTGACACAAGATACATGCATCGTATTAATGACTTGTATCGCCTTCAACTAGAGACACAAAGATCAGAAGAAGCGCAACAAAGATTGCAACAAAGGAATGAATGTAGCAGTTCACCAAATAAAATTCCAGTTGTACCTCCAGTCAAATATAACTTTTCTTACAGCAAGACAATTAAAAAATCCCCTGTAACCATAACATCAAGTGATAATATGAAATACAGTTTCCCATCTGGTTTAAGAAGTGATACCCATGAATCTACTGTCAAGGGAATGAAGAAAACCAAAATATTACGACAAAGACATTTTACATGATACATAATTAACAAGTGAATTTTAAACAGTTTCTGAAAGTTGAGTTATTTTTTAGTAGTTTTGCATAACTTGGTGGAGCACATTTACGATATCCCACTTTTACTGCTATCAATGGAAGACAGCTTATAGTAGTTAATATTAATGTCTTCCACACAAAATCACCAGTCAGTAAAAATGTTCCATCTGAGTGAATGAAAATGAATAATTCATGAGTCATCAAAATATGTTATGTTTACCAAAGTATTGATTGAGGAATGCCAGTGAAAGAAAATAAACTGCTATACTGATAATCTCTGCTATTATCATTAATCCATGCCATGTTCTTATTGTTAGTGATACCATTAGCAGTTCTGTTAGTATTAGTGTGGTGAAGGTAATTGAAACAACATGAATCATTTGTGATTCAAATAGCCAAAATCCCAACAACATAATAATTCCTCCTGGAAACACAAACTAAAGATAATAACATTATTATATTATTTATTATACCTTGATAAATACTAATAAGAGTCCATATGAAAAATGTCTTGAAAGATAATGATCTTCCCTGCAGTGAACACAAGATACATATACACAGTACAGGTACAATAACCTACTTTCAACAGTTCTTGATAAAGTTCAGGGTACGTGAGAGCAACATCAGCAGAGACATCTTCATCAAGTACCAAAGAGAACACTGGTGCCATTGTATATATTGTTGCATACCTGAACACATTTTGAAACTAGTATAAACTATAAAGTAATTTGTAATTAATATTTACCCTATCATAAGAATGCCTTCATATAGTGACACAGCAGCAAAATAAAAGATGGCAGAAAATACTGCCTGCAAAAGTTATGAAACAGAAAGAGTAATTCAAAGATACATACCTGCATTGCCGAAATAATAAGTCCACGATGAATAACAAACTGACTCAGAGATGCTGAACGCTTGTAGCTATAATATTGTATTACAATCATTTTAGTATAATGTGTATTAATTACCTATTTCTTCCATGCCATAACAATAAACGACTAATATGACTGAACTGTGTAACAGAAAAGTCAGCAGCTAGAGATGCTTGTTTACCTTCCTGTAGAAATTATGAACTATAATCTCATATCCAAACACTTCAATAATATTACTTTTCCAACAATTCCAATTCCAACATCAGCTATTTGTATCATGCTTACATCATTACCACCATCACCTATATATATATATGATACTAATTTATTAAATGTACTGGCATTAAATTTTCTTTTCTACCAATAGCACAAACTGGTCTTTTCATGTATGATTTGAGTAACAATACTAACTGTGCTTTGTGAGTTGGAGAACATCTGCAACACACTACCACAGGCGATCGGCACGCTAATTCCATGAATTCTGTCTCATAGTGTTGAACACACAACTACATAAATAATTTCTATTTTATTACAATAATCAAAATTTTAGTGATCTACCTCAAGTGATGATCCAGTTATAATTAAAGCATTTTCAATGTTTTTACGTAGTTGATTGAGTTCAGAATGAACTTCTACACGGGAAGTTACCTGTGTGCATATATGATATGATCATGAATTAATCACTGTATTAAATGACCTACTGTTTTAAAACTAAAGAGCGGCTGATTCCTACCAATAAGCTTTGAGCTGATCGCAATGCTTGTTGCAGTTTCTAATTTATCTCCCGTTAACATCCATACCTTCATATACCAAACATTATACATATACTATATTTAATAATGACATACCACACCTTGATTCCTGCATTTTTCAGCAGCTCAAGAGTGGGTCGAACCTCAAACTACAAGTGAATATGGTATAAGAATAGTACTGAGCACATACAAAGACTCACTTGTAATTTATCCTCTACACCAGTAGTACACAGTAACTCCATGTTATCTTCTAAACTCTCAATTACAGCATTAGTTTGTACTGATCTATCTGTAACACTTAACTGTGCATGTGTGTAGTTTTGCTGAAAATAGTAAGAACATTCACACATGTAGGAAAATACCATTTGAACTGTTTCTTACTTCAAAACTAGCATACTGTTGTTCTGTGAGAATTTTTTTTGCTATCACAAGAGTTCTCAGACCTTCTCTAGCTAAATTTCCGCACTGTATTATTTTATAATTAGAGTATTTAAGACAAGATTGAAGAAACTTTGTAGCAATAGGTCCAGCAAGACATGAATAATTATAATCCAGGTAGTATATATATATATATATATATATATAGGGTTGTGTTTTGTCTACACAACTATATCAGCAATACTGAACCTACTGCCTTAAAGAAATCTTACCTCCTCTTCTAACCAGTCATTATATTCCACTATACTTTTCATTACTACATCAGCTCCTTTCATATAAAATATGATTTCACCACTAGTTACATTCTGTATGCATAGAACAATAAATTCATGACAAATGATAGAAAATTCTTACTTGTACAATAATACCCATTCGTTTCTTCTCTGAAGTAAAGGGAAATATTTGTAATATTTTGAATCTCATAATATGTTTATCAGGAAACAGAAGATGTAGTGATGACAAGTCACGATATACTAATGATATTCCAACACTCTCAGTCCATTTCAGTAATGCAATCTAATGTATTTAGGAATTCATACATTTTCAATAATACATCATTATAGACCTCATCAGGACTTGAAGACTGGAATGATAAAGGACTTTTAGATGTGTTCCTTGAAAGTAGAATTACATCTTCTTCAATATCTTCTTGTTCTTGTTCTTGTTCTTCATCCTCTTCCTCTTCTTTTACTGGTATGACATTGTGACAAATAGCTAATGCTAAAATACTTTCAAATAATCTCTTAATCTAGGAACAAAACATATCAGTACGAGAAGAACATGTCTATACACATACATGTGCATTCGGTAGAGATTGTCTGCAGATGTTCTCTTCTGCTAGTTGTGACAAAAAGTGAGTCTTGACTATTGTTTTAATCTGCATGACAGTGTATATGGAATAACATTTTATATAATTATGATCTTTAAAATATACATTACTTTTTCCTACAGAATGACTATTGTGTTCTGTTAGTAACAGTTATTTAATTTCGTTGAAAGAAACTAGTATTTACAGGAATTCTTTACTAAAACACTTCATATGAGAATAGGTTACTTCATATCAATGGAGAACACTCTATAATAACAGTGAAAATGGTTGGACCATGTTTCACAGGACTGCTGCAAAAAAGCTAAATATGGTTCTGTCTAAACTGTGCCTTAGAACGAGACAATTTGGCTGTGGATGCTTATCCTCTCAACATTTAATGGAGAGCTCCTTTTGCAAGACTAACTTGATCACAGACAAAAGGTAAAGCTGCAATATATAGTATTCACAATTAATACATCAGAAATTCACTGCTGTCCCACCTAGTATAGCATAATGAGGTACTTGCTCTTGCATTAATACTATTTGTTATTATAATTATGATGTGTTTCCATATATTAATGATGAAAGGGATTTTATGAAAGAGCAGCATTTGCACAAAATTTGGAAAGATCATTGTCAAGATTGGGACAAACTATTATATAAACTACCACCAAACTGAGTGAGTGGTCTTACCTCATTTGTTGAATCACTAGAATAAGACTCAGTACCCAAGTGAAGTTTCTTGAATACCTATACTTACACATAAAGACAATGAAAATTATTTAAAATCTAGCATGGTTTACTATACACATAATCTACCATTTCATTTTGTGTCAATGTACCAGTTTTGTCACACAATAAATATTCTATTCTTCCAAGTTCTTCAGGTATTGTACTACTTCTAACAAGGGTATTTGGAATTGAATTATCTTGTTGAATCATCCAACTATAGACTAGTTTACCCATGTCTAAGTTGACACGTAGACTGAAGAGAGTAACAAACATTTAATAAAAGGGTACATATTTATTGACCATTCTTGTACCTTATTGGTATTATATATGAAAACAGAATAATGTAACGAATGAGATATATAATCCATTGTCCAAAAAATCCCTTTATACAAAATTCAACAAACAGAATACAAAGACACATAGACACAAACCTTGAGTGATAACATGATTACTGCCAGAATCAACATAGACAAAAATAAAACCTTGGTCAGTGTGTTTATCTCATTGTCAAGACGACCACTCTATATAATAACAAATTCAAAATTTCACAAGTTATGCCACATTTTCTAACCTTTGATTTTGGATTGTTTGTATTGAGAACACTTCGAGTGTCTTTACCAGTATATATAACCAACCCTATCACATGTCCTGAAAAATAAATTATATGAATGACTAAAGAGAATACTATTATGTAGTTTATAACCAACCAGATGAAGCCAATACACTGTTTGCCCATATTGCATTGTTAATTGATAATGGTTCTTGTATTTCTGTTGAGTTCTGTGTAAAACTCAAGACTGAAAAGTATAGAATAACAATCTGTTAATACCTACCATACTCAATGTACCACTGAATGAATGAATATCTGACTGTGGTGACTCAGCAACCACAATAATATTCTGTGAAAAGATATCCTACAGAAAGAGTGTATCATACATCTCTGAAATAATAGATTAAAATATTAATGATATCTTTAAAAATAGCTATCTCATTATAATTTGAATGAAATATTTAATAATAATCTGTATACCTCGTTACAGTGTATCTTTTGAATGCAGCTTGGAGTAATGACACGTAACTTCCAATCTGTTTCACCATCAAGTTGGTCCGTTTTGATAAAACAAGTTCCTAAGATATTATGATAACCATCAATAAATAATAACAAAAATACTAATTATTGTGTAACCAGTTTTGTCAGATGTTCTCAATATAATCATGTCAGCTGGTATGTGTTGATCCTGTTATTAAAATTAATAAAAATAATTAATAATTATTATAATAATTTTAATACCTTTTGTACTAATAGTATATCTGAGACACGTATATCTTTACTAGGTATTAACAAACTTCCTACATTTTAAAAATATCATCACTTAGTTTATATACTAGACCAGATTGTAACCTTCTTTTGTTATCTTGATAAATCTTTGGTTGTTGACTTCTTTATCTCGTACATATCTCTTCACATCATCAAACAATTCTCTACACATTGTTACCAGAATCACAAATATCTGGAGGTGACAGGTGGTGAGTATCAATTATATGATAAATGAACGTACCAAAGGTCCCCAATATGTGTACCAATAGCCAATCCGTAATTGTGGAATCAATTGAGATAATGCAACTAGTAGAAAATAGAAGTTAAGAAAGACTTTAAATTGTTGGAACAAAACCTGTAAATAAAAATGAGTAACATTATTAGTTATACAATGATATTACAACAAACTTTTGGAACAAATGTAAATATGTTATACTTTTGATTACACACAAGATTTGGTGAATATTTCGTAGTAGCAGTATTCTAAAGTATTAAAAGAATGAAATAATATATAAAAATTATAACTTCACAATACATTCTGTCCTGCTACAACTGATCTGAGATAAGTTTTCGGTTTGTCCTTACAACAGTTTATTGGTATTTTCAGTAGTCTAAAATATTAACAGTTAAATTAGCTTCAATTGACAACAACAAAAAACTCACTCAAACATCTTATATTTCCATGTTTGAGACTCATTCATTACGGTAGAATCATTGTCATCGTCATCATGTGTTGGTATGATAACCTGTAACAGATCTGATATGAAATTTATACCAAGAATGTCACCAAAAATCCCTTCCCATAAAAGATATTTTGACACTATCCAATATAATTGTAATGATAGGATAGTATAATTATAAAAAGTATTATTAAAATTTATACGTAATCATGAACTCACCTCATCAAGACTACTTATCAAACTGTCTTCATGCGACCATTTCCTTCCTCCTCCCCCAACTGGCCTATAACGATGAGGTGTAGACCATGGAATGTTACCCAGACTCAATGATGGCAATTGGCTCATAATTTTGGAATTGTATTATGGACACATCTATCACACCTAATTTACATTATATAGGTGGAGTTAAAATGTCTGCATTACAGTTTGGAAAATGTATTATCAGTCCAAGTATTGTATTTCTTCAAACTAAACTATGTTTTGCTTTCACCAATAGAAAGCCAGTTTTACCAGGACGTATCCTAACTGTATAACTAACAGAAATCCAATGTAGACAAGTTAATTATTCTTAATGATAATTATTATAAATTGATACCAGATATACTAGTATCAACACGACGTGTGGTATCCAGATTTCATGATTTAACTCTTGAAGAAGTTACTGATTTGTTTCATTGTGTATATTGTATAACTCCATATATTCAATCTCATTATAATGCTACAGGTCTTACCATTGCTGTACAGGTAGGTCACTGGAAGAAATAAGTAAACTTCTGTTTTATGCAATCATAGGATGGTAAAAGTGCTGGTCAAACAGTTGAACATGTGCATGTACATGTAATTCCTCGTAAAACAGGAGATTTTGAGAGAAATGATGACATATATGATGAGGTAATATCATAGATTGTTAATTTGATATCATCAATTTATCAGCTAGAACATCATGATAAACAAGAGACTGGATTTAGATCACAAGATCAAATGTCTGATGAAGCATCGACACTCAAAGCTTTGTTATCAAAAAAATAAAAAAAGTTGTTAATACTCTATTACTAGAAGTTTGTCGTCATGACATAAGTTTTTCATTGTGTTTCAATGCATATACTAATGGTAGACATGTAAACCAATAATTGTACAAACATATAGATACGTTATGTATTCAATTTTTATTTGGTCTTCTTAATTAATTAATTTTGTGCGCATGCGTATAATTTAAATTTCTCGAGCATTGACAAGAAGACAAGATGGAGATGAGGTAAAAGTGACTATTTGTGAGCAATCCTATAGCTTATAACTAGAAAATACCAGGTCTATAGATTGCTGGGACCGATGATTGCTTCTTATTGTCATGGAATATATCCGATTATTTATGATATTTATTTTCATGTCTTTCTTTAGAGCAATATGTAACAAGGAAACATGGAGAAGAGGAACAAAGTCACCAATACCTTGAAAGAAAGTGTTTTAGGTAAGTTTTATGTTATCATTCATACAGCGTGGGAAGGAAATGTTGAATTGCTGTACTAATTTAGAGCTTGTTATAGTTACTAGTACTGTTATTGTGTAAAGTATGTATTAATTTATATTTCTATATTTTTAGTATTGAGCTTCAGTATATATTAGCTGTTGGATAGCAGATTGTAGAAAAATAGTTTAGTGATATATTTTTAATGCTTTGTGTTTTTAATTACTGAAATTTAAATAATATATGCATTTTTCTTAGGAGTTAACAGGAAATATCCAACTGGTGAGTAAATTTCTAATCTATAATTATAATACCTGGTATATAATAATGTATTACTGTTTAGTTATATTGCGTAAAATCTCTTTGGAATATATATTACTAAATACTATCTTATTCTTTTTATTGAATTTCAGACATAATGAGCTGTTAATGGCAGATTATAGGACAGTAATTTAGGAATGTATTTTCAGAGTAGATTTAACCCAATATACCTGTAATTTAATCTACAGTAAATTATCAATATTGAATAATTATTATTATTATATATTATCTTTTTTTCATATGCTGAGCTACTGAAAGCAAAAAGTACAAAAAGATAACTACTTTCAAGAGGTGAGTAAATTCTTAATCTACAATGTATAATAATGTATTACTGTACAGTTAAATCTCTTTGGAATATATACGTTTCTAAATACTATCTTATTCTTTGTATTGAATTTCAGACACCATGAGCTGTTAACGGCAGATTATAGGACAGTAATTTAGGAATGTATTTTCAGAGTAGATTTAACCCAATATACCTGTAATTTAATCTACAGTAAATAGCAATATTGAATAATTATTATAATATATATATTATCTTTTTTCATATGCTGAGCTACTGAGAGCGAAAAGTACAAAAAGATAACTACTTTCAACAGGTGAGTAAATTCTTAATCTACAATATATAATAATGTATTACTGTACAGTTAAATCTCTTTGGAATTTATATTTCTAAATACTATCTTATTCTTTGTATTGAATTTCAGACACCATGAGCTGTTAACGGCAGATTATAGGACAGTAATTTAGGAATGTATTTTCAGGGTAGATTTAACCCAATATACCTGTAATTTAATCTACAGTAAATTATCAATATTGAATAATTATTATTATATATTATCTTTTTTTCATATGCTGAGCTACTGAAAGCAAAAAGTACAAAAAGATAACTACTTTCAAGAGGTGAGTAAATTCTTAATCTACAATGTATAATAATGTATTACTGTACAGTTAAATCTCTTTGGAATATATACGTTTCTAAATACTATCTTATTCTTTGTATTGAATTTCAGACACCATGAGCTGTTAACGGCAGATTATAGGACAGTAATTTAGGAATGTATTTTCAGAGTAGATTTAACCCAATATACCTGTAATTTAATCTACAGTAAATAGCAATATTGAATAATTATTATAATATATATTATCTTTTTTCATATGCTGAGCTACTGAAAGCGAAAAGATAACCACTTTCAACAGGTGAGTAAATTCCTAATCTACAATGTATAATAATGTATTACCGTAGAGTTAAATCTCTTTGGAATATATACATTTCTAAATACTATCTTATTCTTTGTATTGAATTTCAGACACCATGAGCTGTTAACGGCAGATTATAGGACAGTAATTTAGGAATGTATTTTCAGAGTAGATTTAACCCAATATACCTGTAATTTAATCTACAGTAAATACCAATATTGAATAATTATTATAATATATATTATCTTTTTTCATATACTGAGCTACTGAAAGCAAAAAGTACAAAAAGATAACTACTTTCAAGAGGTGAGTAAATTCTTAATCTACAATGTATAATAATGTATTACTGTAGAGTTAAATCTCTTTGGAATATATATTACTAAATACTATCTTATTCTTTGTATTGAATTTCAGACATCATGAGCTGTTAACGGCAGATTATAGGACAATAATTTAGGAGTGTATTTTCAGAGTAGATTTAACCCAATCTACCTGTAATTTAATCTACAGTAAATACCAATATTGAATAATTATTATAATATATATTATCTTTTTTCATATGCTGAGCTACTGAAAGCAAAAAGTACAAAAAGATAACTACTTTCAAGAGGTGAGTAAATTCCTAATCTACAATGTATAATAATGTATTACTGTACAGTTAAATCTCTTTGGAATGTATATTTCTAAATACTATCTTATTTTTTGTATTGAATTTCAGACACCATGAGCTGTTAACGGCAGATTATAGGACAGTAATTTAGGAATGTATTTTCAGAGTAGATTTAACCCAATATACCTGTAATTTAATCTACAGTAAATAGCAATATTGAATAATTATTATAATATATATTATCTTTTTTCATATGCTGAGCTACTGAAAGCGAAAAGATAACAACTTTCAACAGGTGAGTAAATTCCTAATCTACAATGTATAATAATGTATTACCGTAGAGTTAAATCTCTTTGGAATATATACATTTCTAAATACTATCTTATTCTTTGTATTGAATTTCAGACACCATGAGCTGTTAACGGCAGATTATAGGACAGTAATTTAGGAATGTATTTTCAGAGTAGATTTAACCCAATATACCTGTAATTTAATCTACAGTAAATACCAATATTGAATAATTATTATAATATATATTATCTTTTTTCATATACTGAGCTACTGAAAGCAAAAAGTACAAAAAGATAACTACTTTCAAGAGGTGAGTAAATTCTTAATCTACAATGTATAATAATGTATTACTGTAGAGTTAAATCTCTTTGGAATATATATTACTAAATACTATCTTATTCTTTGTATTGAATTTCAGACACCATGAGCTGTTAACGGCAGATTATAGGACAGTAATTTAGGAATGTATTTTCAGAGTAGATTTAACCCAATATACCTGTAATTTAATCTACAGTAAATAGCAATATTGAATAATTATTATAATATATATTATCTTTTTTCATATGCTGAGCTACTGAAAGCGAAAAGATAACCACTTTCAACAGGTGAGTAAATTCCTAATCTACAATGTATAATAATGTATTACCGTAGAGTTAAATCTCTTTGGAATATATACATTTCTAAATACTATCTTATTCTTTGTATTGAATTTCAGACACCATGAGCTGTTAACGGCAGATTATAGGACAGTAATTTAGGAATGTATTTTCAGAGTAGATTTAACCCAATATACCTGTAATTTAATCTACAGTAAATAGCAATATTGAATAATTATTATAATATATATTATCTTTTTTCATATGCTGAGCTACTGAAAGCGAAAAGATAACCACTTTCAACAGGTGAGTAAATTCCTAATCTACAATGTATAATAATGTATTACCGTAGAGTTAAATCTCTTTGGAATATATACATTTCTAAATACTATCTTATTCTTTGTATTGAATTTCAGACACCATGAGCTGTTAACGGCAGATTATAGGACAGTAATTTAGGAATGTATTTTCAGAGTAGATTTAACCCAATATACCTGTAATTTAATCTACAGTAAATACCAATATTGAATAATTATTATAATATATATTATCTTTTTTCATATACTGAGCTACTGAAAGCAAAAAGTACAAAAAGATAACTACTTTCAAGAGGTGAGTAAATTCTTAATCTACAATGTATAATAATGTATTACTGTAGAGTTAAATCTCTTTGGAATATATATTACTAAATACTATCTTATTCTTTGTATTGAATTTCAGACACCATGAGCTGTTAACGGCAGATTATAGGACAGTAATTTAGGAATGTATTTTCAGAGTAGATTTAACCCAATATACCTGTAATTTAATCTACAGTAAATAGCAATATTGAATAATTATTATAATATATATTATCTTTTTTCATATGCTGAGCTACTGAAAGCGAAAAGATAACCACTTTCAACAGGTGAGTAAATTCCTAATCTACAATGTATAATAATGTATTACCGTAGAGTTAAATCTCTTTGGAATATATACATTTCTAAATACTATCTTATTCTTTGTATTGAATTTCAGACACCATGAGCTGTTAACGGCAGATTATAGGACAGTAATTTAGGAATGTATTTTCAGAGTAGATTTAACCCAATATACCTGTAATTTAATCTACAGTAAATACCAATATTGAATAATTATTATAATATATATTATCTTTTTTCATATACTGAGCTACTGAAAGCAAAAAGTACAAAAAGATAACTACTTTCAAGAGGTGAGTAAATTCTTAATCTACAATGTATAATAATGTATTACTGTAGAGTTAAATCTCTTTGGAATATATATTACTAAATACTATCTTATTCTTTGTATTGAATTTCAGACATCATGAGCTGTTAACGGCAGATTATAGGACAATAATTTAGGAGTGTATTTTCAGAGTAGATTTAACCCAATCTACCTGTAATTTAATCTACAGTAAATACCAATATTGAATAATTATTATAATATATATTATCTTTTTTCATATGCTGAGCTACTGAAAGCAAAAAGTACAAAAAGATAACTACTTTCAAGAGGTGAGTGAATTCCTAATCTACAATGTATAATAATGTATTACTGTACAGTTAAATCTCTTTGGAATGTATATTTCTAAATACTATCTTATTTTTTGTATTGAATTTCAGACACCATGAGCTGTTAACGGCAGATTATAGGACAGTAATTTAGGAATGTATTTTCAGAGTAGATTTAACCCAATATACCTGCAATTTAATCTACAGTAAATAGCAATATTGAATAATTATTATAATATATATTATCTTTTTTCATATGCTGAGCTACTGAAAGCGAAAAGATAACAACTTTCAACAGGTGAGTAAATTCCTAATCTACAATGTATAATAATGTATTACCGTAGAGTTAAATCTCTTTGGAATATATACATTTCTAAATACTATCTTATTCTTTGTATTGAATTTCAGACACCATGAGCTGTTAACGGCAGATTATAGGACAGTAATTTAGGAATGTATTTTCAGAGTAGATTTAACCCAATATACCTGTAATTTAATCTACAGTAAATACCAATATTGAATAATTATTATAATATATATTATCTTTTTTCATATACTGAGCTACTGAAAGCAAAAAGTACAAAAAGATAACTACTTTCAAGAGGTGAGTAAATTCTTAATCTACAATGTATAATAATGTATTACTGTAGAGTTAAATCTCTTTGGAATATATATTACTAAATACTATCTTATTCTTTGTATTGAATTTCAGACACCATGAGCTGTTAACGGCAGATTATAGGACAGTAATTTAGGAATGTATTTTCAGAGTAGATTTAACCCAATATACCTGTAATTTAATCTACAGTAAATACCAATATTGGATAATTATTATATATAATATATATTATCTTTTTTCATATACTGAGCTACTGAAAGCAAAAAGTACAAAAAGATAACTACTTTCAAGAGGTGAGTAAATTCTTAATCTACAATGTATAATAATGTATTACTGTAGAGTTAAATCTCTTTGGAATATATATTACTAAATACTATCTTATTCTTTGTATTGAATTTCAGACACCATGAGCTGTTAACGGCAGATTATAGGACAGTAATTTAGGAATGTATTTTCAGAGTAGATTTAACCCAATATACCTGTAATTTAATCTACAGTAAATACCAATATTGGATAATTATTATATATAATATATATTATCTTTTTTCATATACTGAGCTACTGAAAGCAAAAAGTACAAAAAGATAACTACTTTCAAGAGGTGAGTAAATTCTTAATCTACAATGTATAATAATGTATTACTGTAGAGTTAAATCTCTTTGGAATATATATTACTAAATACTATCTTATTCTTTGTATTGAATTTCAGACACCATGAGCTGTTAATGGCAGATTATAGGACAGTAATTTAGGAATGTATTTTCAGAGTAGATTTAACCCAATATACCTGTAATTTAATCTACAGTAAATACCAATATTGGATAATTATTATATATAATATATATTATCTTTTTTCATATGCTGAGCTACTGAAAGCGAAAAGATAACCACTTTCAACAGGTGAGTAAATTCCTAATCTACAATGTATAATAATGTAATACTGTACAGTTAAATCTCTTTGAAATACATATATATTTCTAAATATTTATCTTACGTTCTTGTATTGAATTTCAGACACCATGAGCTGTTGATGGACAGTAATTTAGAAATGTATTTTCTTAATACAACTGTACTGTAGTTTAATTCATTTTGTATACTTTGTGTTTGGAAATTCTTATAACAATAATTTTTAGGACAATGTGACAAATTTTTGTATTGAGATTAAAAATTTTTAAGCAGCAAATATGGCACTGACTTGGAGAGTTTGTAGGAAGTATTTGAATGAAGTATTTGATATCAAGAATGAAGAAGAGTTTAAAACTAAAGTGTTAGAGTCCCAAGAAACCTGTGATTGTTGACTTCCATGATCTGATGTGGCCATGTTTAGCCCAATTTTAACTGATATAGTGGATGGGAGATATGGAAATATGGATTTAACTGAAGTGAATATTGATAATAATGAATTTCAGACACAATGAGCTGTTGTGATGGCAGATTGTAGGACAGTAATTTAATGATATAAATTATTTTCATACAACTGTATTTTAGGTGAGTTATGTTATTCTTCATTGATACATCGTGGCAAAGAAATGCCTAGACCTTCTTACAGTTACTAGTACTTGTTATGATTCTAAAGTATTTTGGATTGAAAATGTTGTTTGTAGGAACCATCAGCATTTTAGTACTCTCTTGAAATTCACTTTGAACCATGAACTATAGCCTTTGTACTTGCAAAATCAATCATTTTAGATTGAGCTGAAAAAGTTCCTTAAGTTAGATAATGAATTAATGATGTCCTTAATATGTTTCCAAAGTGGTTTTGTTCAATAGTATTATGCGTTAGAACCGTGAGCATTTTAATATTATTGTACAGAAAATCGAATTTTTACCCTGAACTATAGCCTTTGTACTGATTTTTCATTGCAAAATGAATCATTTGAGATTGAGCGGAAACTGTTCCTAAAGTTAGATAATGATGTCCTTAATGGGTTTCCAAAGAGGTTTTGATCAATAATATTGTGGGTGAGAACCGTGAGCATTTTAATATTCTATGAAAATTTGAATTTTTATCCTGAACTATATATATATAGCCTTTGTACTGATTTTTCATTGCAAAATCGATCCTTTCAGATTGAGCCGAAACTGTTCCTAGAGTTAGATAATGATGTCCTTAATAGGTTTCCAAACAGGTTTTGATCAATAATATTGTGGGTGAGAACCGTGAGCATTTTAATATTCTATCAACATTTGAATTTTTACCCTGAACTATAAGCCTTTGTACTGATTTTTCATTGCAAAATCAATCATTTGAGATTGAGTTGAAACTGTTCCTGGAGTTAGATAATGATGTCCTTAATAGGTTTCCAAAGTGGGTTTGATCACTAATATTATGTGTTAGAACCGTCAGCATTTTAATATTCTATCAAAATTTGAGCCTTTGTATTGCAAAATCGATCCTTTTAGATTGAGCCGAAACTGTTCCTAGAGTTAGATAGTGATGTCCTTAATAGGTTTCCAATGAGGTTTTGATCAATAATATTGTGGGTGAGA
This sequence comes from Petrosia ficiformis, assembly GCA_947044365.1. Lineage (NCBI taxonomy): Eukaryota > Metazoa > Porifera > Demospongiae > Haplosclerida > Petrosiidae > Petrosia > Petrosia ficiformis. Next base: position 42,223 of record OX345642.1, on the reverse strand, counting down.
ACCGTGAGCATTTTAATATTCTATCAAAATTTGAATTTTTACCCTGAACTATAGCCTTTGTACTGATTTTTCATTGCAAAATCGATCCTTTCAGATTGAGCCGAAACTGTTCCTAGAGTTAGATAATGATGTTTTTAATATGTTTCCAAAGTGGTTTTGATCAATAATATTATGTGTTAGAACCGAGAGCATTTTAATATTCTATGAAAATTTGAATTTTTACCCTGAACTATAGCCTTTGTACTGATTTTTCATTGCAAAATCAAACCTTTCAGATTGAGCCGAAACTGTTCCTACAGTTAGATAATGATGTCCTTAATAGGTTTCCAAAGAGGTTTTGATCAATAATATTGTGGGTGAGAACCGTGAGCATTTTAATATTCTATCAAAATTTGAATTTTTACCCTGAACCATAGCCTTTGTACAGATTTTTCATTGCAAAATGAATCATTTGAGATTGAGCGGAAACTGTTCCTAAAGTTAGATAATGATGTCCTTAATATGTTTCGAAAGTGGTTTTGATCAATAATATTATGTGTTAGAACCGTGAGCATTTTAATATTCAATGAAAATTTGAATTTTTACCCTGAACTATAGCCTTTGTACTGATTTTTCATTGCAAAGTCAAACCTTTCAGATTGAGCCGAAACTGTTCCGAGAGTTAGATAATGATGTCCTTAATGGGTTTCCAAAGTGGTTTTGATCAATAATATTGTGTATTAGAACCGTGAGCATTTTAATATTCTTCACATGCTACACTTGTGGGTTTAGATATTGACCTATGAATCTCATTAATAATGTATGTCAGTGGGTGACACCAGTTATGCTCTCCACGTGTTGCAGTCTCTATATGTTGTTTGTAGGAACCATGAGCGTTTTAGTATTCTCTTGAAATTCACTTTGGTACTTAATTTTTGACTGGAAAAAAGTTTTCCTATAACTGTTCCTAGACTTTCATAATGATGTCCTTATTATGATTCTGCAGTGTTTTTGATCAAAAATGTTGCTTGTAGGAACCATGAGTGATTTAAAATTCACTTTAAACCATGAACTATAGCCTTTGGTACTTAATTTTTGACTAGAAAAAAGTTTTCCTAAAACTGTTCCTAGACTTTCATAATGATGTCCTTATTATGATTCTGCAGTGTTTTTGATCAAAATTGTTGCTTGTAGGAACCATGAGTGATTTAAAATTTACTTTGAAACATGAACTATAGCCTTTGGTACTTAATTTTTGACTGGAAAAAAGTTTTCCTAAAACTGTTCCCAGAGTTCCATAATGATGTCCTTATTATGATTCTGCAGTGTTTTTGATCAGAAATGTTGCTTGTAGGAACCATGAGCGTTTTAGAATTCTGTTGAAATTTACTTTGAACCATGAACTGTAAACCAGTATGGATTTTTCGATTAGGTACTATAGTTTCAGATTACTCAAGTACTATGAGAATTTACTGTCCAGTGATGTTAGTATCGTAAGTATAAGTAATATTCCATTTATTTATTATCTATTTCTTTCCAATGTCCCTCATCCAAATATATTTATTATTAATTTTTGTTATTATTATAATTCTGTTATTTTAACTTGATTGGCATAATAATCTTTGCTATTCTATCTCAAATCTCTGCAGGTAACATGTTAAAAGTTTCTTCTACTCATTAAGTTACATAATTATAGTTGGTAATTCCAAATTTCAATCGCATCATCTGGTATATAGGTGCGGCATACCATTTACAGCCCCGTTAATGCAACTTGGAAGTTCAGCAAGCTAATAGCACAACATTAGACATGCTATTATGTTATTGGTTCATCTAACTTGCATATTAAGGGTCATGTTGTAATAAGATCTCTTATGCAATTACATTATAGTTATTGTCTCTATAATAATGAATATTATAAATTATTAATAAAATATGTTTCTTGTTAATTAAAACGTGTGCAAAATACAGCAGTGATCAATTGTGCTTTGCACTTTGGCATTTAGATCTAGTTACCAAGTTTATTGAATAAATCAATGCAAAAAAGTAAGTACCAAAATAGCCTGAGGTCATTTGGAGTCACTGCCAGATCATTTGATGGGGAGGAACAGTTGCCAGTATCACAGTCCCCCCTCGAAAGAGGGCTGTACACGAAGTACGTAACAACTGACCTTGAGATCTAGGATCTCGTCAAACATCACTAACAATGACAGACTCACCCTGGTCCTACCAAAGACAACGAGGTGAACAGCCACAGCCCAGCTGACCAGGCTAACACTATCAGGTTACATGTCCTTTTATATTGCTAGAACTTCTTCACGGCTACACTTGTGAGTTTAGGCTTTGATCTATGAATCTCATTGACTATTATGTTATAATTAAGTAGGCGTAACCAGTTATGGCACTCCACGTGTTGCAGATTGTAAACTCCATTGCTGTATCTGGCTCTAAATCAAGTATTTTAACGATGGTCTAGAGATTCATACTGTTGTGTTGGAGTATTATGTTGGGATATCATATGGCCAAAGTAAATCTTTAATAGTATGTACAGATTGTGTATATGAGGACAATTCTTGTTGTTTTGTTTATGTCGATATATTCATTTCTGGAGTTAATTAATGATGTCTTTACTGTGTTTACAAAGTGACTTTGGTCAATAATATTATCTGTTAGATCTGTGAGCATTTACGTCTTCTGAATGTTTACACTGAACTATAAAAAGAATAGCCTTGGTACTGATTTTTCACATTATAATTACTTATTCTTTTAATAGAAAATTCATTTTCTTGAAAGTGTTCCTATAGTTAGTTACACAGTGATGTCGTTATGATTCAACAGTATTTTTGATCAAAAATGCTGTTTGTCGGTACCATGAACGTTTCAGTATACTCTTGAAATTCACTTTGAACCACGAACTATAGCCTTTGGTACTTAATTTTTGACTGGAAAAGAATTGTTCTAATACTCTTCCTAGAGTTTGATAGTGATGTCGTTGTTATGATTCTGGAGTGTTTTTGATCAAAAATGTTGCTTGCAGGAACCATGAACGTTTTAGTATTCTCTTGAAATTCACTTTGAACCATGAACCATAGCCTTGGGTACTTAATTTCGACTGGAAAAAAGTTTTCCTAAAGCTGTTCCCAGAGTTGCATAATGATGTCCTTATTAGGATTCTGCAGTGTTTTTGATCAAAAATGTTGCTTGTAGGAACCATGAGCGTTTTAGTATTGTCTTGAAATTCACTTTGAACCATGAACTATAGCCTTTGGTACTTAATTTTTGACTGGAAAAACATTTTGCTAAAACTGTTCCTAGAGTTAGATAGTGATGTCCTTGTTATGATTCTACAGTATTTTTCATCAAAAATGTTGTTTGTAGGAACAATGAGCGTTTTAGTATTGTCTTGAAATTCACTTTGAACCATGAACTATAGCCTTTGGTACTTGATTTTTGACAGGAAAAATTTTTTTCTCAAACTGTTCCTTGAGTTAGATAGTGATGTCCTTGTTATGATTCTACAGTAGTTTTGATCAAAAATGCTGTTTGTAGGAACCATGAGCAATTTAGTGTTCTCTTGAAACAATGAACTATAGCCTTTGGTACTTAATTTTTGATTGAAGGAAAGTTTTCCTAAAACTGTTCCTAGAGTTAGATAGTGATGTCCTTGTTATGATTCTACAGTATTTTTGATCAAAAATGTTGTTTGTAGGAACAATGAGCGTTTTACTATTGTCTTGAAATTCACTTTGAACCATGAACTATAGCCTTTGGTACTTAATTTTTGACTGGAAAAACATTTTCCTAAAACTGTTCCTAGAGTTAGATAGTGATGTCCTTGTTATGATTCTACAGTAGTTTTGATCAAAAATGCTGTTTGTAGGAACCATGAACAATTTAGTGTTCTCTTGAAACTATGAACTATAGCCTTTGGTACTTAATTTTTGACTAGAAAAAAATTTTCGTAATACTGTTCCTACAGTTTCATAGTGATCTCCTTATTGTGATTCTGCAGTGTTTTTGATCAAAAATGTTTTTTGTGGGAACCATGAACGTTTTAGTATTCTCTTGTTATTCACTTTGAACCATGAACTGTAAACCAGTATGGATTTTCGATTAAGTACTATAGTTTCACATTACTCCAGTACCATGAGTATTTACTGTCCAGTGATGTTAGTATCGAAAGTATAACTAATATTCCTTTTATTTATTATCTATTTCTTTGCAATGTCCCTCATCCAAATATGTTTATTATTAATTTTTAATGTTATTATAATTCTGTTATTTTAACTTGATTGGCATAATAATCTTTGCTATTCTATCTCAAATCTCTACAGGTAACATTTTAAAAGTTTCTTCTACTCATTAAGTTACACAATTATAGTTTGCAATTCCAAATTTCAATCGCATCATCTTTTATATAGGCGTGGAATACCATTTACAGTCACGTTAATGCAACTTGGAAGTTCAGCAAGCTAATAGCACAACATTAGACATGTTATTATGTTATTGATTCATCTAACTGGCATATTAAGTGTCATGTTGTATGTAATAAGATCTCTTATGCAATTACATTATAGTTATTGTCTCTATAATAATGAATATTATAAATCATTAATAAAATATGTTTCTTGTTAATTAAAAAGTGTGCAAAATACAACAGTGATCAATTGTGCTTTGCACTTTGGCATTTAGATCTAGTTACCAAGTTTATTGAATAAATCAATGCAAAAAAAGGAAGTACCAAAATAGCCTGAGGTCATTTGGAGTCGCTGCCAGCTCATTTGATGGCGAGGAACAGTTGCCGGTATCCCAGTCCCCCCTCGAAAGAGGGCCGTACACGAAGTACGTAACAACTGACCTTGAGACCTAGGATCTCGTCAAACATCACTAACAATGACAGACTCACCCCGGTCCTACCAAAGACAACGAGGTGAACAGCCACAGCCCAGCTGACCAGGCTAACACTATCAGGTTGCATGTCCTTTTATATTGCTAGAATTTCTTCACGTGCTGCACTTGTGAGTTTAGGCTTTGATCTATGAATCTCATTGACTATTATGTTATAATTAAGTGGGCGTAACCAGTTATGGCACTCCACGTGTTGCAGATTGTAAACTCCATTGCTGTATCTGGCTCTAAATCAAGTATTTTAACGATGGTCTAGAGATTCATACTGTTGTGTTAGAGTATCATGTTGGGATATCATATGGCCAAAGTAAATCTTTAGTAGTATGTACAGATTGTGTATATGAGGAGAATTCTTGTTGTAGTGTTTATGTCGATCTATTTATTTCTGAAGTTAGTTAATGATGTCTTTACTGTGTTTACAAAGTGACTTTGGTCAATAACATTATCTGTGAGATCTGTGAGCATTTACATCTTCTGAACGTTTACACTGAACTATAAAAAGAATAGCCTTGGTACCGATTTTTCATATTATAGTTGAACTATAATTACTTATTCTTTTAATAGAAAATTCATTTTCTTGAAAGTGTTCCTATAGTTAGTTACACAGTGATGTCCTTGTTATGATTCTACAGTAGTTTTGATCAAAAATGCTGTTTGTAGGAACCATGAGCAATTTAGTGTTCTCTTGAAACCATGAATTATAGCCTTTGGTACTTAATTTTTAATTGGAAAAAAATTTTCCTAAAACTGTTCCTAGAGTTAGATAGTGATGTCCTTGTTATGATTCTACAGTATTTTTCATCAAAAATGTTGTTTGTAGGAACGATGAGCGTTTTAGTATTCTGTTGAAATAGCCTTTGGTACTTAATTTTTGACTAGAAAAACATTTTCTTAAAACTGTTCCTAGAGTTTCGTAATGATGTCCTTATTATGATTCTGCAGTGTTTTTGATCAAAGTGTGTGCAGCCAACTTGTCTGAAGGGAAGATGGCACACAAGGAAGCCAACATCTCTGGATGGATGATGTACTGTACCTACTAGACCCAATGGTCTAAACAACACTTGTGCAGTCAACACAAGCACCTGTGCATCCAACATCTCTGAAGGTAAGATGGCACTAACATACAGTGGTGTTAGCAGCAAATCGCTCCCAACACATCAAACCAACCGATAGACACTGGAGTACCTGTGCAGCCAACATTTCTGAAGGGAGGATGGTACTAAAATACAGTGTGTTAGCAGCAAATCTCTCCCAACACATCAAACCAACCGATAGACACTGAGTACCTGTGCACCAACTGATAGGCACACAAATACCTGTGCATCCAACTTTTCTGATGGGAAGATGGTACTAACATGCACAACTCTCCCAGCAGAACTTCCTACACTTCAACCCAACTGATAGGCATACTAATACCTTTGCATCCAACATCCGCAGAACTTCCAACACTTCAACCCAACTAATTGGCACACTAGTACCTTTGCATCCAACATCCGCAGAACTTCCAACACTTCAACCCAACCGATAGGTACACAAGTACCTATTCATCCAACATCCGCAGAACTTCCAACAATTCAACCCAACTGATTGGCACACTAGTACCTGTGCAGCCAACATCTCCGAAGGGAAGAAAATACTTACACACAAGTGTAAACACAACTTGCCCGACACAACTCCCAACATACTTTGACAGACTATATGAACAACAATTTAGTCTGAACTGACACCCCTATAATATAGCACTACCTCCACCTGTGACAACAGTGTTTACAACAAGACCAACTGGGCACACAAGGAAGCCAACATCTCTGGATGGATGATAGTACCTACACCCAACAGTCTAAACACTCTCCCTCCAGAACTTCCAACACTTCAAACCAACCGATACGCACACCAAGTACCTGTGCAGCCAACATTTCTCAAGGGAAGATGGTACTAACATATACAGTGTGTTAGCAGCAAATCTCTCCCAACACATCAAACCAACCTATAGACACTGGAGTACCTGTGCATCCAACATCCTCAGAAGTTCCAACCCTTCAACCCAACCGATAGTTACACAAGTACCTGTGCATCCAACATCCGCAGAACTTCTAACACTTCAACCCAACCGATAGGCAGGCACACAAGTACCTGCGCATCCAACATCCGCAAAACTTCCAACACTTCAACCCAACCGATAGTCAGGCACACAAGTACCTGTGTGGCCAACATGCACAGAACTTCCAACACTTCAACCCAATCGATAGGTACACAAGTCCCTGTGCATCCAACATCCGCAGAACTTCCAACACTTCAACCCAACCGATAGGCAAGCACACAAGTACCTGTGCAGCCAACTTCTCCGAAGGGAAGAGAATACTTACACACAAGTGTAAACACAACTTCCCCAACTCAACTACCAACATACTCTGACAGACTATATGAACAACAATTTAGTCTTAACCTACACCTCTATAATATAGTACTACCTCCACTTGTGACAACTGTGTTTACAACAAAACCAACTGGTGGGCACACAAGGAAGCCAGCATCTCTGGATGGATGATAGTCCGACACACAACGGTCTAAACAACGCTCTCCCTCCAGAACTTCCAACACTTCAAACCAACCGATATGCAGGCACACAAGTAGTACCTGTGCAGCCAACTTGTCTGAAGGGAACACGGCACACAAGGAAGCCAACATCTCTGGATGGATAATAGTACCTACACCCACCCAATTGTCTAAACAACACTCCCCCTCCAGAACTTCCAACACTTCAAACCAATCGATACGCACACCAAGTACCTGTGCAGCCAAATTTTCTGAAGGGAAGACGGTACTAACATACAGTGTGTTAGCACAACTCTCCCAGCAGAACTTCCTACACTTCAACCCAACCGATAGGCACACAAGTACCTGCGCATCCAACATCTCTGAAGGGAAGATGGCACTAGCATACTGTGTGTTAGCAAAACTCTTCCAACACATCAAACCAACCGATAGACACTGGAGTACCTGTGCAGCCAACATTTCTGAAGGGAAGATCGTACTAACATATATATACAGTGTGTTCGCAGCAAATCTCTCCCAACACATCAAACCAACCTATAGACTATAGACACTGGAGTACCTGTACATCCAACATCCTCAGAAGTTCCAACCCTTCAACCCAACTGATAGTTACACAAGTACCTGTGCATCCAACATTCGCAGAACTTCTAACACTTCAACCCAACCGATAGGCAGACACACAAGTACCTGTGTGGCCAACATGCGCAGAACATCCAACACTTCAACCCAATCGATAGGTACACAAGTACCTGTGCATCCATCATCTGCATAACTTACACAAGTACCTGTGTGGCCAACATGCACAGAACTTGCAACACTTCAACCCAATCGATAGGTACACAAGTACCTGCGCATCCAACATCTGCAAAACTTCCAACACTTCAACCCAACCGATAGGCAAGCACACAAGTACCTGTGTGGCCAACATGCGCAGAACTTCCAACACTTCAACCCAACCGATAGGTACACAAGTACCTGTGCATCCAACTTCCGCAGAACTTCCAGCATTTCAACACAACCAATAGGCAGGCACAGAAGTACCTGGGTGGCCAACTTGTCTGAAAGATGGTATAGCATACTGTGTGTAGCACAACTCTTCCTCCAGCAGCAGAACTTTGAACACTTCATCCCAACCGATAGGCACACCAGTACCTGTGCATCCAACATCTGCAGAACTTCCAACACTTCAACCCAACCGATAGGCAGGCACAAAAGTACCTGTGTGGCCAACATGCGCAGAACTTCGAACACTTCATCCCAACCAATAGGCACACAAGTACCTGTGCATCCAACATCCGCAGAACTTCCAATACTTCAACCCAACCGATAGGCAGGCACACAAGTACCTGTCTGGCCAACTTGTCCGAAGAGAAGAGAATACTTACACACAAGTGTAAACACAACTTGCTCAACACAACTTGCTCAACACAACTCCCAACATACTCTGACAGACTATATGAACAACAATTTAGTCTTAACCTACACCTCTATAATATAGTACTACCTCCACTTGTGACAACTGTGTTTACAAGAAAACCAACCGGTAGGCACACAAGGAAGCCAACATCTCTGGATGGATGATAGTCCGACACACAACGGTCTAAACAACGCTCTCCCTCCAGAACTTCCAACACTTCAAACCAACCGATAGACACTGGAGTACCTGTGCAGCCAACTTGTCTGAGGGAAGATGGTACTAACATACAGTGTGTTAGCACAACTATCCCAGCAGAACTTCCTACACCTCATCACAACCGATAGGCACACAAGTACCTGCGCATCCAACATCTCTGAAGGGAAGATGGCACTAACATACAGTGTTGTTAGCAAAACTCTCCCAACACATCAAACCAACCGAGAGACACTGGAGTACCTGTGCAGCCAACATCTTCGGAAGTTCCAACACTTCAACCCAACCGATAGGCACACAAGTACCTGTGCATCCAACATCCACAGGACTTCCAACACTTCAACCCAACCGATTGGCACACAAGTATCTGTGCATCCAACATCCGCAGAACTTCCAACTCTTCAACCCAACCGATAGGCAGGCACAAAAATACCTGCGTGGCCAACATGCGCAGAACTTCGAACACTTCATCCCTACCGATAGGCACACAAGTACCTGGCATCCAACATCCGCAGAACTTCCAACACTTCAACCCAACCGATAGGCAGGCACACAAGTACCTGTGTGGCCAACATGCGCAGAACTTCCAACACTTCAACCCAATCAATAGGTACACAAGTACCTGTGCATCCAACATCCGCAGAACTTCCAACACTTCAACCCAACCGATAGGCAGGCACACAAGTACCTGTCTGGCCAACTTCTCCGAAGGGAAGAGAATACTAACACACAAATGTAAACACAACTTGCCCAACTCAACTCCCAACATACTCTGACAGACTATATGAACAACAATTTAGTCTTAACCTACACCTCTATAATATAGTGCTACCTCCACTTGTGACAACTGTGTTTACAACAAAACCAACCGGTGGGCACACAAGGAAGCCAGCATCTCTGGATGGATGATAGTCCGACACACAACGGTCTAAACAACGCTCTCCCTCCAGAACTTCCAACACTTCAAACCAACCGATATGCAGGCACACAAGTAGTACCTGTGCAGCCAACTCGTCTGAAGGGAACACGGGACACAAGGAAGCCAACATCTTTGGATGGATAATAGTACCTACACCCACCCAATTGTCTAAACAACACTCCCCCTCCAGAACTTCCAACACTTCAAACCAATCGATATGCACACCAAGTACCTGTGCAGCCAACATTTCTGAAGGGAAGACGGTACTAACATACAGTGTGTTAGCACAACTCTCCCGGCAGAACTTCCTACACTTCAACCCAACCGATAGGCACACAAGTACCTGCGCATCCAACATCTCTGAAGGGAAGATGGCACTAACATACAGTGTGTTAGCAAAACTCCTCCAACACATCAAACCAACCGATATACACTGGAGTACCTGTGCAGCCAACATTTCTGAAGGGAAGATCGTACTAACATATATATACAGTGTGTTAGCAGCAAATCTCTCCCAACACGTCAAACCAACCTATAGACACTGGAGTACCTGTGCATCCAACATCCTCAGAAGTTCCAACCCTTCAACCCAACTGATAGTTACACAAGTACCTGTGCATCCAACATCCGCAGAACTTCTAACACTTCAACCCAACCGATAGGCAGGCACACAAGTACCTGTGTGGCCAACATGCACAGAACTTCCAACACTTAAACCCAACCGATAGGCAGGCACACAAGTACCTGTGTGGCCAACATGCACAGAACTTCCATCACTTCAACCCAATCGATAGGTACACATGTCCCTGTGCATCCAACATCCACAGAACTTCCAACACTTCAACCCAACAGATAGGTACACAAGTACCTGTGCATCCAACTTCCGCAGAACTTCCAGCACTGCCAATAGGCAGGCACAGAAGTACCAGGGTGGCCAACTTGTCTGAAAGATAGTATAGCATACTGTGTGTAGCACAACTCTTCCATCCAGCAGCAGAACTTCGAACACTTCATCCCAACCGAGATGCACACAAGTACCTGTGCATCCAACATGCGCAGAACTTCCAACACTTCAACCCAACCGATAGGCAGGCACAAAGGTACCTGTGTGGCCAACATGCGCAGAACTTCGAACACTTCATCCCATCCGATAGGCACACAAGTACCTGTGCATCCAACATCCGCCGAACTTCCAACTCTTCAACCCAACCGATAGGCAGGCACAAAAGTACCTGTGTGGCCAACATGCGCAGAACTTCGAACACTTCATCCCAACCGATAGGCACACAAGTACCTGTGCATCCAACATCCGCAGAACTTCCAACACTTCAACCCAACCGATAGGCAGGCACACAAGTACCTGTCTGGCCAACTTGTCCGAAGAGAAGAGAATACTTACACACAAGTGTAAACACAACTTGCTCAACACAACTCCCAACATACTCTGACAGACTATATGAACAACAATTTAGTCTGAACCTACACCTCTATAATATAGTACTACCTCCACCAGTGACAACAGTGTTTACAACAAAACCAACCGGTAGGCACACAAGAAAGCCAACATCTCTGGATGGATGATAGTCCGACACACAGCGGTCTAAACAACGCTCTCCCTCCAGAAGTTCCAACACTTCAAACCAACCGATATGCAGGCACACAAGTAGTACCTGTGCAGCCAACTCGTCTGAAGGGAACACGGGACACAAGGAAGCCAACATCTCTGGATGGATAATAGTACCTACACCCACCCAATTATCTAAACAACACTCCCCCTCCAGAACTTCCAACACTTCAAACCAATCGATACGCACACCAAGTACCTGTGCAGCCAACATTTCTGAAGGGAAGACGGTACTAACATACAGTGTGTTAGCACAACTCTCCCGGCAGAACTTCCTACACTTCAACCCAACCGATAGGCACACAAGTACCTGCGCATCCAACATCTCTGAAGGGAAGATGGCACTAACATACAGTGTGTTAGCAAAACTCTTCCAACACATCAAACCAACCGATATACACTGGAGTACCTGTGCAGCCAACATTTCTGAAGGGAAGATCGTACTAACATATATATACAGTGTGTTAGCAGCAAATCTCTCCCAACACGTCAAACCAACCTATAGACACTGGAGTACCTGTGCATCTAACATCCTCAGAAGTTCCAACCCTTCAACCCAACTGATAGTTACACAAGTACCTGTGCATCCAACATCCGCAGAACTTCTAACACTTCAACCCAACCGATAGGCAGGCACACAAGTACCTGTGTGGCCAACATGCACAGAACTTCCAACTCTTCAACCCAACCGATAGGCAGGCACAAAAGTACCTGTGTGGCCAACATGCGCAGAACTTCGAACACTTCATCCCAACCGATAGGCACACAAGTACCTGTGCATCCAACATCCGCAGAACTTCCAACACTTCAACCCAACCGATAGGCAGGCACACAAGTACCTGTCTGGCCAACTTGTCCGAAGAGAAGAGAATACTTACACACAAGTGTAAACACAACTTGCTCAACACAACTCCCAACATACTCTGACAGACTATATGAACAACAATTTAGTCTTAACCTACACCTCTATAATATAGTACTACCTCCACTTGTGACAACTGTGTTTACAAGAAAACCAACCGGTAGGCACACAAGGAAGCCAACATCTCTGGATGGATGATAGTCTGACACACAACGGTCTAAACAACGCTCTCCCTCCAGAACTTCCAACACTTCAAACCAACTGATAGACACTGGAGTACCTGTGCAGCCAACTTGTCTGAAGGAAGATGGTACTAACATACAGTGTGTTAGCACAACTATCCCAGCAGAACTTCCTACACCTCATCACAACCGATAGGCACACAAGTACCTGTGCGTCCAACCATCTCTGAAGGGAAGATGGCACTAACATACAGTGCGTTACCATAACTCTCCCAACACATCAAACCAACCGAGAGACACTGGAGTACCTGTGCATCCAACATCCGCAGAACTTCCAACTCTTCAACCCAACCGATAGGCACACAAGTACCTGGGCATCCAACATCCGCAGAACTTCCAACACTTCAACCCAACCGATAGGCAGGCACACAAGTACCTGTCTGGCCAACTTCTCCGAAGGGAAGAGAATACTAACATACAAATGAAAACACAACTTGCCCAACTCAACTCCCAACATACTCTGACAGACTATATGAACAACAATTTAGTCTTAACCTACACCTCTATAATATAGTACTACCTCCACTTGTGACAACTGTGTTTACAACAAAACCAACCGGTGGGCACACAAGGAAGCCAGCATCTCTGGATGGATGATAGTCCGACACACAACGGTCTAAACAACGCTCTCCCTCCAGAAGTTCCAACACTTCAAACCAACCGATATGCAGGCACACAAGTAGTACCTGTGCAGCCAACTCGTCTGAAGGGAACACGGGACACAAGGAAGCCAACATTTCTGGATGGATAATAGTACCTACACCCACCCAATTATCTAAACAACACTCCCCCTCCAGAACTTCCAACACTTCAAACCAATCGATACGCACACCAAGTACCTGTGCAGCCAACATTTCTGAAGGGAAGACGGTACTAACATACAGTGTGTTAGCACAACTCTCCCGGCAGAACTTCCTACACTTCAACCCAACCGATAGGCACACAAGTACCTGCGCATCCAACATCTCTGAAGGGAAGATGGCACTAACATACAGTGTGTTAGCAAAACTCTTCCAACACATCAAACCAACCGATATACACTGGAGTACCTGTGCAGCCAACATTTCTGAAGGGAAGATCGTACTAACATATATATACAGTGTGTTAGCAGCAAATCTCTCCCAACACGTCAAACCAACCTATAGACACTGGAGTACCTGTGCATCTAACATCCTCAGAAGTTCCAACCCTTCAACCCAACTGATAGTTACACAAGTACCTGTGCATCCAACATCCGCAGAACTTCTAACACTTCAACCCAACCGATAGGCAGGCACACAAGTACCTGTGTGGCCAACATGCACAGAACTTCCAACTCTTCAACCCAACCGATAGGCAGGCACAAAAGTACCTGTGTGGCCAACATGCGCAGAACTTCGAACACTTCATCCCAACCGATAGGCACACAAGTACCTGTGCATCCAACATCCGCAGAACTTCCAACACTTCAACCCAACCGATAGGCAGGCACACAAGTACCTGTCTGGCCAACTTGTCCGAAGAGAAGAGAATACTTACACACAAGTGTAAACACAACTTGCTCAACACAACTCCCAACATACTCTGACAGACTATATGAACAACAATTTAGTCTTAACCTACACCTCTATAATATAGTACTACCTCCACTTGTGACAACTGTGTTTACAAGAAAACCAACCGGTAGGCACACAAGGAAGCCAACATCTCTGGATGGATGATAGTCTGACACACAACGGTCTAAACAACGCTCTCCCTCCAGAACTTCCAACACTTCAAACCAACTGATAGACACTGGAGTACCTGTGCAGCCAACTTGTCTGAAGGAAGATGGTACTAACATACAGTGTGTTAGCACAACTATCCCAGCAGAACTTCCTACACCTCATCACAACCGATAGGCACACAAGTACCTGTGCGTCCAACCATCTCTGAAGGGAAGATGGCACTAACATACAGTGCGTTACCATAACTCTCCCAACACATCAAACCAACCGAGAGACACTGGAGTACCTGTGCATCCAACATCCGCAGAACTTCCAACTCTTCAACCCAACCGATAGGCACACAAGTACCTGGGCATCCAACATCCGCAGAACTTCCAACACTTCAACCCAACCGATAGGCAGGCACACAAGTACCTGTGTGGCCAACATGCGCAGAACTTCCAACACTTCAACCCAATCAATAGGTACACAAGTACCTGTGCATCCAACATCCGCAGAACTTCCAACACTTCAACCCAACCGATAGGCAGGCACACAAGTACCTGTCTGGCCAACTTCTCCGAAGGGAAGAGAATACTAACATACAAATGAAAACACAACTTGCCCAACTCAACTCCCAACATACTCTGACAGACTATATGAACAACAATTTAGTCTTAACCTACACCTCTATAATATAGTACTACCTCCACTTGTGACAACTGTGTTTACAACAAAACCAACCGGTGGGCACACAAGGAAGCCAGCATCTCTGGATGGATGATAGTCCGACACACAACGGTCTAAACAACGCTCTCCCTCCAGAAGTTCCAACACTTCAAACCAACCGATATGCAGGCACACAAGTAGTACCTGTGCAGCCAACTCGTCTGAAGGGAACACGGGACACAAGGAAGCCAACATCTCTGGATGGATAATAGTACCTACACCCACCCAATTGTCTAAACAACACTCCCCCTCCAGAACTTCCAACACTTCAAACCAATCGATACGCACACCAAGTACCTGTGCAGCCAACATTTCTGAAGGGAAGACGGTACTAACATACAGTGTGTTAGCACAACTCTTCCGGCAGAACTTCCTACACTTCAACCCAACCGATAGGCACACAAGTACCTGCGCATCCAAAATCTCTGAAGGGAAGATGGCACTAACATACAGTGTGTTAGCAAAACTCTTCCAACACATCAAACCAACCGATATACACTGGAGTACCTGTGCAGCCAACATTTCTGAAGGGAAGATCGTACTAACATATATATACAGTGTGTTAGCAGCAAATCTCTCCCAACACGTCAAACCAACCTATAGACACTGGAGTACCTGTGCATCCAACATCCTCAGAAGTTCCAACCCTTCAACCCAACTGATAGTTACACAAGTACCTGTGCATCCAACATCCGCAGAACTTCTAACACTTCAACCCAACCGATAGGCAGGCACACAAGTACCTGTGTGGCCAACATGCACAGAACTTCCAACACTTCAACCCAACCGATAGGCAGGCACACAAGTACCTGTGTGGCCAACATGCGCAGAACTTCCAAAACTTCAACCCAATTTATAGGTACACAAGTACCTGTGCATCCAACATCCGCAGAACTTCCAACACTTCAACCCAACCGATAGGCACACAAGTACCTGTACATCCAATATGCGCAGAACTTCCAACATTTCAACCCAATCGATAAGTACACACGTACCTGCGCATCCAACATCCGCAAAACTTCCAACACTTCAACCCAACCGATAGGCAAGCACACGAGTACTTGTGTGGCCAACATGCGCAGAACATCCAACACTTCAACCCAATCGATAGGTACACAAGTGCATCCAACAACCGCAAACTTTCCAACCCTTGACACAACCAATAGGCTCACAAGTACCTGTGCAGCCAACTTGTCTGAAGGGAAGATGGTATAGCATACAGTGTGTTAGCACAACTCTTGCAGCAGCAGAACATCCAACACTTCAACCCAACCGATAGGTACACAAGTACCTGTTCATCCAACATCCGCAGTACTTCCAACACTTCAACCCAACCGATAGGCAGGCACACAAGTACCTAGGCGGCCAACTTGTCTGAAAGATGGTATAGCATACTGTGTGTTAGCACAACTTCCAACACTTCAACCCAACTGATAGGCAGGCACACAATTACCTTTGCATCCAACATCCGCAGAACTTCCAACACTTCAACCCAACTGATTGGCACACTAGTACCTGTGCAGCCAACATCTCCGAAGGGAAGAAAATACTTACACACAACTGTAAACACAACTTGCCCAGCACAACTCCCAACATACTCTGACAGACTATATGAACAACAATTTAGTCTGAACCATAACCTCTATAATATAGCACTACCTCCACCAGTGACAACAGTGTTTACAACAAAACCAACCGGTAGGCACACAAGGAAGCCAACATCTCTGGATGGATGATAGTCCTTCACACAACGGTCTAAACAATGCTCTCCCTCCAGAACTTCCAACACTTCAAACCAATCGATACGCACTCCAAGTACCTGTGCAACCAACTTGTCTGAAGGGAAGATGGCACGCAAGGAAGCCAACATCTCTGGATGGATGATAGTACCTACACCCAACAGTCTAAACACTCTCTCCAGAACTTCCAACACTGCAAACCAACCAATACACACACCAAGTACCTGTGCAGCCAACTTGTCTGAACGAAAGATGGTATGGCTTACAATGTGTTAGCACAACTCTTGCAGCAGCAGAACTTCCAACACTTCAACCCAACTGATTGACACACTAGTACCCGTGCAGCCAACATCTTCGAAGGGAAGAAAATACTTACACACAACTGTAAACACAACTTGCCCAACACAACTCCCAACATACTCTGACAGACTATATGAACAACAATTTAGTCTGAATCATAACCTCTATAATATAGCACTACCTCCACCAGTGACAACAGTGTTTACAACAAAACCAACCGGTAGGCACACAAGGAAGCCAACATCTCTGGATGGATGATAGTCCTACACGCAACGGTCTAAACAACGCTCTCCCTCCAGAACTTCTAACACTTCAAACCAACCGATAGGTAGGCACACAAGTAGTACCTGTGCAGCCAACTTGTCTGAAGGGAAGAAGGCACACAAGGAAGCCAACATCTCTGGATGGATGATGGTACCTACACCCAATGGTCTAAACAACACTCTCCCTCCAGAACTTCCAACACTTCAAACCAATCGATACGCACACCAAGTACCTGTGCAACCAACTTGTCTGAAGGGAAGATGGCACTAACATACAGGGTGTTAGCAGCAAATCTCTCCCGACACATGCAGAACTTGCAACACTTCAACTCAACTTATTGGCACTCTAGTACCTGTGCAGCCAACATCCGTAGAACTTCCAGCACTTGACACAACCGATAGGCACACAAGTACATATTCAGCCAACTTGTCTGAAGGGAAGATGGTATAGCATACAGTGTGTTAGCACAACTCTTCCAGCAGCAGAACTTCCAACACTTCAACCCAACTGATTGGCACACTAGTACCTATGTAGCCAACATCTCCGAAGGGAAGAAAATACTTACACACAACTGTAAACACAACTTGCTCAACACAACTCCCAACATACTCTGACAGACTATATTAACAACAATTTAGTCTGAACCATAACCTCTATAATATAGCACTACCTCCACCAGTGACAACAGTGTTTACAACAAAACCAACCGGTGGGCACACAAGGAAGCCAGCATCTCTGGATGGATGATAGTCCGACACACAACGGTCTAAACAACGCTCTCCCTCCAGAAGTTCCAACACTTCAAACCAACCGATGGGCAGGCACACAAGTAGTACCTGTGCAGCCAACTTGTCTGAAGGGAAGAAGGCACACAAGGAAGCCGACATCTCTGGATGGATGATAGTACCTACACCCGATGGTCTAAACAACACTCTCCCTCCAGAACTTCCAACACTTCAACCCAACTGATAGGCAGGCACACAAGTACCTGGGCGGCCAACTTGTCTGAATGATGGTATAGTATACTGTGTGTTAGCACAACTCTTCCAGTAGCAGAACTTCCAATACTTCAACCCAACTGATAGGCAGGCACACAAGTACCTTTGCATCCAACATCCGCAGAACTTCCAACACTTCAACCCAACTGATTGGCACACTAGTACCAGTGCAACCAACTTTTCTGACGCTAAGATGGTACTAACATATAGTGTGTTAGCACAAGTCTCCCAGCAGAACTTCCTATAATTCAACCCAACTGATAGGCACACAAGTACCTGTGCATCCAACATCTGTGACGTGAAGATGGGCATTCTTTAAATGCATCCATGCTATTTAAACACGATTATAAACATTATTAAAACAACTTTAACACGTTTTGAACCATGTTAATGTAATTTTGACAAAATTGTTACACCTTAACGCTTTTATATGAGATTGTTATAACGTAATTACATTGCAATTATAATGCATTGTTAACACCTTCTTAACTCATTCTTAACACAATTATATCACAATTTCATTGCGATTATATTGTGTTTATGATGCGATTAAAATTCAAGTTATAATGCTACTTGACAGCAATGTTAATGGCAATGTAGTAAAACATCAAGTATGGGGTTAGGGGGTGTGGCTTAGGGTCTAGGGTCAAGGGTGGGGTTAGGGGGTGTGGCTTAGGGTCTAGGGTCAAGGGTGGGGTTAGGGGGTGTGGCTTAGGGTCTAGGGTCAAGGGTGGGGTTAGGGGGTGTGGCTTAGGGTCTAGCCCTGAGAATATGTCCCTATCCATGTCCCTTGGCCCATTTCGGGGACATATTATGTCCTTTTGCCTGAAAATGCAGGGACATACTGAAAATTCGAGGGACATACCGTTATGTCCCTTGTGTTGTGATAAACCATGTAACATGTCCCTAAAAGTAATAATATAATGTATGTCCTTTAGCGTTTACTAAATTTATAACCGTGTGGTTAAATCAACTTATTAATATATTCTTTTATGTTTTGTGTGTTGTTTATGGTTGCCTTTTTTATCATAAACTTTTTAATTGGCTGTATAGAACCGCTTGGTGGGGCAGTGGATTGCTCTGTTTTAATGTAACTTTTCTCCATGTATGCTCATCTCGCTTGCCTATTAAAGTAGGTTAGAAGGCATTTATTGGTCACCAAGTATTTGGCAATTTTAAGTCTCCCTAGTAATTTGGAAGTTACTAATAAGTATGTCCCCCTTTTTTTGTTCAGGACTACAATTCATTTATTAACTGTGATGTTTCAAGTACTTACTAAGTTAGTTTTGGCTGATTACTTGATTATTAATATATTGTTGAAAGGTGAGTATTGTTTTGGATTAAGTTAGACTTTCATATAGTTTGTATTCACTGTCATAGTTTTTTCATTACATAATCCATGTATGATTAATGCACTACTACTCCTTTACAATGTTATTAATTCTATTTTTTAAATAACAAGAAATAAACATACTTTTTGATATAACACTGATAGTAATGAAATCATGATATTTACCCATGGTATATTGATAGCATAAATGATTAGTGAATAATTATATACTGAAATGGGTAAATGAAAAGAACTAAAATAAATAAATAAAGGGGTACATTATGTTAATAGTATATAACTAAGTAATATATAACTAAATGGATAAATGATAGAAATGAAGTGATACATTATGTTAATAATATATAACTAAATGAGTGGAATGACTCATGATAGTAATGAAAAGAATACTTAAAGATTACTTATTTAGACGTATTTAATGCACGGACTTTGTCTTGTACCTGTTTTGTTGTTTTGTCACAGGTGTAGTTGTTAAGAAAGGTGCGACATTTAGCCAAAGTAGGCGTAGATTTCTTTGACAACTCGTCTTTAAAAAATACTTCAATGGCTTCTAAATAACCACTTGGAAGTGGAGTGGATTGCTCTGTGTCAAAGAATGTGTAATTTTTTATTATGTGTACACATCTCACTTACCTGTTAGCATTTGCATCGATTTAAATGCACTCAGAGATTGTTTCCCTCCTTTCCGAACACGATAATATAATTCTGATGTTGCAGAACTGTGGGACATCTGTCGAGACATTGCCTCCATTTCAGGGTTTGATAGCACTGCTCTTCCTGTTACAGCTCCAGCTTTTCGAACAGCTGTCAAGGATGGAATTCTTGTTAATCCAACTTCAATAGCGTATGCTCTTATAATGTGTGAATAGTTGTTTCTAAAGGATAGGCCATTTGCCCTAAGAAGGGCAATGTCACACTCTGCTGATGTAGCAATGTTTGGTCGTATTTCCTCGATGTAGTGATTGAAAATTGCAGAATCATCAAGAGATAAATATAAAACAGCTGGACCGTATGTTTTAGCAGTCTTGTGATTGCTAACTATAATTTTTAGCATTGTATCTTCATCTTCCCCAACATATGTGGCTTCTGCCACTTCTTTAAGAGTCATGTTTATAGCTGGACCTGCTCTTTGGAAATTTTTGTATCCAAAGCAGATAAATAAATATGTTGCGATAAAATTTATGTCCTCATCTGAGGACTTTCCTCTGTTTACTATGGTCTCTACTTTAGTTTTTGCAATCTTTGAATGTATCAACTCTTTCAAAGCCTGCATATCATCATCGGTTGTGTCGACTTCACGTGCTGCCTTATCCCTTGTGTGTGTGATTTTTGCAGTTCGGAAACCTGCTTTCCAAAGACCTACTCTCTCGATTGTTTTCATCGCAGCATCACTGGTTTTGTACTTGGGAACATCTCTCATTAAGTATCTGAGAGCAGTTTGTACCCTGTCCAATTTTGTGACAAGGCCATCAGGTCCTATGGCAGTTTTCTGGAGCTTCTCCACATACTGCTTGAGACGATCCGTGTCGAGAAGATTGTCCCATTTTAACTGTGTCGAGTCGGCAAATGCCAAATATTTCGACACATCTGTGCAAATCTGTCTAGCTTCAACGGAGGATTTGCTGCCTCCGTCGAAGCTAGTCAGATTTTTGTAGAATGCTGCCAGTTCTTTTGTATTGTCGATGTCATAAAACTCATAACTGCGGGTTGACCCCTTTTTTTTTTGAGCCGTGGGCACCACAATATTTTTATCGACATGTTGACTAATTTGGAAGCTTTGCTGGATGGTT
Organism: Petrosia ficiformis; assembly: GCA_947044365.1. Lineage (NCBI taxonomy): Eukaryota > Metazoa > Porifera > Demospongiae > Haplosclerida > Petrosiidae > Petrosia > Petrosia ficiformis. The sequence continues at coordinate 20,653 of OX345642.1, read as the reverse complement.
AGTTGCAACGGATTTCTTTTCATTTCACCTCTCTTTGCAACTCCTGCTTTCTTTGCTTTTGCTAATAGCTCTTTTCGGGTTGTAGTATCAGTTATTGAATGAACAGATGTTAGATGATTCGATAGTTTTTTCAAGGCTTGTGCTTTACATCCTTCTACAGGACAGTGATAGTATTTTCTATATTTTTCAAAGTTACCTAAAGTACGGATTGATAATTTAACTCTTTCAGAGACCAGAGTGCAAAACTATGCAGGAAAATGGCTTAAATTTAAGAACAAAAATATGCCAACCCGGACCACATCAATGATAGACTGTAACACCATGGCTATTGTGATAGCTCAAGAACAAACCATCCATGAAAGGTTAATTGAATGTAACATAATTAACTATAACCTACCTAACTGCTGTATAGTATCTTCCTCATCCTCTTTCTCTTCAATGTCTACTTCAGTGTCTGCTTCACCTACTTTATTAGTTTGATAGTACAATATATCATAAATGCAGAGATTTACCTTTTGATTGTAACCATGGCATTTCACTTGTTGTTATGCCATAATCCCATTCTAATTCTTCATCTTCTTGTACATCCTGAATTGAGTACATTCCAAGTCTAGATTTACCTCGGATGGTGATGGGACTGTAGATTCTTGCATTTGGATTACGACTATGGTTCATGTACAAACCATACTGATTGTAACGTCTGGTGGCATCATAAAATAAGGTCTTTCTCCCAACTTTGAAGGAAATGCTTCCAGAGGTTTCATTGTTTTTTTCATATTCTTTCAATCTTTTGTCATATTGTAATTGATTATATACCCCAGTTGTTTTATATTCGCATAGAAATGTGTGCGATGGTATAGGTTTTAAGGCAAATATGCCTCTCCCTTTACTTGTCCCCGTATCTCTAACTTCTATTGGTGCATTGAGGTCTCTTGTGAGACCATCAATGTCCTTTTCTTTTATAGTTTGGTGTTTCCTATATTAATGCATTCTAGAGTTTGTGTTACTAAAAAAGTAACTAACCATATTCTTGTTGACTTCCTCAGTGATGTCTTTCCTTCTTCTTCACTGGAAACTGAAGAAAATGAGTTCATATTTGCTTAAAAGTCTATATCAATCTTACAATCTTCCACACTCTCTGAAATGTCTTGAATCGAACCTACTTGTACAAGTAACATAAATTAACCTTAAAGCATATGTCATTTTACCTTCATCTGTAATATCTTGTACTGACTCATCATCACTTGAACCTAACAGGTACATAAACTCAAACTAAATTGTATTGACAACACTTACATTCTAAATGAAGAGATGTTTCTTCTGTACAGCCTGAATTACTGTATTCTTCAGATGTTGACTTCTTGTCACTTGAATCTAACAATCAAATAAAATAAATTAATTTGTTAAAAATACTTACTTTCTAGATTCAAAAACTCAGGTAAACCTCCAACACTATATTTCTCGCAGGAAAGTGAAGATTTTGTTTTCTTCAAAACAAAGTCTTCAATGTCGGAATCACTGTCCAAGAGTCTCCTTTTGGACATGATGAACTCTGGATTACTCTATTGTGAGATATGAAGTGAACTAAATTTCATTATTTTACATTAAAATAACTTGTTAATACAAGTAGTATGAACTTTTTAAATTACGCCATTTTGTTTCACAACTCTGTCCACTTGTGACAAGTTAAGTAGTTATTCCACTGACCAATTATCAAAACAAAGACTCAAGTACTCTTTATTTTATAGCTCACTTTACTATAAAACAGACCTTTGTAAAAATGGCTACCTTACAATTAGTCAATTAGTAATACTATATAATTACAGAAAATGGTGTTTAGTTTAAATATTAAAGAATAATGTACATATAATAGTACAATTACCAGTTAATTGTAGTTCAGAAGTTGAAAAATTCAGCAAACTTGATAGAAATCCAAAGAAATATTTTGAAGGTGTGGCATTTAAATGGAGGCTAAAATCAAATAAAGGAAGTGAAGGTATTGGAATAAAATTAGAATGCAATAAATGGTATTTCATGTAATTTAAAATAATTTGATGCAATTGCAAAGTAGTGAATGCAAATTAGGGTAATTCAACGGAATTTGAAAATAAGGGAATGCAAAAAGTATTTCATTGTAATTCAAAAAAGTGAATTCAAGTAATTTTGACTAAGTAGAATTAGAAAATAATTGAACCTAAATTAAAGGTATTTGATGGTAATTGATTGCAAGCAGTTACAGTTACATGATACTTCAATCAAATTAGCCAATTCTTAACAATTGAAAGTGTTTGAATGTAATTTGAAGAGAACTGAATATAATTAGAAGCTAAACAGAGGAAATTGAAGGTATCCCAATGGATTTTGAATTCAGTGAAGTAATTTAATTTAATTCAGTGTAATTTGCATTTTAAGTGTGATGCAATGTAATTTGGCTGTATTTGAATGTAATAATTGAAAGTAATTGAAGGTCTTCAATTGTACCAAATCATTGAATGTAATTGAATGCAATTTGATGTAATTGAATGTAATCACATCTGAAGTATGCATACTTTAATTTTCTTGTGGGACATATGTGATTTCTCAAGAATGGTACTTTTTACTATGGCAGGACAACACTATTGGAATTCTCATCCCCGATGAACTCCATTGCATCATTCATTATGTGAAGGGACATATATGTCCCTATGTCCCTTTCAGAAATGAAAAAGTTTCAGAATGTTTCTATTATTGTACTGAGGAGACATCCTTTCAGGGTTAACTCCTATAGAACAATTGAAGCTATACAAATTTTCGAAGTTATATTTTTAAAATTATGTCCCTGAAATATGTCCCTTTCATTATTGTAGTAGTATGAAAATGCCCTATATAGTGCATCACTTGTAGGATGAAATTCCTACCTGTTGTGTATGGGTATGGTTTCCCAAACTTAATTTGTTTGGGGGAGGGACATATAAATTATGTCCCTATTTAGGGTTTATGGTGGGACGGAATGTACTCTCCCTGGGGTTTCACCACAGAAAATTATAGAGAGCTCTGAAGCTTGTAAGTTGTGCAGGGCACATTTATATTGCAGGGACATATGTCCCCCTTAGGGATTTTCTCCAAATTTGGTAGGTGCAGTTGGTATTAGGAGTAGATTAAAAGGTGTGAATATTTTCTTCCAGGGTCAATGGAAAATAGGAATACCCCAAAATTCAAAAATATGAAAATTTTTTTTTCAATGAAAATTGAAGAGTAGGAGGAGACAAGCAACATATTAAAATACCAGGCTTGTTGGAGCTTTCCTTAACGAAGTACCCCAAACAGGGACATATTTTAGGGACATATTCCAGGGTTCCAGAATGGAGGAAGGAAGGGAAGATTAAACTATCAGGGTGTGGTTAGTAGAGATGGAGTAGCACAACCACACTGTAAATTGAAACGCAGATCATTATGAAAATTGAGGGACATATGTCCCTTTGGGGGATTTTACAATAAGTAGTGCAATGGAATGTACTCCCACTAGAGTTTCACCACAAAAATGTATAGAAAGTTTGGAAGCTTGTAAAGGGTTCAGGGCAAAATATTTCTGAAGGGACATATGTCCCTGTTAGGGATTTTCTCCAAATTTGGTAGGTGCAGTTGGTATTAGGAGTAGATTAAAAGGTGTGAATATTTTCTTCCAGGGTCAATGGAAAATAGGAATACCCCAAAATTCAAAAATATGAAAATTTTTTTTTCAATGAAAATTGAAGAGTAGGAGGAGACAAGCAACATATTAAAATACCAGGCTTGTTGGAGCTTTCCTTAACGAAGTACCCCAAACAGGGACATATTTTAGGGACATATTCCAGGGTTCCAGAATGGAGGAAGGAAGGGAAAATTAAACTATCAGGGTGTGGTTAGTAGAGATGGAGTAGCACAACCACACTGTAAATTTAAACGCAGATCATTATGAAAATTGAGGGACATATGTCCCTTTGGGGGATTTTACAATAAGTAGTGCAATGGAATGTACTCCCACTAGAGTTTCACCACAAAAATGTATAGAAAGTTTGGAAGCTTGTAAAGGGTTCAGGGCAAATTTTTCTGAAGGGACATATGTCCCTGTTAGGGATTTTCTCCAAATTTGGTAGGTGCAGTTGGTATTAGGAGTAGATTAAAAGGTGTGAATATTTTCTTCCAGGGTCAATGGAAAATAGAAATACCCCAAATTCAAAAATATGAAAATTTTTTTTTCAATGAAAATTAAAGAGTAGGAGGAGACAAGCAACATATTAAAATACCAGGCTTGTTGGAGCTTTCCTTAACGAAGAACCCCAAACAGGGACATATTTTAGGGACATATTCCAGGGTTCCAGAATGGAGGAAGGAAGGGAAGATTAAACTATCAGGGTGTGGTTAGTAGAGATGGAGTAGCACAACTACACTGTAAATTTAAACGCAGATCATTATGAAAATTGAGGGACATATGTCCCTTTGGGGGATTTTACAATAAGCAGTGCAATGGAATGTACTCCCACTAGAGTTTCATTACAAAAATGTATAGAAAGTTTGGAAGCTTGTAAAGGGTTCAGGGCAAAATATTTCTGAAGGGACATATGTCCCTGTTAGGGATTTTCCCCAAATTTTGTGGGTGGAGTTGGTATTGGGGGTAGAATACATTGTAAGAAGATTTTCTTCCAGGGTCAATGGGAAGTATGGAAACCCCAAAGTTCAAAAATATGAAAAATTGTTTTTCAATGAAAATTAAAGAATAGGAGGAGACAAGCAACACATTAAAATACCAGGCTTGTTGGACCTTTCCTTAATGGGAAACCCCAAACAGGGACATATTTTAGGGACATATTTCAGGGTTCAGGAATGAAAGTAGGTAGAGAAGATTGCACTATCAGGGTGTGGTTAGTGGAAATGGAGTAGCACAACGCCATTACTAAATTTGCGGCAAGCATATTTGAAATTTGAGGGACATATGTCCCTTTGGGGGAAATCAACCAGATATACCAGGGAAATGAGGGAAGGTGGACAAATGTACAGGTGAAATTTCAAGCTTTGAAATTGCCAAAAAAGTGTCCAGGGCACAAATTTTCTATCGAGGGACATAAAAGGGACATATTTTGAATTTTTTCTAGTTCTACAGTTTAGGCCAGGGTTTCACTAGGGTACTTGGGGTTTGGAATGTACATGTCTAGTGTAGTGTATTCCCCAACTCATGAAGCCATACAAAATACCTTTCCTGTATAAGGCAAAAAATAATTTCCGAAAAATGACGAAATTAAAACAACAATAACTCAAAAAGTAAGTACTGGTTTGAAAAAGTAAAAGCATTTTTGAAATGAGCATAAAAAGAGCTTTCTAACGGTATATTTATCAATGGGTTTTGAACTAATTTAAAGTGTTTAGTCTTAAAGTGTACCTTATTCAAACTGCCCCTATTCCGCGGTCTTTGCGCGGATTAATAGGGTATTTGGGGTTCAGTGAGATAAAAGATTGGGCTTTCATTCAGTGTTGGTTGCATGTTTATAGCATCTTCACAAGCGGAGATATTAATCGACAAACTTGAACTTATAAAAAAATTTCCATATACTTTATGTTTGAAGCTTAATAACTCCAACATCTAAAGGTCTATTGACTTGATTTTTGGAACTGAGAAAGGTCTATTTTTCTTTTAGAGATTGGCAGTAACTAGAAGTTTTAAAACCTTTTATTTTTTGAGTTATTTGAAGTTAAATGAGGTACGGTTAACACCGGAAATGGGCGGGTCAGTGCAAAGTTTAGGCATTCAAATTAATGCTCACGTGACGTAGATTACGAATCCGTTGAGACCTGGATTTGGGGAAATTTTGCTTCTCAGGTATATAGCCCTGAGAATATGTCCCTATCCATGTCCCTTGGCCCATTTCGGGGACATATTATGTCCTTTTGCCTGAAAATGCAGGGACATACTGAAAATTCGAGGGACATACCGTTATGTCCCTTGTGTTGTGATAAACCATGTAACATGTCCCTAAAAGTAATAATATAATGTATGTCCTTTAGCGTTTACTAAATTTATAACCGTGTGGTTAAATCAACTTATTAATATATTCTTTTATGTTTTGTGTGTTGTTTATGGTTGCCTTTTTTATCATAAACTTTTTAATTGGCTGTATAGAACCGCTTGGTGGGGCAGTGGATTGCTCTGTTTTAATGTAACTTTTCTCCATGTATGCTCATCTCGCTTGCCTATTAAAGTAGGTTAGAAGGCATTTATTGGTCACCAAGTATTTGGCAATTTTAAGTCTCCCTAGTAATTTGGAAGTTACTAATAAGTATGTCCCCCTTTTTTTGTTCAGGACTACAATTCATTTATTAACTGTGATGTTTCAAGTACTTACTAAGTTAGTTTTGGCTGATTACTTGATTATTAATATATTGTTGAAAGGTGAGTATTGTTTTGGATTAAGTTAGACTTTCATATAGTTTGTATTCACTGTCATAGTTTTTTCATTACATAATCCATGTATGATTAATGCACTACTACTCCTTTACAATGTTATTAATTCTATTTTTTAAATAACAAGAAATAAACATACTTTTTGATATAACACTGATAGTAATGAAATCATGATATTTACCCATGGTATATTGATAGCATAAATGATTAGTGAATAATTATATACTGAAATGGGTAAATGAAAAGAACTAAAATAAATAAATAAAGGGGTACATTATGTTAATAGTATATAACTAAGTAATATATAACTAAATGGATAAATGATAGAAATGAAGTGATACATTATGTTAATAATATATAACTAAATGAGTGGAATGACTCATGATAGTAATGAAAAGAATACTTAAAGATTACTTATTTAGACGTATTTAATGCACGGACTTTGTCTTGTACCTGTTTTGTTGTTTTGTCACAGGTGTAGTTGTTAAGAAAGGTGCGACATTTAGCCAAAGTAGGCGTAGATTTCTTTGACAACTCGTCTTTAAAAAATACTTCAATGGCTTCTAAATAACCACTTGGAAGTGGAGTGGATTGCTCTGTGTCAAAGAATGTGTAATTTTTTATTATGTGTACACATCTCACTTACCTGTTAGCATTTGCATCGATTTAAATGCACTCAGAGATTGTTTCCCTCCTTTCCGAACACGATAATATAATTCTGATGTTGCAGAACTGTGGGACATCTGTCGAGACATTGCCTCCATTTCAGGGTTTGATAGCACTGCTCTTCCTGTTACAGCTCCAGCTTTTCGAACAGCTGTCAAGGATGGAATTCTTGTTAATCCAACTTCAATAGCGTATGCTCTTATAATGTGTGAATAGTTGTTTCTAAAGGATAGGCCATTTGCCCTAAGAAGGGCAATGTCACACTCTGCTGATGTAGCAATGTTTGGTCGTATTTCCTCGATGTAGTGATTGAAAATTGCAGAATCATCAAGAGATAAATATAAAACAGCTGGACCGTATGTTTTAGCAGTCTTGTGATTGCTAACTATAATTTTTAGCATTGTATCTTCATCTTCCCCAACATATGTGGCTTCTGCCACTTCTTTAAGAGTCATGTTTATAGCTGGACCTGCTCTTTGGAAATTTTTGTATCCAAAGCAGATAAATAAATATGTTGCGATAAAATTTATGTCCTCATCTGAGGACTTTCCTCTGTTTACTATGGTCTCTACTTTAGTTTTTGCAATCTTTGAATGTATCAACTCTTTCAAAGCCTGCATATCATCATCGGTTGTGTCGACTTCACGTGCTGCCTTATCCCTTGTGTGTGTGATTTTTGCAGTTCGGAAACCTGCTTTCCAAAGACCTACTCTCTCGATTGTTTTCATCGCAGCATCACTGGTTTTGTACTTGGGAACATCTCTCATTAAGTATCTGAGAGCAGTTTGTACCCTGTCCAATTTTGTGACAAGGCCATCAGGTCCTATGGCAGTTTTCTGGAGCTTCTCCACATACTGCTTGAGACGATCCGTGTCGAGAAGATTGTCCCATTTTAACTGTGTCGAGTCGGCAAATGCCAAATATTTCGACACATCTGTGCAAATCTGTCTAGCTTCAACGGAGGATTTGCTGCCTCCGTCGAAGCTAGTCAGATTTTTGTAGAATGCTGCCAGTTCTTTTGTATTGTCGATGTCATAAAACTCATAACTGCGGGTTGACCCCTTTTTTTTTTGAGCCGTGGGCACCACAATATTTTTATCGACATGTTGACTAATTTGGAAGCTTTGCTGGATGGTTAGTTGCAACGGATTTCTTTTCATTTCACCTCTCTTTGCAACTCCTGCTTTCTTTGCTTTTGCTAATAGCTCTTTTCGGGTTGTAGTATCAGTTATTGAATGAACAGATGTTAGATGATTCGATAGTTTTTTCAAGGCTTGTGCTTTACATCCTTCTACAGGACAGTGATAGTATTTTCTATATTTTTCAAAGTTACCTAAAGTACGGATTGATAATTTAACTCTTTCAGAGACCAGAGTGCAAAACTATGCAGGAAAATGGCTTAAATTTAAGAACAAAAATATGCCAACCCGGACCACATCAATGATAGACTGTAACACCATGGCTATTGTGATAGCTCAAGAACAAACCATCCATGAAAGGTTAATTGAATGTAACATAATTAACTATAACCTACCTAACTGCTGTATAGTATCTTCCTCATCCTCTTTCTCTTCAATGTCTACTTCAGTGTCTGCTTCACCTACTTTATTAGTTTGATAGTACAATATATCATAAATGCAGAGATTTACCTTTTGATTGTAACCATGGCATTTCACTTGTTGTTATGCCATAATCCCATTCTAATTCTTCATCTTCTTGTACATCCTGAATTGAGTACATTCCAAGTCTAGATTTACCTCGGATGGTGATGGGACTGTAGATTCTTGCATTTGGATTACGACTATGGTTCATGTACAAACCATACTGATTGTAACGTCTGGTGGCATCATAAAATAAGGTCTTTCTCCCAACTTTGAAGGAAATGCTTCCAGAGGTTTCATTGTTTTTTTCATATTCTTTCAATCTTTTGTCATATTGTAATTGATTATATACCCCAGTTGTTTTATATTCGCATAGAAATGTGTGCGATGGTATAGGTTTTAAGGCAAATATGCCTCTCCCTTTACTTGTCCCCGTATCTCTAACTTCTATTGGTGCATTGAGGTCTCTTGTGAGACCATCAATGTCCTTTTCTTTTATAGTTTGGTGTTTCCTATATTAATGCATTCTAGAGTTTGTGTTACTAAAAAAGTAACTAACCATATTCTTGTTGACTTCCTCAGTGATGTCTTTCCTTCTTCTTCACTGGAAACTGAAGAAAATGAGTTCATATTTGCTTAAAAGTCTATATCAATCTTACAATCTTCCACACTCTCTGAAATGTCTTGAATCGAACCTACTTGTACAAGTAACATAAATTAACCTTAAAGCATATGTCATTTTACCTTCATCTGTAATATCTTGTACTGACTCATCATCACTTGAACCTAACAGGTACATAAACTCAAACTAAATTGTATTGACAACACTTACATTCTAAATGAAGAGATGTTTCTTCTGTACAGCCTGAATTACTGTATTCTTCAGATGTTGACTTCTTGTCACTTGAATCTAACAATCAAATAAAATAAATTAATTTGTTAAAAATACTTACTTTCTAGATTCAAAAACTCAGGTAAACCTCCAACACTATATTTCTCGCAGGAAAGTGAAGATTTTGTTTTCTTCAAAACAAAGTCTTCAATGTCGGAATCACTGTCCAAGAGTCTCCTTTTGGACATGATGAACTCTGGATTACTCTATTGTGAGATATGAAGTGAACTAAATTTCATTATTTTACATTAAAATAACTTGTTAATACAAGTAGTATGAACTTTTTAAATTACGCCATTTTGTTTCACAACTCTGTCCACTTGTGACAAGTTAAGTAGTTATTCCACTGACCAATTATCAAAACAAAGACTCAAGTACTCTTTATTTTATAGCTCACTTTACTATAAAACAGACCTTTGTAAAAATGGCTACCTTACAATTAGTCAATTAGTAATACTATATAATTACAGAAAATGGTGTTTAGTTTAAATATTAAAGAATAATGTACATATAATAGTACAATTACCAGTTAATTGTAGTTCAGAAGTTGAAAAATTCAGCAAACTTGATAGAAATCCAAAGAAATATTTTGAAGGTGTGGCATTTAAATGGAGGCTAAAATCAAATAAAGGAAGTGAAGGTATTGGAATAAAATTAGAATGCAATAAATGGTATTTCATGTAATTTAAAATAATTTGATGCAATTGCAAAGTAGTGAATGCAAATTAGGGTAATTCAACGGAATTTGAAAATAAGGGAATGCAAAAAGTATTTCATTGTAATTCAAAAAAGTGAATTCAAGTAATTTTGACTAAGTAGAATTAGAAAATAATTGAACCTAAATTAAAGGTATTTGATGGTAATTGATTGCAAGCAGTTACAGTTACATGATACTTCAATCAAATTAGCCAATTCTTAACAATTGAAAGTGTTTGAATGTAATTTGAAGAGAACTGAATATAATTAGAAGCTAAACAGAGGAAATTGAAGGTATCCCAATGGATTTTGAATTCAGTGAAGTAATTTAATTTAATTCAGTGTAATTTGCATTTTAAGTGTGATGCAATGTAATTTGGCTGTATTTGAATGTAATAATTGAAAGTAATTGAAGGTCTTCAATTGTACCAAATCATTGAATGTAATTGAATGCAATTTGATGTAATTGAATGTAATCACATCTGAAGTATGCATACTTTAATTTTCTTGTGGGACATATGTGATTTCTCAAGAATGGTACTTTTTACTATGGCAGGACAACACTATTGGAATTCTCATCCCCGATGAACTCCATTGCATCATTCATTATGTGAAGGGACATATATGTCCCTATGTCCCTTTCAGAAATGAAAAAGTTTCAGAATGTTTCTATTATTGTACTGAGGAGACATCCTTTCAGGGTTAACTCCTATAGAACAATTGAAGCTATACAAATTTTCGAAGTTATATTTTTAAAATTATGTCCCTGAAATATGTCCCTTTCATTATTGTAGTAGTATGAAAATGCCCTATATAGTGCATCACTTGTAGGATGAAATTCCTACCTGTTGTGTATGGGTATGGTTTCCCAAACTTAATTTGTTTGGGGGAGGGACATATAAATTATGTCCCTATTTAGGGTTTATGGTGGGACGGAATGTACTCTCCCTGGGGTTTCACCACAGAAAATTATAGAGAGCTCTGAAGCTTGTAAGTTGTGCAGGGCACATTTATATTGCAGGGACATATGTCCCCCTTAGGGATTTTCTCCAAATTTGGTAGGTGCAGTTGGTATTAGGAGTAGATTAAAAGGTGTGAATATTTTCTTCCAGGGTCAATGGAAAATAGGAATACCCCAAAATTCAAAAATATGAAAATTTTTTTTTCAATGAAAATTGAAGAGTAGGAGGAGACAAGCAACATATTAAAATACCAGGCTTGTTGGAGCTTTCCTTAACGAAGTACCCCAAACAGGGACATATTTTAGGGACATATTCCAGGGTTCCAGAATGGAGGAAGGAAGGGAAGATTAAACTATCAGGGTGTGGTTAGTAGAGATGGAGTAGCACAACCACACTGTAAATTGAAACGCAGATCATTATGAAAATTGAGGGACATATGTCCCTTTGGGGGATTTTACAATAAGTAGTGCAATGGAATGTACTCCCACTAGAGTTTCACCACAAAAATGTATAGAAAGTTTGGAAGCTTGTAAAGGGTTCAGGGCAAAATATTTCTGAAGGGACATATGTCCCTGTTAGGGATTTTCTCCAAATTTGGTAGGTGCAGTTGGTATTAGGAGTAGATTAAAAGGTGTGAATATTTTCTTCCAGGGTCAATGGAAAATAGGAATACCCCAAAATTCAAAAATATGAAAATTTTTTTTTCAATGAAAATTGAAGAGTAGGAGGAGACAAGCAACATATTAAAATACCAGGCTTGTTGGAGCTTTCCTTAACGAAGTACCCCAAACAGGGACATATTTTAGGGACATATTCCAGGGTTCCAGAATGGAGGAAGGAAGGGAAAATTAAACTATCAGGGTGTGGTTAGTAGAGATGGAGTAGCACAACCACACTGTAAATTTAAACGCAGATCATTATGAAAATTGAGGGACATATGTCCCTTTGGGGGATTTTACAATAAGTAGTGCAATGGAATGTACTCCCACTAGAGTTTCACCACAAAAATGTATAGAAAGTTTGGAAGCTTGTAAAGGGTTCAGGGCAAATTTTTCTGAAGGGACATATGTCCCTGTTAGGGATTTTCTCCAAATTTGGTAGGTGCAGTTGGTATTAGGAGTAGATTAAAAGGTGTGAATATTTTCTTCCAGGGTCAATGGAAAATAGAAATACCCCAAATTCAAAAATATGAAAATTTTTTTTTCAATGAAAATTAAAGAGTAGGAGGAGACAAGCAACATATTAAAATACCAGGCTTGTTGGAGCTTTCCTTAACGAAGAACCCCAAACAGGGACATATTTTAGGGACATATTCCAGGGTTCCAGAATGGAGGAAGGAAGGGAAGATTAAACTATCAGGGTGTGGTTAGTAGAGATGGAGTAGCACAACTACACTGTAAATTTAAACGCAGATCATTATGAAAATTGAGGGACATATGTCCCTTTGGGGGATTTTACAATAAGCAGTGCAATGGAATGTACTCCCACTAGAGTTTCATTACAAAAATGTATAGAAAGTTTGGAAGCTTGTAAAGGGTTCAGGGCAAAATATTTCTGAAGGGACATATGTCCCTGTTAGGGATTTTCCCCAAATTTTGTGGGTGGAGTTGGTATTGGGGGTAGAATACATTGTAAGAAGATTTTCTTCCAGGGTCAATGGGAAGTATGGAAACCCCAAAGTTCAAAAATATGAAAAATTGTTTTTCAATGAAAATTAAAGAATAGGAGGAGACAAGCAACACATTAAAATACCAGGCTTGTTGGACCTTTCCTTAATGGGAAACCCCAAACAGGGACATATTTTAGGGACATATTTCAGGGTTCAGGAATGAAAGTAGGTAGAGAAGATTGCACTATCAGGGTGTGGTTAGTGGAAATGGAGTAGCACAACGCCATTACTAAATTTGCGGCAAGCATATTTGAAATTTGAGGGACATATGTCCCTTTGGGGGAAATCAACCAGATATACCAGGGAAATGAGGGAAGGTGGACAAATGTACAGGTGAAATTTCAAGCTTTGAAATTGCCAAAAAAGTGTCCAGGGCACAAATTTTCTATCGAGGGACATAAAAGGGACATATTTTGAATTTTTTCTAGTTCTACAGTTTAGGCCAGGGTTTCACTAGGGTACTTGGGGTTTGGAATGTACATGTCTAGTGTAGTGTATTCCCCAACTCATGAAGCCATACAAAATACCTTTCCTGTATAAGGCAAAAAATAATTTCCGAAAAATGACGAAATTAAAACAACAATAACTCAAAAAGTAAGTACTGGTTTGAAAAAGTAAAAGCATTTTTGAAATGAGCATAAAAAGAGCTTTCTAACGGTATATTTATCAATGGGTTTTGAACTAATTTAAAGTGTTTAGTCTTAAAGTGTACCTTATTCAAACTGCCCCTATTCCGCGGTCTTTGCGCGGATTAATAGGGTATTTGGGGTTCAGTGAGATAAAAGATTGGGCTTTCATTCAGTGTTGGTTGCATGTTTATAGCATCTTCACAAGCGGAGATATTAATCGACAAACTTGAACTTATAAAAAAATTTCCATATACTTTATGTTTGAAGCTTAATAACTCCAACATCTAAAGGTCTATTGACTTGATTTTTGGAACTGAGAAAGGTCTATTTTTCTTTTAGAGATTGGCAGTAACTAGAAGTTTTAAAACCTTTTATTTTTTGAGTTATTTGAAGTTAAATGAGGTACGGTTAACACCGGAAATGGGCGGGTCAGTGCAAAGTTTAGGCATTCAAATTAATGCTCACGTGACGTAGATTACGAATCCGTTGAGACCTGGATTTGGGGAAATTTTGCTTCTCAGGTATATAGGGTTTAGGGTTTAGGGACATAACATCTTCACGCAAAAAAATGGTCTTCACACACACAAAAACATTCTGTGACAGTGACAGTTAACTGAATGGAAAAGCTCACCCAAAACTAATAGTTGTATTCCTGGCTGAAAACTTGAGAAAATAAAAATTTGAATGACATCGCATCCTTCTTGACAACATCAAAAAGTGCATGATATGACTGGTGGGTTCTAAAGTGCAATGACATCGCATCCATCTTGTCAACATCAAAAAGTGCAGGTACATGACTCATGGGTTCTAAGAAAGCATGAGGTCAGAACAGTTCAACATAAATACAGGGGAAGGACAGAGCAGAGTGAGAGAGAAAAAAATGTGAAGAATACTGTGTGTGTGATAATGTCTGACTTACCAGATGAACCCGTCGATGTTGTAGTCCACAAACAGATTTTCCAAGGCATAAGGAGAGACGACATACACCTCATACCTTGTGGAGAGCTGATCAAAAGGTTCAAGTTGCTGGAACTATATGACAACAGTACCTTGAGTCGCAGGAGAATGAAGATGGGCATTGTCACATGCCTAGCACTGCCAGCAGAAATTTCAATTCTGAGAAAAGAAAAGATCATATCGTCAAGCACTAACAGGTGCATACTGATGGACAAAAACAGTGCAGAAAGATACATTGAAGCCATTCTCAAAAGCAGAGGGGTATCTGTTGACAGCTTGCAACAAAATGTAACGAAAGAACCCCTCCACACTGCTCCTGATCACACAACAGAAAACATGGACACAACTGGTACTGATATTGAGCAGGCAGACATCGTATCCGAGGGCAATTCACTCCGGGAAGACCAAAGCCTTGCAGTTGAAGTCATTTCGGACTCAGAGACCGTCACACATTCGTCTCCCATCCAAAAACATCCACCAGGACCACACATTGTGATCAGCGAAGACGACGGAAGTCACACTGCAATTAATGATATGGAAGTAGTGCCTTGGATTTCTGATGTAGAAACTTCAACTAAACAAGCATCTACAAAAGGCAGCACGAGAGGCCGCAAGGGTACTCCTCCATTGCCCGAGGACCTCATGAAAGAGATCGAAGGACTGGACACTTTCTATGCAGCTCCTTTCAATCACGAGAGGAAAGGAAAGCCTCTGAGTAGTATAACGTTAAACAAAACCAAAGAACAGATACTCTGTGAGCTTTGAATTTTTTTTAGCATTTTTTTTAGAATTTTAGAAGCCTGTTGTATAACCCCCACATTAATATCCTTCTTTCTCTATTCCTTTCCAAAGATTTTTTTGAGTACTGCAAAAGAACGGAGGAAACGTTACAATTTGGCCTCGTTCTGGACAAAGCCTTGCTAGACAAATTCCTGCTATTCATGAGAGAGGAAAAAAACTCCACTCCGGGAACACTGTGTTGTTACTGTCAGGCACTCGTACGTGCAGTAAAATATGCCGACAAAGAAGAGAAAACAACACAGTTACAAAATCTCCACAGGTACATCAGTGTCTTCCAAAAGGAGGCAGAGCTCAACAGAGATAAGTCCTGGGAGGAACTAAAAGCCAAAGGACGTTGGCTATCGTGGTAAGTATTTGTTTGTTGTTTTTTTTTTTTAGTCTGACAATCAGACTTCTGATGGGGCAATTCAGATACATGTGTTGTTATACAGCCATTCTGTTTTCGTGTAGGAAGGAAGTCTTGGAGGTCCTCGCACAGTTGAACGATGACTACAACTCGTCCACTGATTGGGAGAGGATCAAACTTTCCCGATCACTTCTTGTTGTGTTAGTGTACACGGCCATTCCTCCGGGACGTGGAAGGGAATACAGAGAATTGCACTTCAAGATTCACGAGAGTGAAATAACGGGACCTTACGAAAGCAGATTGCACAAAAACATTTTGCACTTTTCACCTTACGAGGGGAAGGCCATAATGTACATTACCGATCACAAGACAGGACATTCAACTGGACCACAAATGATCTCTTGTCCTGATGACAGCTACTTCATGAACGTCCTGTCAGACTACCTCTTACGCTATCGCAACAAGATACCAAACAGTTCGAAATCAACCATTCTCTTTCTGGTGAGTTCCACGCACGTACATGTACATGTGTGACTGTCAACTATTTGTCTGATTTGTCGTGAGTGACACTCGCCTTGTTTCTCTCTCTCTCTCTCTCTCTCTCTAGGATGATAACGGTGGATGCTATGATTCCAAGAATTGGACTAAATACATTCAATCAATATTCTACAAGTACACGGGAGTTGGTGGAGTATCAATACATGCATTGCGATCGTCGTTTGTCACATTTGCCGGCAACGAATCGACGGAAGCAGTGATGGAAAGTATTGCCGTGGCAATGCGACACTCTAGAAGATATCAGCAGGACATCTACGACAAGAGGACCATCAACGAAAGAGTGAAACCAGGTGTCCACTTTGCTTCAAAACAAGTCCTGCAAGCACTACGTCGTCCACCGCCAGCCATAGATGTAACATCACCAAAGAAAATGTGCAAAAGCTTAGAGGATATCAGTGACGAGGACTCAGATGATCCAACAAGCTCAAATGTCGTCGTTCCCGGAGAAAGTGTTGCCATGATTGCCAACGATTCAACTGAGAGATGTCCAAAGTTAATTTTTGCAAAAGTCCTTGAGATAAATGCCACAACAAAAACGGCACTATTAAACGAATTAGTGGAGACATTTCCCGGATACTATCGTCTCAAGATCGCTTCAAACAGGTGGGAAGAAAAACTCTCTTGTTTGATTACAGGTATTGACTTGGTGTACTCACGTGAGCACAGGGCATATGAACTCAGGACTCCTCTTGACGATATCACCCAAATACAAACACTCCAGTGAACCTGCATTAAATGTAACATATATATATATATATATATATATTAATGCTAAATAATTATTTTAATCTTGGTTTTCATATCATTATTATAACTATGATCATAATAATTATTGACAATTAATTAATTATAATAAATATATATATTTAATAATTATATATTATATATATATATATATGTATATATATATATATATATATGTATATATATAATATATATATATAATATTATATATATATATATATATATATATATATATATGTTTGTCATCACTATAACGATTATTTTATTATCGTAATTATTGTATATATATATTATATATAATTATATAATTATATTATATATATATATATATATATATATAATTATTATAATTATCACATACCTCATTATTACTTACAACGATTCAGACAACCCGCGACGCTGGTTCTCTCCATTTACACTGGGTCTAAATTTCACTGAAGCTAGTGCTATTGTAGGGTTTCCCCTACAGACTACTCAGATTCAACTTCTGGATGAAGCAACTTTTAGCATAGAGCTCACGTGATGTGTTAAATCTAGGCCCAGCATTTCAATTAAACGTGGTGTAAATTTTTCTATGACATGGATACGAGCATGGAGAGCTTCAAGCGTGTCATTGAAGGTACATGTAAATGTGTATGATAAATGCTTCAATAGTTACTAGTTCATATGTGTATATATATATATATATATAATGTAATTGCATATAAAAAGTATATACATATATATATATATAATTATGGAGTACTCTATTTGTGTAGTACCAACAGTGATGCATTTCTGTAGTATATATATATATTATATATATATATATATATATATATATAATTATAATTATATATATAATTATAATTATATATATTATGGAATACCTTTTCTAGCTACTAATTATATACATACATGTATACTATAATATAGAGTTTTGTATAAGATGCATTAATTACTATTTTAGCACCTGACAATCATTACCACTGCAACATGTATAATTATATATATATATATAACAGTTTCTCATAATACAGAGTGAAAATTATAGATAATTATTGTAGCTAAGTAAAATTGTATATCTCATGTCACAATTCATCATTCAGTTTTCATTTGTTATTCATTCTTTACCCCAGAATATCCACAACGAAATGCTTCTCAAATATTTCCATTATTAATAAAGATTCTGGAATTATCGAGTACTCTACCGGTTGACCATGAATTCATGTGTCATCTTGTAGAAAATTTGTCTGCTAGTGTACAAGTATTAAGAGGTGAGCCTAACACTAGCAATGGAAGTAGAACTGGTACAAGTAGCTCCACCAGCATCATACCCTCTTCCGTGAGAAAGTCAATGCCTAGCTCTGTGCCTGTACCATCAAATTCTAGGTCTGCATTGTCTAACTCAGCATTACCTACGACTAGTCGTAGGAGAGCACGTGATGATGGGGAAGAGGGTTCTAGTGGGCATTCTAATCGGCCAAAGCGTCGTAGAATGAGAAGTGATGCCATTTCAAATGCTGGTGGACAGTCTACACGTACCACTAGGTCTGTTGACAGTGACATTTGTGCAATTAAGAATGTCACCATTCCATCTACATGGAAACCCGAATGTCCAGAAAAAAAGGGACATCTTTTGATAAGGGTGACAGAATGTGCTTCTGAAAACTCTGATATTCCAGGAGCTGTTGGAATTAAACACGACCTTCCAGCTGTGACTAACCCGACAAACGTCACTGCTGTTAGGGAAGAATTGGATAAGCTATACAATGCTGCTTCATCCAAAGTGGTTCGGTATTCTATGCTAAAAAATCAGTGTGACGTACAATGTTACTATGGCATAGGTAGAGTCATGAATGAGTTGATAAACAAGTCTGCACATCTACACAGTTTTATCAACAGGGCTAAATACGGAGAATCATATCAACCACACCCTACAGACCCCAATTTATTACAGTTGTGCAGTAAGCCAACAACTGTAGTAAGTATTGCAGAGGGTGACGTTAGCATTCTCGATAAGCTGGCAGGACACTGCATGAAACGCAGGAAAACAGATGTACTGAGTTCACTGGGCGGGTGTGTAACACCTGACTGTCAACTCTGTCCCACGCTGAAGCGTAGATGGGAACAAACTGGTGTACTTCGGTACCACACCGAAGAGACATGCCAGTCTGGTAATGTAGCCATGTGTGCGGCATCAATGAAGTACAAGAACACTAGCAAGTCTTCGCTTCATGAATGTCTATTATTTGCTCGATTGTGTCCTCCCACCACCAAGCTTGCCAAAGGTGTTTGTGGTATTCCAGCTAGTGTCATTGTAAAAGATCTGGTAGATCTGTGCAGGCTTGGGACACAGAGTGACCGAATGTACCTGTGTCGTGATATGGACTTTGTAATAAACGGTGGAAATGATGCTCTCAGTGCCATCCATTTTGTGGATGGGGACTCAGGGTTTATTGTGACAGACAAATTTGCAGATCTGCAAAAGTATAGCCAATATGGCAGTGCAGTGCATTTCACAAATGGTGTTTCTGAAACATGGATTCCATTTCGTGAAGCATTTCACGATGCTGTTGAAATATCCCATAAATTTGTGGTGTCAGAGCATCCTTCATGTAGGCACCCAATTAGTCATGACCTCGGCAGCGTAGGACACTGGAGTGCAATGGCTACACTCCACTCAGCTAAAAAGGTGTACGTACATGTAGTGGACGACAAAAGCATTCATCTACCTGACGGTCGTCTCATTGTTACAATCATTGTCCAAAGAGAGAATGATCTGTGGGAGCCTTTAGCCTTGCAGGTTATCAGAAATGGTGTGTCCTTCTTGACAGAAGAAGGACGCAAGGAAGCACCAAGTGAGTACAAAGTTGCTGAGGTGTTTGCAGAAAAAAATGGGAAAGGCTTGTATGCCATTCCAAAACACCTCCTCGAGTTTACTGATGAGCCTTTAAATGACAAGAAACAAATAGAAATGTGTAAGTTTACCCAATGCCTAAAAGCAAATCATGCTACAAAATGTAGATTTGCTGACTGTATGCCATGGAAACTTCGTAGTTTACATTTGGATTTTAATCAGAAACAACTGATTGTCTGTCATAATAGCCAGCAGTTGCATGTGACTAGATCTAAAGCCAACATTCACCAGTCCATGGTGTTTGTGGCTGAAAGTACCATTCCTAATGCAGGATGTGGTCTTTTCTTAAGACCACATAGTACTGAAATGTACTTCAGAGCTAGGGATACTCTCTGCTTGTACAGCAGAGAGACCCTGACAGAAGAGCAGATTCAAAATATTTCCAATCCAGATTACATACTAGATGTACGTGACTCAATGTTTGTAGATGCAAGTGTGTTTCATGGGTGGAATTTGGGTCGGTTTGTTAATCAAGGTGGTTTACTTGAAGGGCTTAAACAGTTAGCAACTGACTTTGCCCTGGGACATTTTCAGCTCGATTCTGCTGAGAAAGTTGCTGAAAGTTTTTGCAATGTTATTTATTCACAGAAGGGAAACACAGTTGTGATAAATGTGAAGGGCAGAGTCCATTGTAACACTAACAACACTGCAAAAGAGCTTTTTGTTAACTATGGTCTGCATAATTACTGGATGAATTATATATCAGGGAAAGACAGTGCTTCAATGGATCTGGAGAGTAGAGACGAATTGTCTCAGCTTGTGAGATTCATTGTTGCCACTAATAAACGTAGTGGTCATTTGGAGCTTAAACACGCTTA
>OX345641.1:8036564-8186180 GCA_947044365.1 Petrosia ficiformis | reverse complement strand
TGTGCATATAGTTCCTATTAAAGCCCAGCCATCCCCACTTAACCATGGACGGACAACTTGGTATTCATATATACATAAATGTGTGAACTGTGTGCATTCCCGTTGTGTTTGCATATAGTTCCTATTGAAGCCCAGCCATTGCCACGTAACCTTGTGTCCTGTTATATGTGTAGTTTGTAATAATCATCTGGATGTGATTGATGTCACATGCAATAATAATTCTTATTCATTCATTTATTTGACGTTCCTCTATCTATCTATCTATCTCTCTATCTAGCTGTCTATCTATCAGTCTTGCTTAAGGATAATGGAAGGTTTATAGAGCCTTCATTCTTTCTTATTGCCAAGAACAAGGGAACAAGGGTAAGGATCAGCTGTTTGCATGTGTACTTTGTTATAATTTACATGTATTATTATACTGCTTAACTGTGTGCATATAGTTCCTATTAAAGCCCAGCCATCCCCACTTAACCATGGACGGACAACTTGGTATTCATATATACATAAATGTGTGAACTGTGTGCATTCCCGTTGTGTTTGCATATAGTTCCTATTGAAGCCCAGCCATTGCCACGTAACCTTGTGTCCTGTTATATGTGTAGTTTGTAATAATCATCTGGATGTGATTGATGTCACATGCAATAATAATTCTTATTCATTCATTTATTTGACGTTCCTCTATCTATCTATCTATCTCTCTATCTAGCTGTCTATCTATCAGTCTTGCTTAAGGATAATGGAAGGTTTATAGAGCCTTCATTCTTTCTTATTGCCAAGAACAAGGGAACAAGGGTAAGGATCAGCTGTTTGCATGTGTACTTTGTTATAATTTACATGTATTATTATACTGCTTAACTGTGTGCATATAGTTCCTATTAAAGCCCAGCCATCCCCACTTAACCATGGACGGACAACTTGGTATTCATATATACATAAATGTGTGAACTGTGTGCATTCCCGTTGTGTTTGCATATAGTTCCTATTGAAGCCCAGCCATTGCCACGTAACCTTGTGTCCTGTTATATGTGTAGTTTGTAATAATCATCTGGATGTGATTGATGTCACATGCAATAATAATTCTTATTCATTCATTTATTTGACGTTCCTCTATCTATCTATCTATCTCTCTATCTAGCTGTCTATCTATCAGTCTTGCTTAAGGATAATGGAAGGTTTATAGAGCCTTCATTCTTTCTTATTGCCAAGAACAAGGGAACAAGGGTAAGGATCAGCTGTTTGCATGTGTACTTTGTTATAATTTACATGTATTATTATACTGCTTAACTGTGTGCATATAGTTCCTATTAAAGCCCAGCCATCCCCACTTAACCATGGACGGACAACTTGGTATTCATATATACATAAATGTGTGAACTGTGTGCATTCCCGTTGTGTTTGCATATAGTTCCTATTGAAGCCCAGCCATTGCCACGTAACCTTGTGTCCTGTTATATGTGTAGTTTGTAATAATCATCTGGATGTGATTGATGTCACATGCAATAATAATTCTTATTCATTCATTTATTTGACGTTCCTCTATCTATCTATCTATCTCTCTATCTAGCTGTCTATCTATCAGTCTTGCTTAAGGATAATGGAAGGTTTATAGAGCCTTCATTCTTTCTTATTGCCAAGAACAAGGGAACAAGGGTAAGGATCAGCTGTTTGCATGTGTACTTTGTTATAATTTACATGTATTATTATACTGCTTAACTGTGTGCATATAGTTCCTATTAAAGCCCAGCCATCCCCACTTAACCATGGACGGACAACTTGGTATTCATATATACATAAATGTGTGAACTGTGTGCATTCCCGTTGTGTTTGCATATAGTTCCTATTGAAGCCCAGCCATTGCCACGTAACCTTGTGTCCTGTTATATGTGTAGTTTGTAATAATCATCTGGATGTGATTGATGTCACATGCAATAATAATTCTTATTCATTCATTTATTTGACGTTCCTCTATCTATCTATCTATCTATCTATCTATCTATCTCTCTATCTAGCTGTCTATCTATCAGTCTTGCTTAAGGATAATGGAAGGTTTATAGAGCCTTCATTCTTTCTTATTGCCAAGAACAAGGGAACAAGGGTAAGGATCAGCTGTTTGCATGTGTACTTTGTTATAATTTACATGTATTATTATACTGCTTAACTGTGTGCATATAGTTCCTATTAAAGCCCAGCCATCCCCACTTAACCATGGACGGACAACTTGGTATTCATATATACATAAATGTGTGAACTGTGTGCATTCCCGTTGTGTTTGCATATAGTTCCTATTGAAGCCCAGCCATTGCCACGTAACCTTGTGTCCTGTTATATGTGTAGTTTGTAATAATCATCTGGATGTGATTGATGTCACATGCAATAATAATTCTTATTCATTCATTTATTTGACGTTCCTCTATCTATCTATCTATCTATCTATCTCTCTATCTAGCTGTCTATCTATCAGTCTTGCTTAAGGATAATGGAAGGTTTATAGAGCCTTCATTCTTTCTTATTGCCAAGAACAAGGGAACAAGGGTAAGGATCAGCTGTTTGCATGTGTACTTTGTTATAATTTACATGTATTATTATACTGCTTAACTGTGTGCATATAGTTCCTATTAAAGCCCAGCCATCCCCACTTAACCATGGACGGACAACTTGGTATTCATATATACATAAATGTGTGAACTGTGTGCATTCCCGTTGTGTTTGCATATAGTTCCTATTGAAGCCCAGCCATTGCCACGTAACCTTGTGTCCTGTTATATGTGTAGTTTGTAATAATCATCTGGATGTGATTGATGTCACATGCAATAATAATTCTTATTCATTCATTTATTTGACGTTCCTCTATCTATCTATCTATCTCTCTATCTAGCTGTCTATCTATCAGTCTTGCTTAAGGATAATGGAAGGTTTATAGAGCCTTCATTCTTTCTTATTGCCAAGAACAAGGGAACAAGGGTAAGGATCAGCTGTTTGCATGTGTACTTTGTTATAATTTACATGTATTATTATACTGCTTAACTGTGTGCATATAGTTCCTATTAAAGCCCAGCCATCCCCACTTAACCATGGACGGACAACTTGGTATTCATATATACATAAATGTGTGAACTGTGTGCATTCCCGTTGTGTTTGCATATAGTTCCTATTGAAGCCCAGCCATTGCCACGTAACCTTGTGTCCTGTTATATGTGTAGTTTGTAATAATCATCTGGATGTGATTGATGTCACATGCAATAATAATTCTTATTCATTCATTTATTTGACGTTCCTCTATCTATCTATCTATCTCTCTATCTAGCTGTCTATCTATCAGTCTTGCTTAAGGATAATGGAAGGTTTATAGAGCCTTCATTCTTTCTTATTGCCAAGAACAAGGGAACAAGGGTAAGGATCAGCTGTTTGCATGTGTACTTTGTTATAATTTACATGTATTATTATACTGCTTAACTGTGTGCATATAGTTCCTATTAAAGCCCAGCCATCCCCACTTAACCATGGACGGACAACTTGGTATTCATATATACATAAATGTGTGAACTGTGTGCATTCCCGTTGTGTTTGCATATAGTTCCTATTGAAGCCCAGCCATTGCCACGTAACCTTGTGTCCTGTTATATGTGTAGTTTGTAATAATCATCTGGATGTGATTGATGTCACATGCAATAATAATTCTTATTCATTCATTTATTTGACGTTCCTCTATCTATCTATCTATCTCTCTATCTAGCTGTCTATCTATCAGTCTTGCTTAAGGATAATGGAAGGTTTATAGAGCCTTCATTCTTTCTTATTGCCAAGAACAAGGGAACAAGGGTAAGGATCAGCTGTTTGCATGTGTACTTTGTTATAATTTACATGTATTATTATACTGCTTAACTGTGTGCATATAGTTCCTATTAAAGCCCAGCCATCCCCACTTAACCATGGACGGACAACTTGGTATTCATATATACATAAATGTGTGAACTGTGTGCATTCCCGTTGTGTTTGCATATAGTTCCTATTGAAGCCCAGCCATTGCCACGTAACCTTGTGTCCTGTTATATGTGTAGTTTGTAATAATCATCTGGATGTGATTGATGTCACATGCAATAATAATTCTTATTCATTCATTTATTTGACGTTCCTCTATCTATCTATCTATCTCTCTATCTAGCTGTCTATCTATCAGTCTTGCTTAAGGATAATGGAAGGTTTATAGAGCCTTCATTCTTTCTTATTGCCAAGAACAAGGGAACAAGGGTAAGGATCAGCTGTTTGCATGTGTACTTTGTTATAATTTACATGTATTATTATACTGCTTAACTGTGTGCATATAGTTCCTATTAAAGCCCAGCCATCCCCACTTAACCATGGACGGACAACTTGGTATTCATATATACATAAATGTGTGAACTGTGTGCATTCCCGTTGTGTTTGCATATAGTTCCTATTGAAGCCCAGCCATTGCCACGTAACCTTGTGTCCTGTTATATGTGTAGTTTGTAATAATCATCTGGATGTGATTGATGTCACATGCAATAATAATTCTTATTCATTCATTTATTTGACGTTCCTCTATCTATCTATCTATCTCTCTATCTAGCTGTCTATCTATCAGTCTTGCTTAAGGATAATGGAAGGTTTATAGAGCCTTCATTCTTTCTTATTGCCAAGAACAAGGGAACAAGGGTAAGGATCAGCTGTTTGCATGTGTACTTTGTTATAATTTACATGTATTATTATACTGCTTAACTGTGTGCATATAGTTCCTATTAAAGCCCAGCCATCCCCACTTAACCATGGACGGACAACTTGGTATTCATATATACATAAATGTGTGAACTGTGTGCATTCCCGTTGTGTTTGCATATAGTTCCTATTGAAGCCCAGCCATTGCCACGTAACCTTGTGTCCTGTTATATGTGTAGTTTGTAATAATCATCTGGATGTGATTGATGTCACATGCAATAATAATTCTTATTCATTCATTTATTTGACGTTCCTCTATCTATCTATCTATCTCTCTATCTAGCTGTCTATCTATCAGTCTTGCTTAAGGATAATGGAAGGTTTATAGAGCCTTCATTCTTTCTTATTGCCAAGAACAAGGGAACAAGGGTAAGGATCAGCTGTTTGCATGTGTACTTTGTTATAATTTACATGTATTATTATACTGCTTAACTGTGTGCATATAGTTCCTATTAAAGCCCAGCCATCCCCACTTAACCATGGACGGACAACTTGGTATTCATATATACATAAATGTGTGAACTGTGTGCATTCCCGTTGTGTTTGCATATAGTTCCTATTGAAGCCCAGCCATTGCCACGTAACCTTGTGTCCTGTTATGGAATTTAATGTGTTAATTGATGGAGAACAACACTTGATTCATACAATATGTGATAATCTATGTGTTAATCTCACCTCAGGAAACTTCAGTTAACACATTATCATGTACAGAAATGGGATAGCAAAGTCAAAAATCCACAAACCAGATTGGGAGTGTATCAGATACCAATAATCAGTTTTACATACATACTGTATGTATGTTGGGTAATGGTATCATTAACATGATAATTTTTATTACTAATTTATAAAAATATTAATTATATTATATGTAAACATTATTATTCTATAGTTGTTGTCTCTTCTTCGACCATTTACGGGCATATAGGTCCTATTAAAGCCCAGCCATGTGATATATGCACACTTACTTACTCCTGTTATTAATTGGATGCACCCATTCCCGCTTAACAGCTTCATATTAATTTACTAATGTTAAGATTAAAATATTTTACTGACAAAAGCAGAAAAAGTTAAAACCTATTTTAAAAACTTATTTAGCTAATATAATTATTTAACTTTATAATTATAGTACAGTAATTCTAAAATATTTGTTTATGTATAGTAAAATATGTATAGTAAAATATGTATAGTAAAATATGTATAGTAAAATATGTATAGTAAAATATGTATAGTAAAATATGTATAGTAGAATATGTATAGTAAAATATGTATAGTAGAATATGTATAGTAGAATATGTATAGTAGAATATGTATAGTAAAATATGTATAGTAAAATATGTATAGTAAAATATGTATAGTAGAATATGTATAGTAAAATATGTATAGTAAAATATGTATGGTAAAATATGTATGGTAAAATATGTATAGTAAAATATGTATGGTAAAATATGTATAGTAAAACAAATCTTAAATCTTTTCTTTGTCTCCATTACTCTCTCCTCCTTTACTCTCTCCTCCTTTACTCTTTCCTCCTTTACTTCCTTCTCCTTGTCTTTTTCTTGCTCTCTCTCTCCTCTCTCTCTCTTGTCGGTCTTTGTTTATCCACTTGTGGAATATATCCTTTTTTAAATTACAATACTGGCAATGCCACACATGTCTGCAACATTTGTAGCATGAACAATTATCACAGCGGTGATTGGTATATCTTGCCCTTTTAGGCTGTTGTTGTTCATCACATTCAGTTCTGTTCATATCTCTCCACTTCTGTTGGATAATTGACATCAGTTCTTCAGGTATTTCTGCCATGACTATAAATGAACACTTTCAAACTGTGCTTGTCTTTTATACCCTTTCTAAATATTGCATTCCATTTCCTTTCATCCTTTAGCTGTAAGTAAACACCTTCATGATCAGAGAAATTGAATTTACAGGTGTTTAATCATGAAGCTTTACCACTGTACCATAAAGGTGTACATGCAATATCAAAGAAATTCAACTTCATAATAATTATTAGTAACAAGCAATTAATTAAAGAAGTATTTTATATTATGTACGCTTGTACTTACTTACATGCCCAGCCACGTGACATATACACATATGTACTTACCTGTTTGTAATAATTTACATGTATAATATGCTGCTTAACTGTGTGCTAGAATTTTGGAGGTGTAATAAGTCTAAAATGAATATAGTTATCTGAACCACAACACCCTACAGGAGGCTATATTTTAGAAACCCACAACAATGATGAGAGTGTAGTTGTTTATAAGCCAGAACTTTGTGCTACAAATTCACAAGCCCCCAACCTTAGGTTTTTATTTATGTCAGTGGAGTAAATGGGGTGCAAATTTTTGGAGGGTTCCCTCCCTCTTGTGGCTGAGGTGCCTATGCAGGCATGCCTGCTAAGCACCTTGGGCATAGGAGGGAGGGGCTTAGAACCCGAAGTTTCTAATAATGAATACAAAGTACGTGTACATATATAACTCCACTTACACAAAATTTTGTAGGAGGAATGGTCTAGCCTAATATCTTCCTACTGTGCAATATATAATAATGAAGTTATGATTAATGCACAACTAATAATATGACATCCTCTCTCTCTGTTTAGTTGATGATCAAAGAAACAGAACGAAGAGTAGGAAGAGAGTACTACGTACTTTTCTCCAAAGTGGTATATACGATGTATGGTGGGCAAGAATTAATGAGAAAATAATGACTATACTATGTACTGTTATTGATATGCTATTTGTCATTTTTTTTAATGTACACATTGTCCTTTCCATTGTTATTATTAATGATTTAAAATTGCTAACTATAACGCTCAAACACGTTCTGCACATGTGATGCAAAATGATTTATCATGACATGCTGAAACCATAGAATGATTAATTACCTATAAAGACTATCTAACTGAAAAATCCTTGGAAATATTTCAACTATTTAATAACAATAATTAATTATCTATATATAAATGCACTAGCACTTCCTGCAAAATTTAGTGTTGTAACAAAGAATGGCAGAGAAAGAAGTGAAGGTTAGTTTCATTCCATCATGAATAAAGAGTGAAGATTGTGCTTTTATATACATAATTACTTCTGTATTATTAGACTGAATCAGATACAGAAATTGAGAAGGTAAGATATTTTCATTTCAAGTAATATTATTGTCATTTCACTGCAATGGAAATAAGATCAATGTATCGCAAGTAGCAATTGCTATAGTATTATTATGCATTAAATTTCACAGGAAGAACTCTCATCTGGATCTTCCGATGTATGCAATAAATCAATTTTTCACTGCACAAGTAACTGTTTAATTTCTATTTGCAGCACTTTACATGTGCCCAACCTTTCTGCATTGGAAGGGAGTGTAGTGAGAGGGCAACAGACAACAGTGTATGAAAACCTAATTTATGTTGTAATTTTGTCTTACTCATGCATTTTGTCTTACTCATGTAGTTTTGTAAACCATGTTGGGAGAAAGTAGAGGTAAAGAGTA
The DNA here is from genome assembly GCA_947044365.1 of Petrosia ficiformis. NCBI lineage: Eukaryota > Metazoa > Porifera > Demospongiae > Haplosclerida > Petrosiidae > Petrosia > Petrosia ficiformis. Next base: position 8,177,948 of record OX345641.1, on the reverse strand, counting down.
AATTTACTTTTAGTTATGTCAAATAATTTTAACATGTGCATATGCAGGAAAATATTAAAAAAAACATGTACCACAGCTGGGTAAGTAATGATACTGTTTGTACTTAAATTTTACCTATCACACACACAAAAGAAAAAATGCATCGTAGAATACTGCAATAAAAAAACAAGAAGAACACTTTGTTCTCATCATTACAGTGTATTTTTTAGAGTAAGTGTCAACAATGAGTATTAGCATTATGGAAGGAAAGTAATTACTAAGCACTTGCTTTGATCACAGAAAAACATCAATAAAAAGTACAGAGAAAGAAAAAAAAGGAAGAAGCAGGAAGGAACATATGACAAAGGAGAAGGTGGCGAAGGAAGGAAGAGACCCCGTAAATGGTCAAAGAAAAGAAGACAAGTATAGAATAGTAATGATTACATAATATTATAATATAATTAATACTTATAAAAATTATCATGTTAATGCTCAAATTATACCATTACCCAACATACACACAGTATGTATATAAAACTGATTATTGGTTTCTGATACCCTCCCGGTCTAGTTTGTGGATTATTGATTTTGCTATCCCATTTCTGTACATGATAATGTGTTAAGTGAAGTTTCCTCAGGGGACATTAACACATAGATTTTCACGTAATATATGAATCAAGTGTTGTCTGCCATCAATTGACACATTACATTCCATAACCTGGAGTTCAATTGTCACTAATTACTCGGGTGTTTAGTTTCACAGGGACATTTAAAATTTTCATTATTATCCAGTCACTATTGCTAGATCATGTACAATAGAAAATGTAGCGAGCATGTTTATACTTTGTGTTTCATTGAAGATTTAGAAACAAAAAGAGTATCTTTGTGAGAAAGTACAAGAATTAAAAAAATAGGTATAAATATGCAAATATTATATATAATAGTAAGTTAGTTCTTTTGTTTGTATTGTTAACTAATAACACAGCTTCTGTTTACAAAAAAAAAGAGAGAGAGTTAACATTTCATTCATGAATACATCATGTTTCCCTACAATTATTACTAATGGAGTCACACACTAAAAAGTATAATACGTATTATATATTCATACTTGTGTATTGTATATTAAAGGTTTCTTCAAATTTAAATATACTTCACAACAATAATATGTGGTTGTCAAACATTAAGTGCTATAATTGCTATGATACTGGTTTAAAAAAATTGTGGTTAAATAATGCTGACTCACCTGTTGAAAAATTTCTCTGGTTTCTTCTAAATGATATTCATATTGGTGAGTCATCTGTTGATTCACTTCTCTAGAGACATAATTTGGTGGCATCTTGGCTATGAATATTGTACAACACAGCATATATCTCAGTGAAAATATCTATAAATATGGTTAAAACCTAAAAAACATACTGTCGCTCTAAATGACAGATATTAAAGGGACAATACCACAATTGTCTCTACAATCCCCATCGAGAGATTGTTTTCACTCTGTAAGGTCAATCAAGACCAGTGAGTGTAAGAGACCTGCTGTGCTCTGTATTGCCTTTACAACCTCAGATGAGGTATGTTACAACCAGTTAAACTGGTTACATTAACCCTGAAAGATCTTGAGATCAGAGGGTTTAAACAAGGCAATTACGTGGCTTATAATCAAATGTTCTCACAACATACAGTACATCACCCTCACTTTAAGTAGAATTATCCAAAATGAACTTCATTCTTTGACATATCTATTACAGCTCCTATTACAATGGGTAAACATGTGACTTACTGAAACAAGAACTTTAAAATGGCTGACATGCACCACCAAAACAATGTCCCTTACAATCTAAAATGGTTGCTGTTGCTCTGAATGACAAATATCAAAGAGCATAAAGGAACAATGCCTCTACAATTCTCATCAAGAGATTGCTTTCACTCTGTAAGGTCAATCAAGACCAGTGAGTGTAAGAGACCTGCTGTGCTCTGTATTGCCTTTACAACCTCAGATGAGGTATGTTACAACCAGTTAAACTGGTTACATTAACCCTGAAAGATCTTGAGATCAGAGGGTTTAAACAAGGCAATTACGTGGCTTATAATCAAATGTTCTCACAACATACAGTACATCACCCTCACTTTAAGTAGAATTATCCAAAATGAACTTCATTCTTTGACATATCTATTACAGCTCCTATTACAGTAGGTAAACATGTGACTTACTGAAACAAGAACTTTAAAATGGCTGACATGCACCACCAAAACAATGTCCCTTACAATCTAAAATGGTTGCTGTTGCTCTGAATGACAAATATCAAAGAGCATAAAGGAACAATGCCTCTACAATTCTCATCAAGAGATTGCTTTCACTCTGTAAGGTCAATCAAGACCAGTGAGTGTAAGAGACCTGCTGTGCTCTGTATTGCCTTTACAACCTCAGATGAGGTATGTTACAACCAGTTAAACTGGTTACATTAACCCTGAAAGATCTTGAGATCAGAGGGTTTAAACAAGGCAATTACGTGGCTTATAATCAAATGTTCTCACAACATACAGTACATCACCCTCACTTTAAGTAGAATTATCCAAAATGAACTTCATTCTTTGACATATCTATTACAGCTCCTATTACAGTGGGTAAACATGTGACTTACTGAAACAAGAACTTTAAAATGGCTGACATGCACCACCAAAACAATGTCCCTTACAATCTAAAATGGTTGCTGTTGCTCTGAATGACAAATATCAAAGAGCATAAAGGAACAATGCCTCTACAATTCTCATCAAGAGATTGCTTTCACTCTGTAAGGTCAGTCAAGACCAGTGAGTGTAAGAGACCTGCCGTTGTCTGTATTGCCTTTACAACCAGTTAAACTGGTTACATTAACCCTGAAAGATCTTGAGATCAGAGGGTTTAAACAAGGCAATTATGTAGATTACAATCAAATGTTCTCACAACATACAGTACATCCCCCTCACTTTATTCAAAACTTACCAAGATGAACTCCAATCCTTGACATATCTACTATTACACTGGTGGTTGTAAATACCAAGAACTTCAAAATGGCTGACCTGCACCACCATAACAATGTCCCTTACAACCTAAAATGGTTGCTGTTGCTCTGAATGACAAATATCAAAGAGCATAAAGGGACAATACCACAATTGTCTCTACAATCTCATCAAGAGATTGCTTTCACTCTGTAAGGTCAGTCAAGACCAGTGAGTGTAAGAGACCTGCCGTTGTCTGTATTGCCTTTACAACCAGTTAAACTGGTTACATTAACCCTGAAAGATCTTGAGATCAGAGGGTTTAAACAAGGCAATTACGTAGATTACAATCAAATGTTCTCACAACATACAGTACATCCCCCTCACTTTATTCAAAACTTACCAAGATGAACTCCAATCCTTGACATATCTACTATTACACTGGTGGTTGTAAATACCAAGAACTTCAAAATGGCTGACCTGCACCACCATAACAATGTCCCTTACAACCTAAAATGGTTGCTGTTGCTCTGAATGACAAATATCAAAGAGCATAAAGGGACAATACCACAATTGTCTCTACAATCTCATCAAGAGATTGCTTTCACTCTGTAAGGTCAGTCAAGACCAGTGAGTGTAAGAGACCTGCCGTTGTCTGTATTGCCTTTACAACCTCAGGTGAGGTTGGTTACAACCAGTTAAACTGGTTACATTAACCCTGAAAGATCTTCCAGATAGGAGATCAGAGGGTTTAAACAAGGCAATTCCAATATCCATCAGCCCGCCAAAACTGTCTGAAAGAGGGGAGTGGCTGCCCTTGCCCTATATGTGTATTGTAACATCTATATAGAATCTATGTCCCTGAAATATGTCTCTTTCTTTAATTTCAAAAATAGATAAATGGTAGAATGCATTGCATATATGTATTCCACAAACATCAAGCTGGCACCCCAGTGATCAAAAATGGCAATGTAAACATGGAAAAATCAAGGGACATATGTCCTTATGGGTTTTTGCTGCAATCATTGGGGTTTTGATACAGGAAGCCGCCTCCAAATAGCTCTACTAACCATTCTAGCTATTTTTTTCTATCTATTTTTGTGGGTAATAGTTTTGTATTGTGGCATTGATGGAAGGCATGTATTTACATGTAAGTTAGGGTGGAGCTCACGTGAACGCCTACAGACAAAATTAAACATTTTGTACAACAGACTGATTAACATTGCAACAGATAGAAAACTACAGAGCCAACACAACTTTCAGTATTGTTAATTGAGTTGTTGTGTTCAGATTCGTTTTAGCTACAGCGGATGGATTTTTAGTTACACCCATTTCTTCCTGTTTTAATGTAATATTACACTCAACATATGTAAAAGGTTGTTAATAGCATTTGCTCACTCAGAGTGTGTTCAGACATTCACATCTAAACCCATTAAACATGCCTATGTAGCTTGATTGATTATTTGATATGTTATCATCTCATAATTCCCACTTAAATGTAGAATTGGTTAAAACATTTATTGGATATGTCACTATACTAGATGTTTATCACTCAAAAATAGTTTCTTTACAAACAAGATACAATCCATAATTATGATTAGCTTACAAACATTTAAATGACTAAGTGAAGTACAAAATTAAAATAACATTTCTTAATTACATTACTCCATTAATTATGATGCATACCTTATCGATACATGTATGTAAGTACAATTGTTGTTTTGTGTAGAACAAAAAATAAAGTTATAATAATTGTTAACAGCCTGGATCATATGACACTTGATAAACTCTTTCTTCATCTGAGCTCCACACAGTCCTTCAGCTCTGACGTACAACCTTGCTGTGACATCTGTGTGTCTACAATTGTATGTAAGTAGAGTGAACATAATTTTCAAGTCTACATGTAGATTAACTAACTGTTTTTGACTATATTTCTTTCAGAAATCTTCAAGGGACCTTTAGCCTTCTACATTACAAGTAGAAGTTACCAGCCTAGACCACGAGGAGGCGTCCCTTACGCTAGGCCAAAAAAGCGATAATCCACTGTCACCAGATGGGACAGGGATCATGTTTCCTGTTTGGAAACAAATTGAAAGCGTGAAACAGGTATGCACAATACCGTGCTTCTATAAGCATATGACCAGTATGAATTGGTCTGGGAGATAATCCACTGTCACCAGATGGGACAGGGATCATGTTTCCTGTTTGGAAACAAATTGAAAGCGTGAAACAGGTATGCACAATACCGTGCTTCTATAAGCATATGACCAGTATGAATTGGTCTGGGAGTGAATTCATGTACATTGCACAGGGCAGACACTTGGACACATATGAACAAGTTGTTCTACCTGAGCATCACTATAAGCGTGTTTAAGCTCCAAATGACCACTACGTTTATTAGTGGCAACAATGAATCTCACAAGCTGAGACAATTCGTCTCTACTCTCCAGATCCATTGAAGCACTGTCTTTCCCTGATATATAATTCATCCAGTAATTATGCAGACCATAGTTAACAAAAAGCTCTTTTGCAGTGTTGTTAGTGTTACAATGGACTCTGCCCTTCACATTTATCACAACTGTGTTTCCCTTCTGTGAATAAATAACATTGCAAAAACTTTCAGCAACTTTCTCAGCAGAATCGAGCTGAAAATGTCCCAGGGCAAAGTCAGTTGCTAACTGTTTAAGCCCTTCAAGTAAACCACCTTGATTAACAAACCGACCCAAATTCCACCCATGAAACACACTTGCATCTACAAACATTGAGTCACGTACATCTAGTATGTAATCTGGATTGGAAATATTTTGAATCTGCTCTTCTGTCAGGGTCTCTCTGCTGTACAAGCAGAGAGTATCCCTAGCTCTGAAGTACATTTCAGTACTATGTGGTCTTAAGAAAAGACCACATCCTGCATTAGGAATGGTACTTTCAGCCACAAACACCATGGACTGGTGAATGTTGGCTTTAGATCTAGTCACATGCAACTGCTGGCTATTATGACAGACAATCAGTTGTTTCTGATTAAAATCCAAATGTAAACTACGAAGTTTCCATGGCATACAGTCAGCAAATCTACATTTTGTAGCATGATTTGCTTTTAGGCATTGGGTAAACTTACACATTTCTATTTGTTTCTTGTCATTTAAAGGCTCATCAGTAAACTCGAGGAGGTGTTTTGGAATGGCATACAAGCCTTTCCCATTTTTTTCTGCAAACACCTCAGCAACTTTGTACTCACTTGGTGCTTCCTTGCGTCCTTCTTCTGTCAAGAAGGACACACCATTTCTGATAACCTGCAAGGCTAAAGGCTCCCACAGATCATTCTCTCTTTGGACAATGATTGTAACAATGAGACGACCGTCAGGTAGATGAATGCTTTTGTCGTCCACTACATGTACGTACACCTTTTTAGCTGAGTGGAGTGTAGCCATTGCACTCCAGTGTCCTACGCTGCCGAGGTCATGACTAATTGGGTGCCTACATGAAGGATGCTCTGACACCACAAATTTATGGGATATTTCAACAGCATCGTGAAATGCTTCACGAAATGGAATCCATGTTTCAGAAACACCATTTGTGAAATGCACTGCACTGCCATATTGGCTATACTTTTGCAGATCTGCAAATTTGTCTGTCACAATAAACCCTGAGTCCCCATCCACAAAATGGATGGCACTGAGAGCATCATTTCCACCGTTTATTACAAAGTCCATATCACGACACAGGTACATTCGGTCACTCTGTGTCCCAAGCCTGCACAGATCTACCAGATCTTTTACAATGACACTAGCTGGAATACCACAAACACCTTTGGCAAGCTTGGTGGTGGGAGGACACAATCGAGCAAATAATAGACATTCATGAAGCGAAGACTTGCTAGTGTTCTTGTACTTCATTGATGCCGCACACATGGCTACATTACCAGACTGGCATGTCTCTTCGGTGTGGTACCGAAGTACACCAGTTTGTTCCCATCTACGCTTCAGCGTGGGACAGAGTTGACAGTCAGGTGTTACACACCCGCCCAGTGAACTCAGTACATCTGTTTTCCTGCGTTTCATGCAGTGTCCTGCCAGCTTATCGAGAATGCTAACGTCACCCTCTGCAATACTTACTACAGTTGTTGGCTTACTGCACAACTGTAATAAATTGGGGTCTGTAGGGTGTGGTTGATATGATTCTCCGTATTTAGCCCTGTTGATAAAACTGTGTAGATGTGCAGACTTGTTTATCAACTCATTCATGACTCTACCTATGCCATAGTAACATTGTACGTCACACTGATTTTTTAGCATAGAATACCGAACCACTTTGGATGAAGCAGCATTGTATAGCTTATCCAATTCTTCCCTAACAGCAGTGACGTTTGTCGGGTTAGTCACAGCTGGAAGGTCGTGTTTAATTCCAACAGCTCCTGGAATATCAGAGTTTTCAGAAGCACATTCTGTCACCCTTATCAAAAGATGTCCCTTTTTTTCTGGACATTCGGGTTTCCATGTAGATGGAATGGTGACATTCTTAATTGCACAAATGTCACTGTCAACAGACCTAGTGGTACGTGTAGACTGTCCACCAGCATTTGAAATGGCATCACTTCTCATTCTACGACGCTTTGGCCGATTAGAATGCCCACTAGAACCCTCTTCCCCATCATCACGTGCTCTCCTACGACTAGTCGTAGGTAATGCTGAGTTAGACAATGCAGACCTAGAATTTGATGGTACAGGCACAGAGCTAGGCATTGACTTTCTCACGGAAGAGGGTATGATGCTGGTGGAGCTACTTGTACCAGTTCTACTTCCATTGCTAGTGTTAGGCTCACCTCTTAATACTTGTACACTAGCAGACAAATTTTCTACAAGATGACACATGAATTCATGGTCAACCGGTAGAGTACTCGATAATTCCAGAATCTTTATTAATAATGGAAATATTTGAGAAGCATTTCGTTGTGGATATTCTGGGGTAAAGAATGAATAACAAATGAAAACTGAATGATGAATTGTGACATGAGATATACAATTTTACTTAGCTACAATAATTATCTATAATTTTCACTCTGTATTATGAGAAACTGTTATATATATATATATAATTATACATGTTGCAGTGGTAATGATTGTCAGGTGCTAAAATAGTAATTAATGCATCTTATACAAAACTCTATATTATAGTATACATGTATGTATATAATTAGTAGCTAGAAAAGGTATTCCATAATATATATAATTATAATTATATATATAATTATAATTATATATATATATATATATATATATATAATATATATATATACTACAGAAATGCATCACTGTTGGTACTACACAAATAGAGTACTCCATAATTATATATATATATATGTATATACTTTTTATATGCAATTACATTATATATATATATATATATACACATATGAACTAGTAACTATTGAAGCATTTATCATACACATTTACATGTACCTTCAATGACACGCTTGAAGCTCTCCATGCTCGTATCCATGTCATAGAAAAATTTACACCACGTTTAATTGAAATGCTGGGCCTAGATTTAACACATCACGTGAGCTCTATGCTAAAAGTTGCTTCATCCAGAAGTTGAATCTGAGTAGTCTGTAGGGGAAACCCTACAATAGCACTAGCTTCAGTGAAATTTAGACCCAGTGTAAATGGAGAGAACCAGCGTCGCGGGTTGTCTGAATCGTTGTAAGTAATAATGAGGTATGTGATAATTATAATAATTATATATATATATATATATATATATAATATAATTATATAATTATATATAATATATATATACAATAATTACGATAATAAAATAATCGTTATAGTGATGACAAACATATATATATATATATATATATATATATATATAATATTATATATATATATTATATATATACATATATATATATATATATATACATATATATATATATATAATATATAATTATTAAATATATATATTTATTATAATTAATTAATTGTCAATAATTATTATGATCATAGTTATAATAATGATATGAAAACCAAGATTAAAATAATTATTTAGCATTAATATATATATATATATATATATATGTTACATTTAATGCAGGTTCACTGGAGTGTTTGTATTTGGGTGATATCGTCAAGAGGAGTCCTGAGTTCATATGCCCTGTGCTCACGTGAGTACACCAAGTCAATACCTGTAATCAAACAAGAGAGTTTTTCTTCCCACCTGTTTGAAGCGATCTTGAGACGATAGTATCCGGGAAATGTCTCCACTAATTCGTTTAATAGTGCCGTTTTTGTTGTGGCATTTATCTCAAGGACTTTTGCAAAAATTAACTTTGGACATCTCTCAGTTGAATCGTTGGCAATCATGGCAACACTTTCTCCGGGAACGACGACATTTGAGCTTGTTGGATCATCTGAGTCCTCGTCACTGATATCCTCTAAGCTTTTGCACATTTTCTTTGGTGATGTTACATCTATGGCTGGCGGTGGACGACGTAGTGCTTGCAGGACTTGTTTTGAAGCAAAGTGGACACCTGGTTTCACTCTTTCGTTGATGGTCCTCTTGTCGTAGATGTCCTGCTGATATCTTCTAGAGTGTCGCATTGCCACGGCAATACTTTCCATCACTGCTTCCGTCGATTCGTTGCCGGCAAATGTGACAAACGACGATCGCAATGCATGTATTGATACTCCACCAACTCCCGTGTACTTGTAGAATATTGATTGAATGTATTTAGTCCAATTCTTGGAATCATAGCATCCACCGTTATCATCCTAGAGAGAGAGAGAGAGAGAGAGAGAAACAAGGCGAGTGTCACTCACGACAAATCAGACAAATAGTTGACAGTCACACATGTACATGTACGTGCGTGGAACTCACCAGAAAGAGAATGGTTGATTTCGAACTGTTTGGTATCTTGTTGCGATAGCGTAAGAGGTAGTCTGACAGGACGTTCATGAAGTAGCTGTCATCAGGACAAGAGATCATTTGTGGTCCAGTTGAATGTCCTGTCTTGTGATCGGTAATGTACATTATGGCCTTCCCCTCGTAAGGTGAAAAGTGCAAAATGTTTTTGTGCAATCTGCTTTCGTAAGGTCCCGTTATTTCACTCTCGTGAATCTTGAAGTGCAATTCTCTGTATTCCCTTCCACGTCCCGGAGGAATGGCCGTGTACACTAACACAACAAGAAGTGATCGGGAAAGTTTGATCCTCTCCCAATCAGTGGACGAGTTGTAGTCATCGTTCAACTGTGCGAGGACCTCCAAGACTTCCTTCCTACACGAAAACAGAATGGCTGTATAACAACACATGTATCTGAATTGCCCCATCAGAAGTCTGATTGTCAGACTAAAAAAAAAAAACAACAAACAAATACTTACCACGATAGCCAACGTCCTTTGGCTTTTAGTTCCTCCCAGGACTTATCTCTGTTGAGCTCTGCCTCCTTTTGGAAGACACTGATGTACCTGTGGAGATTTTGTAACTGTGTTGTTTTCTCTTCTTTGTCGGCATATTTTACTGCACGTACGAGTGCCTGACAGTAACAACACAGTGTTCCCGGAGTGGAGTTTTTTTCCTCTCTCATGAATAGCAGGAATTTGTCTAGCAAGGCTTTGTCCAGAACGAGGCCAAATTGTAACGTTTCCTCCGTTCTTTTGCAGTACTCAAAAAAATCTTTGGAAAGGAATAGAGAAAGAAGGATATTAATGTGGGGGTTATACAACAGGCTTCTAAAATTCTAAAAAAAATGCTAAAAAAAATTCAAAGCTCACAGAGTATCTGTTCTTTGGTTTTGTTTAACGTTATACTACTCAGAGGCTTTCCTTTCCTCTCGTGATTGAAAGGAGCTGCATAGAAAGTGTCCAGTCCTTCGATCTCTTTCATGAGGTCCTCGGGCAATGGAGGAGTACCCTTGCGGCCTCTCGTGCTGCCTTTTGTAGATGCTTGTTTAGTTGAAGTTTCTACATCAGAAATCCAAGGCACTACTTCCATATCATTAATTGCAGTGTGACTTCCGTCGTCTTCGCTGATCACAATGTGTGGTCCTGGTGGATGTTTTTGGATGGGAGACGAATGTGTGACGGTCTCTGAGTCCGAAATGACTTCAACTGCAAGGCTTTGGTCTTCCCGGAGTGAATTGCCCTCGGATACGATGTCTGCCTGCTCAATATCAGTACCAGTTGTGTCCATGTTTTCTGTTGTGTGATCAGGAGCAGTGTGGAGGGGTTCTTTCGTTACATTTTGTTGCAAGCTGTCAACAGATACCCCTCTGCTTTTGAGAATGGCTTCAATGTATCTTTCTGCACTGTTTTTGTCCATCAGTATGCACCTGTTAGTGCTTGACGATATGATCTTTTCTTTTCTCAGAATTGAAATTTCTGCTGGCAGTGCTAGGCATGTGACAATGCCCATCTTCATTCTCCTGCGACTCAAGGTACTGTTGTCATATAGTTCCAGCAACTTGAACCTTTTGATCAGCTCTCCACAAGGTATGAGGTGTATGTCGTCTCTCCTTATGCCTTGGAAAATCTGTTTGTGGACTACAACATCGACGGGTTCATCTGGTAAGTCAGACATTATCACACACACAGTATTCTTCACATTTTTTTCTCTCTCACTCTGCTCTGTCCTTCCCCTGTATTTATGTTGAACTGTTCTGACCTCATGCTTTCTTAGAACCCATGAGTCATGTACCTGCACTTTTTGATGTTGACAAGATGGATGCGATGTCATTGCACTTTAGAACCCACCAGTCATATCATGCACTTTTTGATGTTGTCAAGAAGGATGCGATGTCATTCAAATTTTTATTTTCTCAAGTTTTCAGCCAGGAATACAACTATTAGTTTTGGGTGAGCTTTTCCATTCAGTTAACTGTCACTGTCACAGAATGTTTTTGTGTGTGTGAAGACCATTTTTTTGCGTGAAGATGTTATGTCCCTAAACCCTAAACCCTAAACATGCAACCGACTCACTAAACCCAAAATCCGAAATAAACCCAAATAAACCCAAATTAACCAAAATAAACCTTTGTTGCATTCTTGCGTGCAAGAGTGGGGCTGCAAAACTGCAATACCTGCAAGAGCAGGGCTAAGAAATTGCAAGACCAAGTAGAGCAAGCTTACAAGATTGCCTATATTGTGTTGTGGTAATAATGATATCTATGATGTAATCAGTTTACATGCTGTGGTTGAGCCCTAGAGTCTAATTGGAAATTCTTTGTGTCCATTAGTATGTTGCTTGGCAACTAATAACAAACAGTTCATTTGTCATTAATTTTAAGAAAGTGAATTTTTTATATCAGAGTAGAATCAGCTTTTCATAAGAGCATGTATAATTATATTTGTAATTTGGGCAGATTGTTAATGCTTTCCATACATTTCATTCTCCAAAAATCTCACCAGTATATAGTCTTTCATGATTGTGTGCTCAAAGCAGGTAAATGTTCGTAGCTCATAAATTGCATTATAACATATGTGCATTTAGTTTGTTTAATCAGTGTACATATAGTTTTTTTTTTTGCTTGTTCTGACACACATTTCTCTTTCTTTGTGTAGAAACCAGTCTAAGGGGACCTTTCTGAATTATATTCAACTCATCGAATGATGTGTACATAAAGCATAAAGAACTTGTGTACTGTTACTATATACTTTTTTTCTTATTTTTGCTTTATCTGCATCACACACACAAAACAAAATTTTTGGAATTTTTTTGATTAAAATTTTAATTGCAGTTTGTTGCAGCAGATACTAACCGCACCCTAACTTTAATAAGGAGGATGAATTTAAGGTCAGTGTTTATGTGTACTGTTACTGATATTCTAATCACAAAATTGTGATCGTCAATTATATATATATATGTCATAATGTATTATACACTTTAGTTTACGTAGGTTAATTAATCATATACAAACATGTGGTTTGTTTACACACGTGGCACTGCTATGGCCTTCATTCTATCCAGTACCTAAGTATATATATATATATGTACAGAAAGTACCATAAAAAAAAGTTGACATCATTTATAAAATCACCATGCTATTAACAACATCCGGAAGTCCTACCGGTCAACTCACAATAACAGGACAACTTGGTATTCATATATACATAAATGTGTGAACTGTGTGCATTCCCGTTGTGTTTGCATATAGTTCCTATTGAAGCCCAGCCATTGCCACGTAACCTTGTGTCCTGTTATATGTGTAGTTTGTAATAATCATCTGGATGTGATTGATGTCACATGCAATAATAATTCTTATTCATTCATTTATTTGACGTTCCTCTATCTATCTATCTATCTCTCTATCTAGCTGTCTATCTATCAGTCTTGCTTAAGGATAATGGAAGGTTTATAGAGCCTTCATTCTTTCTTATTGCCAAGAACAAGGGAACAAGGGTAAGGATCAGCTGTTTGCATGTGTACTTTGTTATAATTTACATGTATTATTATACTGCTTAACTGTGTGCATATAGTTCCTATTAAAGCCCAGCCATCCCCACTTAACCATGGACGGACAACTTGGTATTCATATATACATAAATGTGTGAACTGTGTGCATTCCCGTTGTGTTTGCATATAGTTCCTATTGAAGCCCAGCCATTGCCACGTAACCTTGTGTCCTGTTATATGTGTAGTTTGTAATAATCATCTGGATGTGATTGATGTCACATGCAATAATAATTCTTATTCATTCATTTATTTGACGTTCCTCTATCTATCTATCTATCTCTCTATCTAGCTGTCTATCTATCAGTCTTGCTTAAGGATAATGGAAGGTTTATAGAGCCTTCATTCTTTCTTATTGCCAAGAACAAGGGAACAAGGGTAAGGATCAGCTGTTTGCATGTGTACTTTGTTATAATTTACATTGGTTTCTGATACCCTCCCGGTCTAGTTTGTGGATTATTGATTTTGCTATCCCATTTCTGTACATGATAATGTGTTAAGTGAAGTTTCCTCAGGGGACATTAACACATAGATTTTCACGTAATATATGAATCAAGTGTTGTCTGCCATCAATTGACACATTACATTCCATAACCTGGAGTTCAATTGTCACTAATTACTCGGGTGTTTAGTTTCACAGGGACATTTAAAATTTTCATTATTATCCAGTCACTATTGCTAGATCATGTACAATAGAAAATGTAGCGAGCATGTTTATACTTTGTGTTTCATTGAAGATTTAGAAACAAAAAGAGTATCTTTGTGAGAAAGTACAAGAATTAAAAAAATAGGTATAAATATGCAAATATTATATATAATAGTAAGTTAGTTCTTTTGTTTGTATTGTTAACTAATAACACAGCTTCTGTTTACAAAAAAAAAGAGAGAGAGTTAACATTTCATTCATGAATACATCATGTTTCCCTACAATTATTACTAATGGAGTCACACACTAAAAAGTATAATACGTATTATATATTCATACTTGTGTATTGTATATTAAAGGTTTCTTCAAATTTAAATATACTTCACAACAATAATATGTGGTTGTCAAACATTAAGTGCTATAATTGCTATGATACTGGTTTAAAAAAATTGTGGTTAAATAATGCTGACTCACCTGTTGAAAAATTTCTCTGGTTTCTTCTAAATGATATTCATATTGGTGAGTCATCTGTTGATTCACTTCTCTAGAGACATAATTTGGTGGCATCTTGGCTATGAATATTGTACAACACAGCATATATCTCAGTGAAAATATCTATAAATATGGTTAAAACCTAAAAAACATACTGTCGCTCTAAATGACAGATATTAAAGGGACAATACCACAATTGTCTCTACAATCCCCATCGAGAGATTGTTTTCACTCTGTAAGGTCAATCAAGACCAGTGAGTGTAAGAGACCTGCTGTGCTCTGTATTGCCTTTACAACCTCAGATGAGGTATGTTACAACCAGTTAAACTGGTTACATTAACCCTGAAAGATCTTGAGATCAGAGGGTTTAAACAAGGCAATTACGTGGCTTATAATCAAATGTTCTCACAACATACAGTACATCACCCTCACTTTAAGTAGAATTATCCAAAATGAACTTCATTCTTTGACATATCTATTACAGCTCCTATTACAATGGGTAAACATGTGACTTACTGAAACAAGAACTTTAAAATGGCTGACATGCACCACCAAAACAATGTCCCTTACAATCTAAAATGGTTGCTGTTGCTCTGAATGACAAATATCAAAGAGCATAAAGGAACAATGCCTCTACAATTCTCATCAAGAGATTGCTTTCACTCTGTAAGGTCAATCAAGACCAGTGAGTGTAAGAGACCTGCTGTGCTCTGTATTGCCTTTACAACCTCAGATGAGGTATGTTACAACCAGTTAAACTGGTTACATTAACCCTGAAAGATCTTGAGATCAGAGGGTTTAAACAAGGCAATTACGTGGCTTATAATCAAATGTTCTCACAACATACAGTACATCACCCTCACTTTAAGTAGAATTATCCAAAATGAACTTCATTCTTTGACATATCTATTACAGCTCCTATTACAGTAGGTAAACATGTGACTTACTGAAACAAGAACTTTAAAATGGCTGACATGCACCACCAAAACAATGTCCCTTACAATCTAAAATGGTTGCTGTTGCTCTGAATGACAAATATCAAAGAGCATAAAGGAACAATGCCTCTACAATTCTCATCAAGAGATTGCTTTCACTCTGTAAGGTCAATCAAGACCAGTGAGTGTAAGAGACCTGCTGTGCTCTGTATTGCCTTTACAACCTCAGATGAGGTATGTTACAACCAGTTAAACTGGTTACATTAACCCTGAAAGATCTTGAGATCAGAGGGTTTAAACAAGGCAATTACGTGGCTTATAATCAAATGTTCTCACAACATACAGTACATCACCCTCACTTTAAGTAGAATTATCCAAAATGAACTTCATTCTTTGACATATCTATTACAGCTCCTATTACAGTGGGTAAACATGTGACTTACTGAAACAAGAACTTTAAAATGGCTGACATGCACCACCAAAACAATGTCCCTTACAATCTAAAATGGTTGCTGTTGCTCTGAATGACAAATATCAAAGAGCATAAAGGAACAATGCCTCTACAATTCTCATCAAGAGATTGCTTTCACTCTGTAAGGTCAGTCAAGACCAGTGAGTGTAAGAGACCTGCCGTTGTCTGTATTGCCTTTACAACCAGTTAAACTGGTTACATTAACCCTGAAAGATCTTGAGATCAGAGGGTTTAAACAAGGCAATTATGTAGATTACAATCAAATGTTCTCACAACATACAGTACATCCCCCTCACTTTATTCAAAACTTACCAAGATGAACTCCAATCCTTGACATATCTACTATTACACTGGTGGTTGTAAATACCAAGAACTTCAAAATGGCTGACCTGCACCACCATAACAATGTCCCTTACAACCTAAAATGGTTGCTGTTGCTCTGAATGACAAATATCAAAGAGCATAAAGGGACAATACCACAATTGTCTCTACAATCTCATCAAGAGATTGCTTTCACTCTGTAAGGTCAGTCAAGACCAGTGAGTGTAAGAGACCTGCCGTTGTCTGTATTGCCTTTACAACCAGTTAAACTGGTTACATTAACCCTGAAAGATCTTGAGATCAGAGGGTTTAAACAAGGCAATTACGTAGATTACAATCAAATGTTCTCACAACATACAGTACATCCCCCTCACTTTATTCAAAACTTACCAAGATGAACTCCAATCCTTGACATATCTACTATTACACTGGTGGTTGTAAATACCAAGAACTTCAAAATGGCTGACCTGCACCACCATAACAATGTCCCTTACAACCTAAAATGGTTGCTGTTGCTCTGAATGACAAATATCAAAGAGCATAAAGGGACAATACCACAATTGTCTCTACAATCTCATCAAGAGATTGCTTTCACTCTGTAAGGTCAGTCAAGACCAGTGAGTGTAAGAGACCTGCCGTTGTCTGTATTGCCTTTACAACCTCAGGTGAGGTTGGTTACAACCAGTTAAACTGGTTACATTAACCCTGAAAGATCTTCCAGATAGGAGATCAGAGGGTTTAAACAAGGCAATTCCAATATCCATCAGCCCGCCAAAACTGTCTGAAAGAGGGGAGTGGCTGCCCTTGCCCTATATGTGTATTGTAACATCTATATAGAATCTATGTCCCTGAAATATGTCTCTTTCTTTAATTTCAAAAATAGATAAATGGTAGAATGCATTGCATATATGTATTCCACAAACATCAAGCTGGCACCCCAGTGATCAAAAATGGCAATGTAAACATGGAAAAATCAAGGGACATATGTCCTTATGGGTTTTTGCTGCAATCATTGGGGTTTTGATACAGGAAGCCGCCTCCAAATAGCTCTACTAACCATTCTAGCTATTTTTTTCTATCTATTTTTGTGGGTAATAGTTTTGTATTGTGGCATTGATGGAAGGCATGTATTTACATGTAAGTTAGGGTGGAGCTCACGTGAACGCCTACAGACAAAATTAAACATTTTGTACAACAGACTGATTAACATTGCAACAGATAGAAAACTACAGAGCCAACACAACTTTCAGTATTGTTAATTGAGTTGTTGTGTTCAGATTCGTTTTAGCTACAGCGGATGGATTTTTAGTTACACCCATTTCTTCCTGTTTTAATGTAATATTACACTCAACATATGTAAAAGGTTGTTAATAGCATTTGCTCACTCAGAGTGTGTTCAGACATTCACATCTAAACCCATTAAACATGCCTATGTAGCTTGATTGATTATTTGATATGTTATCATCTCATAATTCCCACTTAAATGTAGAATTGGTTAAAACATTTATTGGATATGTCACTATACTAGATGTTTATCACTCAAAAATAGTTTCTTTACAAACAAGATACAATCCATAATTATGATTAGCTTACAAACATTTAAATGACTAAGTGAAGTACAAAATTAAAATAACATTTCTTAATTACATTACTCCATTAATTATGATGCATACCTTATCGATACATGTATGTAAGTACAATTGTTGTTTTGTGTAGAACAAAAAATAAAGTTATAATAATTGTTAACAGCCTGGATCATATGACACTTGATAAACTCTTTCTTCATCTGAGCTCCACACAGTCCTTCAGCTCTGACGTACAACCTTGCTGTGACATCTGTGTGTCTACAATTGTATGTAAGTAGAGTGAACATAATTTTCAAGTCTACATGTAGATTAACTAACTGTTTTTGACTATATTTCTTTCAGAAATCTTCAAGGGACCTTTAGCCTTCTACATTACAAGTAGAAGTTACCAGCCTAGACCACGAGGAGGCGTCCCTTACGCTAGGCCAAAAAAGCGATAATCCACTGTCACCAGATGGGACAGGGATCATGTTTCCTGTTTGGAAACAAATTGAAAGCGTGAAACAGGTATGCACAATACCGTGCTTCTATAAGCATATGACCAGTATGAATTGGTCTGGGAGATAATCCACTGTCACCAGATGGGACAGGGATCATGTTTCCTGTTTGGAAACAAATTGAAAGCGTGAAACAGGTATGCACAATACCGTGCTTCTATAAGCATATGACCAGTATGAATTGGTCTGGGAGTGAATTCATGTACATTGCACAGGGCAGACACTTGGACACATATGAACAAGTTGTTCTACCTGAGCATCACTATAAGCGTGTTTAAGCTCCAAATGACCACTACGTTTATTAGTGGCAACAATGAATCTCACAAGCTGAGACAATTCGTCTCTACTCTCCAGATCCATTGAAGCACTGTCTTTCCCTGATATATAATTCATCCAGTAATTATGCAGACCATAGTTAACAAAAAGCTCTTTTGCAGTGTTGTTAGTGTTACAATGGACTCTGCCCTTCACATTTATCACAACTGTGTTTCCCTTCTGTGAATAAATAACATTGCAAAAACTTTCAGCAACTTTCTCAGCAGAATCGAGCTGAAAATGTCCCAGGGCAAAGTCAGTTGCTAACTGTTTAAGCCCTTCAAGTAAACCACCTTGATTAACAAACCGACCCAAATTCCACCCATGAAACACACTTGCATCTACAAACATTGAGTCACGTACATCTAGTATGTAATCTGGATTGGAAATATTTTGAATCTGCTCTTCTGTCAGGGTCTCTCTGCTGTACAAGCAGAGAGTATCCCTAGCTCTGAAGTACATTTCAGTACTATGTGGTCTTAAGAAAAGACCACATCCTGCATTAGGAATGGTACTTTCAGCCACAAACACCATGGACTGGTGAATGTTGGCTTTAGATCTAGTCACATGCAACTGCTGGCTATTATGACAGACAATCAGTTGTTTCTGATTAAAATCCAAATGTAAACTACGAAGTTTCCATGGCATACAGTCAGCAAATCTACATTTTGTAGCATGATTTGCTTTTAGGCATTGGGTAAACTTACACATTTCTATTTGTTTCTTGTCATTTAAAGGCTCATCAGTAAACTCGAGGAGGTGTTTTGGAATGGCATACAAGCCTTTCCCATTTTTTTCTGCAAACACCTCAGCAACTTTGTACTCACTTGGTGCTTCCTTGCGTCCTTCTTCTGTCAAGAAGGACACACCATTTCTGATAACCTGCAAGGCTAAAGGCTCCCACAGATCATTCTCTCTTTGGACAATGATTGTAACAATGAGACGACCGTCAGGTAGATGAATGCTTTTGTCGTCCACTACATGTACGTACACCTTTTTAGCTGAGTGGAGTGTAGCCATTGCACTCCAGTGTCCTACGCTGCCGAGGTCATGACTAATTGGGTGCCTACATGAAGGATGCTCTGACACCACAAATTTATGGGATATTTCAACAGCATCGTGAAATGCTTCACGAAATGGAATCCATGTTTCAGAAACACCATTTGTGAAATGCACTGCACTGCCATATTGGCTATACTTTTGCAGATCTGCAAATTTGTCTGTCACAATAAACCCTGAGTCCCCATCCACAAAATGGATGGCACTGAGAGCATCATTTCCACCGTTTATTACAAAGTCCATATCACGACACAGGTACATTCGGTCACTCTGTGTCCCAAGCCTGCACAGATCTACCAGATCTTTTACAATGACACTAGCTGGAATACCACAAACACCTTTGGCAAGCTTGGTGGTGGGAGGACACAATCGAGCAAATAATAGACATTCATGAAGCGAAGACTTGCTAGTGTTCTTGTACTTCATTGATGCCGCACACATGGCTACATTACCAGACTGGCATGTCTCTTCGGTGTGGTACCGAAGTACACCAGTTTGTTCCCATCTACGCTTCAGCGTGGGACAGAGTTGACAGTCAGGTGTTACACACCCGCCCAGTGAACTCAGTACATCTGTTTTCCTGCGTTTCATGCAGTGTCCTGCCAGCTTATCGAGAATGCTAACGTCACCCTCTGCAATACTTACTACAGTTGTTGGCTTACTGCACAACTGTAATAAATTGGGGTCTGTAGGGTGTGGTTGATATGATTCTCCGTATTTAGCCCTGTTGATAAAACTGTGTAGATGTGCAGACTTGTTTATCAACTCATTCATGACTCTACCTATGCCATAGTAACATTGTACGTCACACTGATTTTTTAGCATAGAATACCGAACCACTTTGGATGAAGCAGCATTGTATAGCTTATCCAATTCTTCCCTAACAGCAGTGACGTTTGTCGGGTTAGTCACAGCTGGAAGGTCGTGTTTAATTCCAACAGCTCCTGGAATATCAGAGTTTTCAGAAGCACATTCTGTCACCCTTATCAAAAGATGTCCCTTTTTTTCTGGACATTCGGGTTTCCATGTAGATGGAATGGTGACATTCTTAATTGCACAAATGTCACTGTCAACAGACCTAGTGGTACGTGTAGACTGTCCACCAGCATTTGAAATGGCATCACTTCTCATTCTACGACGCTTTGGCCGATTAGAATGCCCACTAGAACCCTCTTCCCCATCATCACGTGCTCTCCTACGACTAGTCGTAGGTAATGCTGAGTTAGACAATGCAGACCTAGAATTTGATGGTACAGGCACAGAGCTAGGCATTGACTTTCTCACGGAAGAGGGTATGATGCTGGTGGAGCTACTTGTACCAGTTCTACTTCCATTGCTAGTGTTAGGCTCACCTCTTAATACTTGTACACTAGCAGACAAATTTTCTACAAGATGACACATGAATTCATGGTCAACCGGTAGAGTACTCGATAATTCCAGAATCTTTATTAATAATGGAAATATTTGAGAAGCATTTCGTTGTGGATATTCTGGGGTAAAGAATGAATAACAAATGAAAACTGAATGATGAATTGTGACATGAGATATACAATTTTACTTAGCTACAATAATTATCTATAATTTTCACTCTGTATTATGAGAAACTGTTATATATATATATATAATTATACATGTTGCAGTGGTAATGATTGTCAGGTGCTAAAATAGTAATTAATGCATCTTATACAAAACTCTATATTATAGTATACATGTATGTATATAATTAGTAGCTAGAAAAGGTATTCCATAATATATATAATTATAATTATATATATAATTATAATTATATATATATATATATATATATATATAATATATATATATACTACAGAAATGCATCACTGTTGGTACTACACAAATAGAGTACTCCATAATTATATATATATATATGTATATACTTTTTATATGCAATTACATTATATATATATATATATATACACATATGAACTAGTAACTATTGAAGCATTTATCATACACATTTACATGTACCTTCAATGACACGCTTGAAGCTCTCCATGCTCGTATCCATGTCATAGAAAAATTTACACCACGTTTAATTGAAATGCTGGGCCTAGATTTAACACATCACGTGAGCTCTATGCTAAAAGTTGCTTCATCCAGAAGTTGAATCTGAGTAGTCTGTAGGGGAAACCCTACAATAGCACTAGCTTCAGTGAAATTTAGACCCAGTGTAAATGGAGAGAACCAGCGTCGCGGGTTGTCTGAATCGTTGTAAGTAATAATGAGGTATGTGATAATTATAATAATTATATATATATATATATATATATATAATATAATTATATAATTATATATAATATATATATACAATAATTACGATAATAAAATAATCGTTATAGTGATGACAAACATATATATATATATATATATATATATATATATAATATTATATATATATATTATATATATACATATATATATATATATATATACATATATATATATATATAATATATAATTATTAAATATATATATTTATTATAATTAATTAATTGTCAATAATTATTATGATCATAGTTATAATAATGATATGAAAACCAAGATTAAAATAATTATTTAGCATTAATATATATATATATATATATATATGTTACATTTAATGCAGGTTCACTGGAGTGTTTGTATTTGGGTGATATCGTCAAGAGGAGTCCTGAGTTCATATGCCCTGTGCTCACGTGAGTACACCAAGTCAATACCTGTAATCAAACAAGAGAGTTTTTCTTCCCACCTGTTTGAAGCGATCTTGAGACGATAGTATCCGGGAAATGTCTCCACTAATTCGTTTAATAGTGCCGTTTTTGTTGTGGCATTTATCTCAAGGACTTTTGCAAAAATTAACTTTGGACATCTCTCAGTTGAATCGTTGGCAATCATGGCAACACTTTCTCCGGGAACGACGACATTTGAGCTTGTTGGATCATCTGAGTCCTCGTCACTGATATCCTCTAAGCTTTTGCACATTTTCTTTGGTGATGTTACATCTATGGCTGGCGGTGGACGACGTAGTGCTTGCAGGACTTGTTTTGAAGCAAAGTGGACACCTGGTTTCACTCTTTCGTTGATGGTCCTCTTGTCGTAGATGTCCTGCTGATATCTTCTAGAGTGTCGCATTGCCACGGCAATACTTTCCATCACTGCTTCCGTCGATTCGTTGCCGGCAAATGTGACAAACGACGATCGCAATGCATGTATTGATACTCCACCAACTCCCGTGTACTTGTAGAATATTGATTGAATGTATTTAGTCCAATTCTTGGAATCATAGCATCCACCGTTATCATCCTAGAGAGAGAGAGAGAGAGAGAGAGAAACAAGGCGAGTGTCACTCACGACAAATCAGACAAATAGTTGACAGTCACACATGTACATGTACGTGCGTGGAACTCACCAGAAAGAGAATGGTTGATTTCGAACTGTTTGGTATCTTGTTGCGATAGCGTAAGAGGTAGTCTGACAGGACGTTCATGAAGTAGCTGTCATCAGGACAAGAGATCATTTGTGGTCCAGTTGAATGTCCTGTCTTGTGATCGGTAATGTACATTATGGCCTTCCCCTCGTAAGGTGAAAAGTGCAAAATGTTTTTGTGCAATCTGCTTTCGTAAGGTCCCGTTATTTCACTCTCGTGAATCTTGAAGTGCAATTCTCTGTATTCCCTTCCACGTCCCGGAGGAATGGCCGTGTACACTAACACAACAAGAAGTGATCGGGAAAGTTTGATCCTCTCCCAATCAGTGGACGAGTTGTAGTCATCGTTCAACTGTGCGAGGACCTCCAAGACTTCCTTCCTACACGAAAACAGAATGGCTGTATAACAACACATGTATCTGAATTGCCCCATCAGAAGTCTGATTGTCAGACTAAAAAAAAAAAACAACAAACAAATACTTACCACGATAGCCAACGTCCTTTGGCTTTTAGTTCCTCCCAGGACTTATCTCTGTTGAGCTCTGCCTCCTTTTGGAAGACACTGATGTACCTGTGGAGATTTTGTAACTGTGTTGTTTTCTCTTCTTTGTCGGCATATTTTACTGCACGTACGAGTGCCTGACAGTAACAACACAGTGTTCCCGGAGTGGAGTTTTTTTCCTCTCTCATGAATAGCAGGAATTTGTCTAGCAAGGCTTTGTCCAGAACGAGGCCAAATTGTAACGTTTCCTCCGTTCTTTTGCAGTACTCAAAAAAATCTTTGGAAAGGAATAGAGAAAGAAGGATATTAATGTGGGGGTTATACAACAGGCTTCTAAAATTCTAAAAAAAATGCTAAAAAAAATTCAAAGCTCACAGAGTATCTGTTCTTTGGTTTTGTTTAACGTTATACTACTCAGAGGCTTTCCTTTCCTCTCGTGATTGAAAGGAGCTGCATAGAAAGTGTCCAGTCCTTCGATCTCTTTCATGAGGTCCTCGGGCAATGGAGGAGTACCCTTGCGGCCTCTCGTGCTGCCTTTTGTAGATGCTTGTTTAGTTGAAGTTTCTACATCAGAAATCCAAGGCACTACTTCCATATCATTAATTGCAGTGTGACTTCCGTCGTCTTCGCTGATCACAATGTGTGGTCCTGGTGGATGTTTTTGGATGGGAGACGAATGTGTGACGGTCTCTGAGTCCGAAATGACTTCAACTGCAAGGCTTTGGTCTTCCCGGAGTGAATTGCCCTCGGATACGATGTCTGCCTGCTCAATATCAGTACCAGTTGTGTCCATGTTTTCTGTTGTGTGATCAGGAGCAGTGTGGAGGGGTTCTTTCGTTACATTTTGTTGCAAGCTGTCAACAGATACCCCTCTGCTTTTGAGAATGGCTTCAATGTATCTTTCTGCACTGTTTTTGTCCATCAGTATGCACCTGTTAGTGCTTGACGATATGATCTTTTCTTTTCTCAGAATTGAAATTTCTGCTGGCAGTGCTAGGCATGTGACAATGCCCATCTTCATTCTCCTGCGACTCAAGGTACTGTTGTCATATAGTTCCAGCAACTTGAACCTTTTGATCAGCTCTCCACAAGGTATGAGGTGTATGTCGTCTCTCCTTATGCCTTGGAAAATCTGTTTGTGGACTACAACATCGACGGGTTCATCTGGTAAGTCAGACATTATCACACACACAGTATTCTTCACATTTTTTTCTCTCTCACTCTGCTCTGTCCTTCCCCTGTATTTATGTTGAACTGTTCTGACCTCATGCTTTCTTAGAACCCATGAGTCATGTACCTGCACTTTTTGATGTTGACAAGATGGATGCGATGTCATTGCACTTTAGAACCCACCAGTCATATCATGCACTTTTTGATGTTGTCAAGAAGGATGCGATGTCATTCAAATTTTTATTTTCTCAAGTTTTCAGCCAGGAATACAACTATTAGTTTTGGGTGAGCTTTTCCATTCAGTTAACTGTCACTGTCACAGAATGTTTTTGTGTGTGTGAAGACCATTTTTTTGCGTGAAGATGTTATGTCCCTAAACCCTAAACCCTAAACCCTAAACCCTAAACCCTAAACCCTAAACCCTATATACCTGAGAAGCAAAATTTCCCCAAATCCAGGTCTCAACGGATTCGTAATCTACGTCACGTGAGCATTAATTTGAATGCCTAAACTTTGCACTGACCCGCCCATTTCCGGTGTTAACCGTACCTCATTTAACTTCAAATAACTCAAAAAATAAAAGGTTTTAAAACTTCTAGTCACTGCCAATCTCTAGAAGAAAAATAGACCTTTCTCAGTTCCAAAAATCAAGTCAATAGACCTTTAGATGTTGGAGTTATTAAGCTTCAAACATAAAGTATATGGAAATTTTTTTATAAGTTCAAGTTTGTCGATTAATATCTCCGCTTGTGAAGATGCTATAAACATGCAACCAACACTGAATGAAAGCCCAATCTTTTATCTCACTGAACCCCAAATACCCTATTAATCCGCGCAAAGACCGCGGAATAGGGGCAGTTTGAATAAGGTACACTTTAAGACTAAACACTTTAAATTAGTTCAAAACCCATTGATAAATATACCGTTAGAAAGCTCTTTTTATGCTCATTTCAAAAATGCTTTTACTTTTTCAAACCAGTACTTACTTTTTGAGTTATTGTTGTTTTAATTTCGTCATTTTTCGGAAATTATTTTTTGCCTTATACAGGAAAGGTATTTTGTATGGCTTCATGAGTTGGGGAATACACTACACTAGACATGTACATTCCAAACCCCAAGTACCCTAGTGAAACCCTGGCCTAAACTGTAGAACTAGAAAAAATTCAAAATATGTCCCTTTTATGTCCCTCGATAGAAAATTTGTGCCCTGGACACTTTTTTGGCAATTTCAGGGCTTGAAATTTCACCTGTACATTTGTCCACCTTCCCTCATTTCCCTGGTATATCTGGTTGATTTCCCCCAAAGGGACATATGTCCCTCAAATTTCAAATATGCTTGCCGCAAATTTAGTAATGGCGTTGTGCTACTCCATTTCCACTAACCACACCCTGATAGTGCAATCTTCTCTACCTACTTTCATTCCTGAACCCTGAAATATGTCCCTAAAATATGTCCCTGTTTGGGGTTTCCCATTAAGGAAAGGTCCAACAAGCCTGGTATTTTAATGTGTTGCTTGTCTCCTCCTATTCTTTAATTTTCATTGAAAAACAATTTTTCATATTTTTGAACTTTGGGGTTTCCATACTTCCCATTGACCCTGGAAGAAAATCTTCTTACAATGTATTCTACCCCCAATACCAACTCCACCCACAAAATTTGGGGAAAATCCCTAACAGGGACATATGTTCCTTCAGAAATATTTTGCCCTGAACCCTTTACAAGCTTCCAAACTTTCTATACATTTTTGTAATGAAACTCTAGTGGGAGTACATTCCATTGCACTGCTTATTGTAAAATCCCCCAAAGGGACATATGTCCCTCAATTTTCATAATGATCTGCGTTTAAATTTACAGTGTAGTTGTGCTACTCCATCTCTACTAACCACACCCTGATAGTTTAATCTTCCCTTCCTTCCTCCATTCTGGAACCCTGGAATATGTCCCTAAAATATGTCCCTGTTTGGGGTTCTTCGTTAAGGAAAGCTCCAACAAGCCTGGTATTTTAATATGTTGCTTGTCTCCTCCTACTCTTTAATTTTCATTGAAAAAAAAATTTTCATATTTTTGAATTTGGGGTATTCCTATTTTCCATTGACCCTGGAAGAAAATATTCACACCTTTTAATCTACTCCTAATACCAACTGCACCTACCAAATTTGGAGAAAATCCCTAACAGGGACATATGTCCCTTCAGAAAAATTTGCCCTGAACCCTTTACAAGCTTCGAAACTTTCTATACATTTTTGTGGTGAAACTCTAGTGGGAGTACATTCCATTGCACTACTTATTGTAAAATCCCCCAAAGGGACATATGTCCCTCAATTTTCATAATGATCTGCGTTTAAATTTACAGTGTGGTTGTGCTACTCCATCTCTACTAACCACACCCTGATAGTTTAATTTTCCCTTCCTTCCTCCATTCTGGAACCCTGGAATATGTCCCTAAAATATGTCCCTGTTTGGGGTACTTCGTTAAGGAAAGCTCCAACAAGCCTGGTATTTTAATATGTTGCTTGTCTCCTCCTACTCTTCAATTTTCATTGAAAAAAAAATTTTCATATTTTTGAATTTTGGGGTATTCCTATTTTCCATTGACCCTGGAAGAAAATATTCACACCTTTTAATCTACTCCTAATACCAACTGCACCTACCAAATTTGGAGAAAATCCCTAACAGGGACATATGTCCCTTCAGAAATATTTTGCCCTGAACCCTTTACAAGCTTCGAAACTTTCTATACATTTTTGTGGTGAAACTCTAGTGGGAGTACATTCCATTGCACTACTTATTGTAAAATCCCCCAAAGGGACATATGTCCCTCAATTTTCATAATGATCTGCGTTTAAATTTACAGTGTGGTTGTGCTACTCCATCTCTACTAACCACACCCTGATAGTTTAATCTTCCCTTCCTTCCTCCATTCTGGAACCCTGGAATATGTCCCTAAAATATGTCCCTGTTTGGGGTACTTCGTTAAGGAAAGCTCCAACAAGCCTGGTATTTTAATATGTTGCTTGTC
This sequence comes from Petrosia ficiformis, assembly GCA_947044365.1. NCBI lineage: Eukaryota > Metazoa > Porifera > Demospongiae > Haplosclerida > Petrosiidae > Petrosia > Petrosia ficiformis. The sequence continues at coordinate 8,150,105 of OX345641.1, read as the reverse complement.
TCCTCCTACTCTTTAATTTTCATTGAAAAAAAAATTTTCATATTTTTGAATTTTGGGGTATTCCTATTTTCCATTGACCCTGGAAGAAAATATTCACACCTTTTAATCTACTCCTAATACCAACTGCACCTACCAAATTTGGAGAAAATCCCTAAGGGGGACATATGTCCCTGCAATATAAATGTGCCCTGCACAACTTACAAGCTTCAGAGCTCTCTATAATTTTCTGTGGTGAAACCCCAGGGAGAGTACATTCCGTCCCACCATAAACCCTAAATAGGGACATAATTTATATGTCCCTCCCCCAAACAAATTAAGTTTGGGAAACCATACCCATACACAACAGGTAGGAATTTCATCCTACAAGTGATGCACTATATAGGGCATTTTCATACTACTACAATAATGAAAGGGACATATTTCAGGGACATAATTTTAAAAATATAACTTCGAAAATTTGTATAGCTTCAATTGTTCTATAGGAGTTAACCCTGAAAGGATGTCTCCTCAGTACAATAATAGAAACATTCTGAAACTTTTTCATTTCTGAAAGGGACATAGGGACATATATGTCCCTTCACATAATGAATGATGCAATGGAGTTCATCGGGGATGAGAATTCCAATAGTGTTGTCCTGCCATAGTAAAAAGTACCATTCTTGAGAAATCACATATGTCCCACAAGAAAATTAAAGTATGCATACTTCAGATGTGATTACATTCAATTACATCAAATTGCATTCAATTACATTCAATGATTTGGTACAATTGAAGACCTTCAATTACTTTCAATTATTACATTCAAATACAGCCAAATTACATTGCATCACACTTAAAATGCAAATTACACTGAATTAAATTAAATTACTTCACTGAATTCAAAATCCATTGGGATACCTTCAATTTCCTCTGTTTAGCTTCTAATTATATTCAGTTCTCTTCAAATTACATTCAAACACTTTCAATTGTTAAGAATTGGCTAATTTGATTGAAGTATCATGTAACTGTAACTGCTTGCAATCAATTACCATCAAATACCTTTAATTTAGGTTCAATTATTTTCTAATTCTACTTAGTCAAAATTACTTGAATTCACTTTTTTGAATTACAATGAAATACTTTTTGCATTCCCTTATTTTCAAATTCCGTTGAATTACCCTAATTTGCATTCACTACTTTGCAATTGCATCAAATTATTTTAAATTACATGAAATACCATTTATTGCATTCTAATTTTATTCCAATACCTTCACTTCCTTTATTTGATTTTAGCCTCCATTTAAATGCCACACCTTCAAAATATTTCTTTGGATTTCTATCAAGTTTGCTGAATTTTTCAACTTCTGAACTACAATTAACTGGTAATTGTACTATTATATGTACATTATTCTTTAATATTTAAACTAAACACCATTTTCTGTAATTATATAGTATTACTAATTGACTAATTGTAAGGTAGCCATTTTTACAAAGGTCTGTTTTATAGTAAAGTGAGCTATAAAATAAAGAGTACTTGAGTCTTTGTTTTGATAATTGGTCAGTGGAATAACTACTTAACTTGTCACAAGTGGACAGAGTTGTGAAACAAAATGGCGTAATTTAAAAAGTTCATACTACTTGTATTAACAAGTTATTTTAATGTAAAATAATGAAATTTAGTTCACTTCATATCTCACAATAGAGTAATCCAGAGTTCATCATGTCCAAAAGGAGACTCTTGGACAGTGATTCCGACATTGAAGACTTTGTTTTGAAGAAAACAAAATCTTCACTTTCCTGCGAGAAATATAGTGTTGGAGGTTTACCTGAGTTTTTGAATCTAGAAAGTAAGTATTTTTAACAAATTAATTTATTTTATTTGATTGTTAGATTCAAGTGACAAGAAGTCAACATCTGAAGAATACAGTAATTCAGGCTGTACAGAAGAAACATCTCTTCATTTAGAATGTAAGTGTTGTCAATACAATTTAGTTTGAGTTTATGTACCTGTTAGGTTCAAGTGATGATGAGTCAGTACAAGATATTACAGATGAAGGTAAAATGACATATGCTTTAAGGTTAATTTATGTTACTTGTACAAGTAGGTTCGATTCAAGACATTTCAGAGAGTGTGGAAGATTGTAAGATTGATATAGACTTTTAAGCAAATATGAACTCATTTTCTTCAGTTTCCAGTGAAGAAGAAGGAAAGACATCACTGAGGAAGTCAACAAGAATATGGTTAGTTACTTTTTTAGTAACACAAACTCTAGAATGCATTAATATAGGAAACACCAAACTATAAAAGAAAAGGTCATTGATGGTCTCACAAGAGACCTCAATGCACCAATAGAAGTTAGAGATACGGGGACAAGTAAAGGGAGAGGCATATTTGCCTTAAAACCTATACCATCGCACACATTTCTATGCGAATATAAAACAACTGGGGTATATAATCAATTACAATATGACAAAAGATTGAAAGAATATGAAAAAAACAATGAAACCTCTGGAAGCATTTCCTTCAAAGTTGGGAGAAAGACCTTATTTTATGATGCCACCAGACGTTACAATCAGTATGGTTTGTACATGAACCATAGTCGTAATCCAAATGCAAGAATCTACAGTCCCATCACCATCCGAGGTAAATCTAGACTTGGAATGTACTCAATTCAGGATGTACAAGAAGATGAAGAATTAGAATGGGATTATGGCATAACAACAAGTGAAATGCCATGGTTACAATCAAAAGGTAAATCTCTGCATTTATGATATATTGTACTATCAAACTAATAAAGTAGGTGAAGCAGACACTGAAGTAGACATTGAAGAGAAAGAGGATGAGGAAGATACTATACAGCAGTTAGGTAGGTTATAGTTAATTATGTTACATTCAATTAACCTTTCATGGATGGTTTGTTCTTGAGCTATCACAATAGCCATGGTGTTACAGTCTATCATTGATGTGGTCCGGGTTGGCATATTTTTGTTCTTAAATTTAAGCCATTTTCCTGCATAGTTTTGCACTCTGGTCTCTGAAAGAGTTAAATTATCAATCCGTACTTTAGGTAACTTTGAAAAATATAGAAAATACTATCACTGTCCTGTAGAAGGATGTAAAGCACAAGCCTTGAAAAAACTATCGAATCATCTAACATCTGTTCATTCAATAACTGATACTACAACCCGAAAAGAGCTATTAGCAAAAGCAAAGAAAGCAGGAGTTGCAAAGAGAGGTGAAATGAAAAGAAATCCGTTGCAACTAACCATCCAGCAAAGCTTCCAAATTAGTCAACATGTCGATAAAAATATTGTGGTGCCCACGGCTCAAAAAAAAAAGGGGTCAACCCGCAGTTATGAGTTTTATGACATCGACAATACAAAAGAACTGGCAGCATTCTACAAAAATCTGACTAGCTTCGACGGAGGCAGCAAATCCTCCGTTGAAGCTAGACAGATTTGCACAGATGTGTCGAAATATTTGGCATTTGCCGACTCGACACAGTTAAAATGGGACAATCTTCTCGACACGGATCGTCTCAAGCAGTATGTGGAGAAGCTCCAGAAAACTGCCATAGGACCTGATGGCCTTGTCACAAAATTGGACAGGGTACAAACTGCTCTCAGATACTTAATGAGAGATGTTCCCAAGTACAAAACCAGTGATGCTGCGATGAAAACAATCGAGAGAGTAGGTCTTTGGAAAGCAGGTTTCCGAACTGCAAAAATCACACACACAAGGGATAAGGCAGCACGTGAAGTCGACACAACCGATGATGATATGCAGGCTTTGAAAGAGTTGATACATTCAAAGATTGCAAAAACTAAAGTAGAGACCATAGTAAACAGAGGAAAGTCCTCAGATGAGGACATAAATTTTATCGCAACATATTTATTTATCTGCTTTGGATACAAAAATTTCCAAAGAGCAGGTCCAGCTATAAACATGACTCTTAAAGAAGTGGCAGAAGCCACATATGTTGGGGAAGATGAAGATACAATGCTAAAAATTATAGTTAGCAATCACAAGACTGCTAAAACATACGGTCCAGCTGTTTTATATTTATCTCTTGATGATTCTGCAATTTTCAATCACTACATCGAGGAAATACGACCAAACATTGCTACATCAGCAGAGTGTGACATTGCCCTTCTTAGGGCAAATGGCCTATCCTTTAGAAACAACTATTCACACATTATAAGAGCATACGCTATTGAAGTTGGATTAACAAGAATTCCATCCTTGACAGCTGTTCGAAAAGCTGGAGCTGTAACAGGAAGAGCAGTGCTATCAAACCCTGAAATGGAGGCAATGTCTCGACAGATGTCCCACAGTTCTGCAACATCAGAATTATATTATCGTGTTCGGAAAGGAGGGAAACAATCTCTGAGTGCATTTAAATCGATGCAAATGCTAACAGGTAAGTGAGATGTGTACACATAATAAAAAATTACACATTCTTTGACACAGAGCAATCCACTCCACTTCCAAGTGGTTATTTAGAAGCCATTGAAGTATTTTTTAAAGACGAGTTGTCAAAGAAATCTACGCCTACTTTGGCTAAATGTCGCACCTTTCTTAACAACTACACCTGTGACAAAACAACAAAACAGGTACAAGACAAAGTCCGTGCATTAAATACGTCTAAATAAGTAATCTTTAAGTATTCTTTTCATTACTATCATGAGTCATTCCACTCATTTAGTTATATATTATTAACATAATGTATCACTTCATTTCTATCATTTATCCATTTAGTTATATATTACTTAGTTATATACTATTAACATAATGTACCCCTTTATTTATTTATTTTAGTTCTTTTCATTTACCCATTTCAGTATATAATTATTCACTAATCATTTATGCTATCAATATACCATGGGTAAATATCATGATTTCATTACTATCAGTGTTATATCAAAAAGTATGTTTATTTCTTGTTATTTAAAAAATAGAATTAATAACATTGTAAAGGAGTAGTAGTGCATTAATCATACATGGATTATGTAATGAAAAAACTATGACAGTGAATACAAACTATATGAAAGTCTAACTTAATCCAAAACAATACTCACCTTTCAACAATATATTAATAATCAAGTAATCAGCCAAAACTAACTTAGTAAGTACTTGAAACATCACAGTTAATAAATGAATTGTAGTCCTGAACAAAAAAAGGGGGACATACTTATTAGTAACTTCCAAATTACTAGGGAGACTTAAAATTGCCAAATACTTGGTGACCAATAAATGCCTTCTAACCTACTTTAATAGGCAAGCGAGATGAGCATACATGGAGAAAAGTTACATTAAAACAGAGCAATCCACTGCCCCACCAAGCGGTTCTATACAGCCAATTAAAAAGTTTATGATAAAAAAGGCAACCATAAACAACACACAAAACATAAAAGAATATATTAATAAGTTGATTTAACCACACGGTTATAAATTTAGTAAACGCTAAAGGACATACATTATATTATTACTTTTAGGGACATGTTACATGGTTTATCACAACACAAGGGACATAACGGTATGTCCCTCGAATTTTCAGTATGTCCCTGCATTTTCAGGCAAAAGGACATAATATGTCCCCGAAATGGGCCAAGGGACATGGATAGGGACATATTCTCAGGGCTATATACCTGAGAAGCAAAATTTCCCCAAATCCAGGTCTCAACGGATTCGTAATCTACGTCACGTGAGCATTAATTTGAATGCCTAAACTTTGCACTGACCCGCCCATTTCCGGTGTTAACCGTACCTCATTTAACTTCAAATAACTCAAAAAATAAAAGGTTTTAAAACTTCTAGTCACTGCCAATCTCTAGAAGAAAAATAGACCTTTCTCAGTTCCAAAAATCAAGTCAATAGACCTTTAGATGTTGGAGTTATTAAGCTTCAAACATAAAGTATATGGAAATTTTTTTATAAGTTCAAGTTTGTCGATTAATATCTCCGCTTGTGAAGATGCTATAAACATGCAACCAACACTGAATGAAAGCCCAATCTTTTATCTCACTGAACCCCAAATACCCTATTAATCCGCGCAAAGACCGCGGAATAGGGGCAGTTTGAATAAGGTACACTTTAAGACTAAACACTTTAAATTAGTTCAAAACCCATTGATAAATATACCGTTAGAAAGCTCTTTTCATGCTCATTTCAAAAATGCTTTTACTTTTTCAAACCAGTACTTACTTTTTGAGTTATTGTTGTTTTAATTTCGTCATTTTTCGGAAATTATTTTTTGCCTTATACAGGAAAGGTATTTTGTATGGCTTCATGAGTTGGGGAATACACTACACTAGACATGTACATTCCAAACCCCAAGTACCCTAGTGAAACCCTGGCCTAAACTGTAGAACTAGAAAAAATTCAAAATATGTCCCTTTTATGTCCCTCGATAGAAAATTTGTGCCCTGGACACTTTTTTGGCAATTTCAGGGCTTGAAATTTCACCTGTACATTTGTCCACCTTCCCTCATTTCCCTGGTATATCTGGTTGATTTCCCCCAAAGGGACATATGTCCCTCAAATTTCAAATATGCTTGCCGCAAATTTAGTAATGGCGTTGTGCTACTCCATTTCCACTAACCACACCCTGATAGTGCAATCTTCTCTACCTACTTTCATTCCTGAACCCTGAAATATGTCCCTAAAATATGTCCCTGTTTGGGGTTTCCCATTAAGGAAAGGTCCAACAAGCCTGGTATTTTAATGTGTTGCTTGTCTCCTCCTATTCTTTAATTTTCATTGAAAAACAATTTTTCATATTTTTGAACTTTGGGGTTTCCATACTTCCCATTGACCCTGGAAGAAAATCTTCTTACAATGTATTCTACCCCCAATACCAACTCCACCCACAAAATTTGGGGAAAATCCCTAACAGGGACATATGTTCCTTCAGAAATATTTTGCCCTGAACCCTTTACAAGCTTCCAAACTTTCTATACATTTTTGTAATGAAACTCTAGTGGGAGTACATTCCATTGCACTGCTTATTGTAAAATCCCCCAAAGGGACATATGTCCCTCAATTTTCATAATGATCTGCGTTTAAATTTACAGTGTAGTTGTGCTACTCCATCTCTACTAACCACACCCTGATAGTTTAATCTTCCCTTCCTTCCTCCATTCTGGAACCCTGGAATATGTCCCTAAAATATGTCCCTGTTTGGGGTTCTTCGTTAAGGAAAGCTCCAACAAGCCTGGTATTTTAATATGTTGCTTGTCTCCTCCTACTCTTTAATTTTCATTGAAAAAAAAATTTTCATATTTTTGAATTTGGGGTATTCCTATTTTCCATTGACCCTGGAAGAAAATATTCACACCTTTTAATCTACTCCTAATACCAACTGCACCTACCAAATTTGGAGAAAATCCCTAACAGGGACATATGTCCCTTCAGAAAAATTTGCCCTGAACCCTTTACAAGCTTCGAAACTTTCTATACATTTTTGTGGTGAAACTCTAGTGGGAGTACATTCCATTGCACTACTTATTGTAAAATCCCCCAAAGGGACATATGTCCCTCAATTTTCATAATGATCTGCGTTTAAATTTACAGTGTGGTTGTGCTACTCCATCTCTACTAACCACACCCTGATAGTTTAATTTTCCCTTCCTTCCTCCATTCTGGAACCCTGGAATATGTCCCTAAAATATGTCCCTGTTTGGGGTACTTCGTTAAGGAAAGCTCCAACAAGCCTGGTATTTTAATATGTTGCTTGTCTCCTCCTACTCTTCAATTTTCATTGAAAAAAAAATTTTCATATTTTTGAATTTTGGGGTATTCCTATTTTCCATTGACCCTGGAAGAAAATATTCACACCTTTTAATCTACTCCTAATACCAACTGCACCTACCAAATTTGGAGAAAATCCCTAACAGGGACATATGTCCCTTCAGAAATATTTTGCCCTGAACCCTTTACAAGCTTCGAAACTTTCTATACATTTTTGTGGTGAAACTCTAGTGGGAGTACATTCCATTGCACTACTTATTGTAAAATCCCCCAAAGGGACATATGTCCCTCAATTTTCATAATGATCTGCGTTTAAATTTACAGTGTGGTTGTGCTACTCCATCTCTACTAACCACACCCTGATAGTTTAATCTTCCCTTCCTTCCTCCATTCTGGAACCCTGGAATATGTCCCTAAAATATGTCCCTGTTTGGGGTACTTCGTTAAGGAAAGCTCCAACAAGCCTGGTATTTTAATATGTTGCTTGTCTCCTCCTACTCTTTAATTTTCATTGAAAAAAAAATTTTCATATTTTTGAATTTTGGGGTATTCCTATTTTCCATTGACCCTGGAAGAAAATATTCACACCTTTTAATCTACTCCTAATACCAACTGCACCTACCAAATTTGGAGAAAATCCCTAAGGGGGACATATGTCCCTGCAATATAAATGTGCCCTGCACAACTTACAAGCTTCAGAGCTCTCTATAATTTTCTGTGGTGAAACCCCAGGGAGAGTACATTCCGTCCCACCATAAACCCTAAATAGGGACATAATTTATATGTCCCTCCCCCAAACAAATTAAGTTTGGGAAACCATACCCATACACAACAGGTAGGAATTTCATCCTACAAGTGATGCACTATATAGGGCATTTTCATACTACTACAATAATGAAAGGGACATATTTCAGGGACATAATTTTAAAAATATAACTTCGAAAATTTGTATAGCTTCAATTGTTCTATAGGAGTTAACCCTGAAAGGATGTCTCCTCAGTACAATAATAGAAACATTCTGAAACTTTTTCATTTCTGAAAGGGACATAGGGACATATATGTCCCTTCACATAATGAATGATGCAATGGAGTTCATCGGGGATGAGAATTCCAATAGTGTTGTCCTGCCATAGTAAAAAGTACCATTCTTGAGAAATCACATATGTCCCACAAGAAAATTAAAGTATGCATACTTCAGATGTGATTACATTCAATTACATCAAATTGCATTCAATTACATTCAATGATTTGGTACAATTGAAGACCTTCAATTACTTTCAATTATTACATTCAAATACAGCCAAATTACATTGCATCACACTTAAAATGCAAATTACACTGAATTAAATTAAATTACTTCACTGAATTCAAAATCCATTGGGATACCTTCAATTTCCTCTGTTTAGCTTCTAATTATATTCAGTTCTCTTCAAATTACATTCAAACACTTTCAATTGTTAAGAATTGGCTAATTTGATTGAAGTATCATGTAACTGTAACTGCTTGCAATCAATTACCATCAAATACCTTTAATTTAGGTTCAATTATTTTCTAATTCTACTTAGTCAAAATTACTTGAATTCACTTTTTTGAATTACAATGAAATACTTTTTGCATTCCCTTATTTTCAAATTCCGTTGAATTACCCTAATTTGCATTCACTACTTTGCAATTGCATCAAATTATTTTAAATTACATGAAATACCATTTATTGCATTCTAATTTTATTCCAATACCTTCACTTCCTTTATTTGATTTTAGCCTCCATTTAAATGCCACACCTTCAAAATATTTCTTTGGATTTCTATCAAGTTTGCTGAATTTTTCAACTTCTGAACTACAATTAACTGGTAATTGTACTATTATATGTACATTATTCTTTAATATTTAAACTAAACACCATTTTCTGTAATTATATAGTATTACTAATTGACTAATTGTAAGGTAGCCATTTTTACAAAGGTCTGTTTTATAGTAAAGTGAGCTATAAAATAAAGAGTACTTGAGTCTTTGTTTTGATAATTGGTCAGTGGAATAACTACTTAACTTGTCACAAGTGGACAGAGTTGTGAAACAAAATGGCGTAATTTAAAAAGTTCATACTACTTGTATTAACAAGTTATTTTAATGTAAAATAATGAAATTTAGTTCACTTCATATCTCACAATAGAGTAATCCAGAGTTCATCATGTCCAAAAGGAGACTCTTGGACAGTGATTCCGACATTGAAGACTTTGTTTTGAAGAAAACAAAATCTTCACTTTCCTGCGAGAAATATAGTGTTGGAGGTTTACCTGAGTTTTTGAATCTAGAAAGTAAGTATTTTTAACAAATTAATTTATTTTATTTGATTGTTAGATTCAAGTGACAAGAAGTCAACATCTGAAGAATACAGTAATTCAGGCTGTACAGAAGAAACATCTCTTCATTTAGAATGTAAGTGTTGTCAATACAATTTAGTTTGAGTTTATGTACCTGTTAGGTTCAAGTGATGATGAGTCAGTACAAGATATTACAGATGAAGGTAAAATGACATATGCTTTAAGGTTAATTTATGTTACTTGTACAAGTAGGTTCGATTCAAGACATTTCAGAGAGTGTGGAAGATTGTAAGATTGATATAGACTTTTAAGCAAATATGAACTCATTTTCTTCAGTTTCCAGTGAAGAAGAAGGAAAGACATCACTGAGGAAGTCAACAAGAATATGGTTAGTTACTTTTTTAGTAACACAAACTCTAGAATGCATTAATATAGGAAACACCAAACTATAAAAGAAAAGGTCATTGATGGTCTCACAAGAGACCTCAATGCACCAATAGAAGTTAGAGATACGGGGACAAGTAAAGGGAGAGGCATATTTGCCTTAAAACCTATACCATCGCACACATTTCTATGCGAATATAAAACAACTGGGGTATATAATCAATTACAATATGACAAAAGATTGAAAGAATATGAAAAAAACAATGAAACCTCTGGAAGCATTTCCTTCAAAGTTGGGAGAAAGACCTTATTTTATGATGCCACCAGACGTTACAATCAGTATGGTTTGTACATGAACCATAGTCGTAATCCAAATGCAAGAATCTACAGTCCCATCACCATCCGAGGTAAATCTAGACTTGGAATGTACTCAATTCAGGATGTACAAGAAGATGAAGAATTAGAATGGGATTATGGCATAACAACAAGTGAAATGCCATGGTTACAATCAAAAGGTAAATCTCTGCATTTATGATATATTGTACTATCAAACTAATAAAGTAGGTGAAGCAGACACTGAAGTAGACATTGAAGAGAAAGAGGATGAGGAAGATACTATACAGCAGTTAGGTAGGTTATAGTTAATTATGTTACATTCAATTAACCTTTCATGGATGGTTTGTTCTTGAGCTATCACAATAGCCATGGTGTTACAGTCTATCATTGATGTGGTCCGGGTTGGCATATTTTTGTTCTTAAATTTAAGCCATTTTCCTGCATAGTTTTGCACTCTGGTCTCTGAAAGAGTTAAATTATCAATCCGTACTTTAGGTAACTTTGAAAAATATAGAAAATACTATCACTGTCCTGTAGAAGGATGTAAAGCACAAGCCTTGAAAAAACTATCGAATCATCTAACATCTGTTCATTCAATAACTGATACTACAACCCGAAAAGAGCTATTAGCAAAAGCAAAGAAAGCAGGAGTTGCAAAGAGAGGTGAAATGAAAAGAAATCCGTTGCAACTAACCATCCAGCAAAGCTTCCAAATTAGTCAACATGTCGATAAAAATATTGTGGTGCCCACGGCTCAAAAAAAAAAGGGGTCAACCCGCAGTTATGAGTTTTATGACATCGACAATACAAAAGAACTGGCAGCATTCTACAAAAATCTGACTAGCTTCGACGGAGGCAGCAAATCCTCCGTTGAAGCTAGACAGATTTGCACAGATGTGTCGAAATATTTGGCATTTGCCGACTCGACACAGTTAAAATGGGACAATCTTCTCGACACGGATCGTCTCAAGCAGTATGTGGAGAAGCTCCAGAAAACTGCCATAGGACCTGATGGCCTTGTCACAAAATTGGACAGGGTACAAACTGCTCTCAGATACTTAATGAGAGATGTTCCCAAGTACAAAACCAGTGATGCTGCGATGAAAACAATCGAGAGAGTAGGTCTTTGGAAAGCAGGTTTCCGAACTGCAAAAATCACACACACAAGGGATAAGGCAGCACGTGAAGTCGACACAACCGATGATGATATGCAGGCTTTGAAAGAGTTGATACATTCAAAGATTGCAAAAACTAAAGTAGAGACCATAGTAAACAGAGGAAAGTCCTCAGATGAGGACATAAATTTTATCGCAACATATTTATTTATCTGCTTTGGATACAAAAATTTCCAAAGAGCAGGTCCAGCTATAAACATGACTCTTAAAGAAGTGGCAGAAGCCACATATGTTGGGGAAGATGAAGATACAATGCTAAAAATTATAGTTAGCAATCACAAGACTGCTAAAACATACGGTCCAGCTGTTTTATATTTATCTCTTGATGATTCTGCAATTTTCAATCACTACATCGAGGAAATACGACCAAACATTGCTACATCAGCAGAGTGTGACATTGCCCTTCTTAGGGCAAATGGCCTATCCTTTAGAAACAACTATTCACACATTATAAGAGCATACGCTATTGAAGTTGGATTAACAAGAATTCCATCCTTGACAGCTGTTCGAAAAGCTGGAGCTGTAACAGGAAGAGCAGTGCTATCAAACCCTGAAATGGAGGCAATGTCTCGACAGATGTCCCACAGTTCTGCAACATCAGAATTATATTATCGTGTTCGGAAAGGAGGGAAACAATCTCTGAGTGCATTTAAATCGATGCAAATGCTAACAGGTAAGTGAGATGTGTACACATAATAAAAAATTACACATTCTTTGACACAGAGCAATCCACTCCACTTCCAAGTGGTTATTTAGAAGCCATTGAAGTATTTTTTAAAGACGAGTTGTCAAAGAAATCTACGCCTACTTTGGCTAAATGTCGCACCTTTCTTAACAACTACACCTGTGACAAAACAACAAAACAGGTACAAGACAAAGTCCGTGCATTAAATACGTCTAAATAAGTAATCTTTAAGTATTCTTTTCATTACTATCATGAGTCATTCCACTCATTTAGTTATATATTATTAACATAATGTATCACTTCATTTCTATCATTTATCCATTTAGTTATATATTACTTAGTTATATACTATTAACATAATGTACCCCTTTATTTATTTATTTTAGTTCTTTTCATTTACCCATTTCAGTATATAATTATTCACTAATCATTTATGCTATCAATATACCATGGGTAAATATCATGATTTCATTACTATCAGTGTTATATCAAAAAGTATGTTTATTTCTTGTTATTTAAAAAATAGAATTAATAACATTGTAAAGGAGTAGTAGTGCATTAATCATACATGGATTATGTAATGAAAAAACTATGACAGTGAATACAAACTATATGAAAGTCTAACTTAATCCAAAACAATACTCACCTTTCAACAATATATTAATAATCAAGTAATCAGCCAAAACTAACTTAGTAAGTACTTGAAACATCACAGTTAATAAATGAATTGTAGTCCTGAACAAAAAAAGGGGGACATACTTATTAGTAACTTCCAAATTACTAGGGAGACTTAAAATTGCCAAATACTTGGTGACCAATAAATGCCTTCTAACCTACTTTAATAGGCAAGCGAGATGAGCATACATGGAGAAAAGTTACATTAAAACAGAGCAATCCACTGCCCCACCAAGCGGTTCTATACAGCCAATTAAAAAGTTTATGATAAAAAAGGCAACCATAAACAACACACAAAACATAAAAGAATATATTAATAAGTTGATTTAACCACACGGTTATAAATTTAGTAAACGCTAAAGGACATACATTATATTATTACTTTTAGGGACATGTTACATGGTTTATCACAACACAAGGGACATAACGGTATGTCCCTCGAATTTTCAGTATGTCCCTGCATTTTCAGGCAAAAGGACATAATATGTCCCCGAAATGGGCCAAGGGACATGGATAGGGACATATTCTCAGGGCTAAACCCTAAACCCTAAACCCTAAACCCTAAACCCTAAACCCTAAACCCTAAACCCTAAACCCTAAACCCTAAACCCTAAACCCTAAACCCTAAACCCTAAACCCTAAACCCTAAACCCTAAACCCTAAACCCTAAACCCTAAACCCTAAACCCTAAACCCTAAACCCTAAACCCTAAACCCTATATACCTGAGAAGCAAAATTTCCCCAAATCCAGGTCTCAACGGATTCGTAATCTACGTCACGTGAGCATTAATTTGAATGCCTAAACTTTGCACTGACCCGCCCATTTCCGGTGTTAACCGTACCTCATTTAACTTCAAATAACTCAAAAAATAAAAGGTTTTAAAACTTCTAGTCACTGCCAATCTCTAGAAGAAAAATAGACCTTTCTCAGTTCCAAAAATCAAGTCAATAGACCTTTAGATGTTGGAGTTATTAAGCTTCAAACATAAAGTATATGGAAATTTTTTTATAAGTTCAAGTTTGTCGATTAATATCTCCGCTTGTGAAGATGCTATAAACATGCAACCAACACTGAATGAAAGCCCAATCTTTTATCTCACTGAACCCCAAATACCCTATTAATCCGCGCAAAGACCGCGGAATAGGGGCAGTTTGAATAAGGTACACTTTAAGACTAAACACTTTAAATTAGTTCAAAACCCATTGATAAATATACCGTTAGAAAGCTCTTTTTATGCTCATTTCAAAAATGCTTTTACTTTTTCAAACCAGTACTTACTTTTTGAGTTATTGTTGTTTTAATTTCGTCATTTTTCGGAAATTATTTTTTGCCTTATACAGGAAAGGTATTTTGTATGGCTTCATGAGTTGGGGAATACACTACACTAGACATGTACATTCCAAACCCCAAGTACCCTAGTGAAACCCTGGCCTAAACTGTAGAACTAGAAAAAATTCAAAATATGTCCCTTTTATGTCCCTCGATAGAAAATTTGTGCCCTGGACACTTTTTTGGCAATTTCAGGGCTTGAAATTTCACCTGTACATTTGTCCACCTTCCCTCATTTCCCTGGTATATCTGGTTGATTTCCCCCAAAGGGACATATGTCCCTCAAATTTCAAATATGCTTGCCGCAAATTTAGTAATGGCGTTGTGCTACTCCATTTCCACTAACCACACCCTGATAGTGCAATCTTCTCTACCTACTTTCATTCCTGAACCCTGAAATATGTCCCTAAAATATGTCCCTGTTTGGGGTTTCCCATTAAGGAAAGGTCCAACAAGCCTGGTATTTTAATGTGTTGCTTGTCTCCTCCTATTCTTTAATTTTCATTGAAAAACAATTTTTCATATTTTTGAACTTTGGGGTTTCCATACTTCCCATTGACCCTGGAAGAAAATCTTCTTACAATGTATTCTACCCCCAATACCAACTCCACCCACAAAATTTGGGGAAAATCCCTAACAGGGACATATGTTCCTTCAGAAATATTTTGCCCTGAACCCTTTACAAGCTTCCAAACTTTCTATACATTTTTGTAATGAAACTCTAGTGGGAGTACATTCCATTGCACTGCTTATTGTAAAATCCCCCAAAGGGACATATGTCCCTCAATTTTCATAATGATCTGCGTTTAAATTTACAGTGTAGTTGTGCTACTCCATCTCTACTAACCACACCCTGATAGTTTAATCTTCCCTTCCTTCCTCCATTCTGGAACCCTGGAATATGTCCCTAAAATATGTCCCTGTTTGGGGTTCTTCGTTAAGGAAAGCTCCAACAAGCCTGGTATTTTAATATGTTGCTTGTCTCCTCCTACTCTTTAATTTTCATTGAAAAAAAAATTTTCATATTTTTGAATTTGGGGTATTCCTATTTTCCATTGACCCTGGAAGAAAATATTCACACCTTTTAATCTACTCCTAATACCAACTGCACCTACCAAATTTGGAGAAAATCCCTAACAGGGACATATGTCCCTTCAGAAAAATTTGCCCTGAACCCTTTACAAGCTTCGAAACTTTCTATACATTTTTGTGGTGAAACTCTAGTGGGAGTACATTCCATTGCACTACTTATTGTAAAATCCCCCAAAGGGACATATGTCCCTCAATTTTCATAATGATCTGCGTTTAAATTTACAGTGTGGTTGTGCTACTCCATCTCTACTAACCACACCCTGATAGTTTAATTTTCCCTTCCTTCCTCCATTCTGGAACCCTGGAATATGTCCCTAAAATATGTCCCTGTTTGGGGTACTTCGTTAAGGAAAGCTCCAACAAGCCTGGTATTTTAATATGTTGCTTGTCTCCTCCTACTCTTCAATTTTCATTGAAAAAAAAATTTTCATATTTTTGAATTTTGGGGTATTCCTATTTTCCATTGACCCTGGAAGAAAATATTCACACCTTTTAATCTACTCCTAATACCAACTGCACCTACCAAATTTGGAGAAAATCCCTAACAGGGACATATGTCCCTTCAGAAATATTTTGCCCTGAACCCTTTACAAGCTTCGAAACTTTCTATACATTTTTGTGGTGAAACTCTAGTGGGAGTACATTCCATTGCACTACTTATTGTAAAATCCCCCAAAGGGACATATGTCCCTCAATTTTCATAATGATCTGCGTTTAAATTTACAGTGTGGTTGTGCTACTCCATCTCTACTAACCACACCCTGATAGTTTAATCTTCCCTTCCTTCCTCCATTCTGGAACCCTGGAATATGTCCCTAAAATATGTCCCTGTTTGGGGTACTTCGTTAAGGAAAGCTCCAACAAGCCTGGTATTTTAATATGTTGCTTGTCTCCTCCTACTCTTTAATTTTCATTGAAAAAAAAATTTTCATATTTTTGAATTTTGGGGTATTCCTATTTTCCATTGACCCTGGAAGAAAATATTCACACCTTTTAATCTACTCCTAATACCAACTGCACCTACCAAATTTGGAGAAAATCCCTAAGGGGGACATATGTCCCTGCAATATAAATGTGCCCTGCACAACTTACAAGCTTCAGAGCTCTCTATAATTTTCTGTGGTGAAACCCCAGGGAGAGTACATTCCGTCCCACCATAAACCCTAAATAGGGACATAATTTATATGTCCCTCCCCCAAACAAATTAAGTTTGGGAAACCATACCCATACACAACAGGTAGGAATTTCATCCTACAAGTGATGCACTATATAGGGCATTTTCATACTACTACAATAATGAAAGGGACATATTTCAGGGACATAATTTTAAAAATATAACTTCGAAAATTTGTATAGCTTCAATTGTTCTATAGGAGTTAACCCTGAAAGGATGTCTCCTCAGTACAATAATAGAAACATTCTGAAACTTTTTCATTTCTGAAAGGGACATAGGGACATATATGTCCCTTCACATAATGAATGATGCAATGGAGTTCATCGGGGATGAGAATTCCAATAGTGTTGTCCTGCCATAGTAAAAAGTACCATTCTTGAGAAATCACATATGTCCCACAAGAAAATTAAAGTATGCATACTTCAGATGTGATTACATTCAATTACATCAAATTGCATTCAATTACATTCAATGATTTGGTACAATTGAAGACCTTCAATTACTTTCAATTATTACATTCAAATACAGCCAAATTACATTGCATCACACTTAAAATGCAAATTACACTGAATTAAATTAAATTACTTCACTGAATTCAAAATCCATTGGGATACCTTCAATTTCCTCTGTTTAGCTTCTAATTATATTCAGTTCTCTTCAAATTACATTCAAACACTTTCAATTGTTAAGAATTGGCTAATTTGATTGAAGTATCATGTAACTGTAACTGCTTGCAATCAATTACCATCAAATACCTTTAATTTAGGTTCAATTATTTTCTAATTCTACTTAGTCAAAATTACTTGAATTCACTTTTTTGAATTACAATGAAATACTTTTTGCATTCCCTTATTTTCAAATTCCGTTGAATTACCCTAATTTGCATTCACTACTTTGCAATTGCATCAAATTATTTTAAATTACATGAAATACCATTTATTGCATTCTAATTTTATTCCAATACCTTCACTTCCTTTATTTGATTTTAGCCTCCATTTAAATGCCACACCTTCAAAATATTTCTTTGGATTTCTATCAAGTTTGCTGAATTTTTCAACTTCTGAACTACAATTAACTGGTAATTGTACTATTATATGTACATTATTCTTTAATATTTAAACTAAACACCATTTTCTGTAATTATATAGTATTACTAATTGACTAATTGTAAGGTAGCCATTTTTACAAAGGTCTGTTTTATAGTAAAGTGAGCTATAAAATAAAGAGTACTTGAGTCTTTGTTTTGATAATTGGTCAGTGGAATAACTACTTAACTTGTCACAAGTGGACAGAGTTGTGAAACAAAATGGCGTAATTTAAAAAGTTCATACTACTTGTATTAACAAGTTATTTTAATGTAAAATAATGAAATTTAGTTCACTTCATATCTCACAATAGAGTAATCCAGAGTTCATCATGTCCAAAAGGAGACTCTTGGACAGTGATTCCGACATTGAAGACTTTGTTTTGAAGAAAACAAAATCTTCACTTTCCTGCGAGAAATATAGTGTTGGAGGTTTACCTGAGTTTTTGAATCTAGAAAGTAAGTATTTTTAACAAATTAATTTATTTTATTTGATTGTTAGATTCAAGTGACAAGAAGTCAACATCTGAAGAATACAGTAATTCAGGCTGTACAGAAGAAACATCTCTTCATTTAGAATGTAAGTGTTGTCAATACAATTTAGTTTGAGTTTATGTACCTGTTAGGTTCAAGTGATGATGAGTCAGTACAAGATATTACAGATGAAGGTAAAATGACATATGCTTTAAGGTTAATTTATGTTACTTGTACAAGTAGGTTCGATTCAAGACATTTCAGAGAGTGTGGAAGATTGTAAGATTGATATAGACTTTTAAGCAAATATGAACTCATTTTCTTCAGTTTCCAGTGAAGAAGAAGGAAAGACATCACTGAGGAAGTCAACAAGAATATGGTTAGTTACTTTTTTAGTAACACAAACTCTAGAATGCATTAATATAGGAAACACCAAACTATAAAAGAAAAGGTCATTGATGGTCTCACAAGAGACCTCAATGCACCAATAGAAGTTAGAGATACGGGGACAAGTAAAGGGAGAGGCATATTTGCCTTAAAACCTATACCATCGCACACATTTCTATGCGAATATAAAACAACTGGGGTATATAATCAATTACAATATGACAAAAGATTGAAAGAATATGAAAAAAACAATGAAACCTCTGGAAGCATTTCCTTCAAAGTTGGGAGAAAGACCTTATTTTATGATGCCACCAGACGTTACAATCAGTATGGTTTGTACATGAACCATAGTCGTAATCCAAATGCAAGAATCTACAGTCCCATCACCATCCGAGGTAAATCTAGACTTGGAATGTACTCAATTCAGGATGTACAAGAAGATGAAGAATTAGAATGGGATTATGGCATAACAACAAGTGAAATGCCATGGTTACAATCAAAAGGTAAATCTCTGCATTTATGATATATTGTACTATCAAACTAATAAAGTAGGTGAAGCAGACACTGAAGTAGACATTGAAGAGAAAGAGGATGAGGAAGATACTATACAGCAGTTAGGTAGGTTATAGTTAATTATGTTACATTCAATTAACCTTTCATGGATGGTTTGTTCTTGAGCTATCACAATAGCCATGGTGTTACAGTCTATCATTGATGTGGTCCGGGTTGGCATATTTTTGTTCTTAAATTTAAGCCATTTTCCTGCATAGTTTTGCACTCTGGTCTCTGAAAGAGTTAAATTATCAATCCGTACTTTAGGTAACTTTGAAAAATATAGAAAATACTATCACTGTCCTGTAGAAGGATGTAAAGCACAAGCCTTGAAAAAACTATCGAATCATCTAACATCTGTTCATTCAATAACTGATACTACAACCCGAAAAGAGCTATTAGCAAAAGCAAAGAAAGCAGGAGTTGCAAAGAGAGGTGAAATGAAAAGAAATCCGTTGCAACTAACCATCCAGCAAAGCTTCCAAATTAGTCAACATGTCGATAAAAATATTGTGGTGCCCACGGCTCAAAAAAAAAAGGGGTCAACCCGCAGTTATGAGTTTTATGACATCGACAATACAAAAGAACTGGCAGCATTCTACAAAAATCTGACTAGCTTCGACGGAGGCAGCAAATCCTCCGTTGAAGCTAGACAGATTTGCACAGATGTGTCGAAATATTTGGCATTTGCCGACTCGACACAGTTAAAATGGGACAATCTTCTCGACACGGATCGTCTCAAGCAGTATGTGGAGAAGCTCCAGAAAACTGCCATAGGACCTGATGGCCTTGTCACAAAATTGGACAGGGTACAAACTGCTCTCAGATACTTAATGAGAGATGTTCCCAAGTACAAAACCAGTGATGCTGCGATGAAAACAATCGAGAGAGTAGGTCTTTGGAAAGCAGGTTTCCGAACTGCAAAAATCACACACACAAGGGATAAGGCAGCACGTGAAGTCGACACAACCGATGATGATATGCAGGCTTTGAAAGAGTTGATACATTCAAAGATTGCAAAAACTAAAGTAGAGACCATAGTAAACAGAGGAAAGTCCTCAGATGAGGACATAAATTTTATCGCAACATATTTATTTATCTGCTTTGGATACAAAAATTTCCAAAGAGCAGGTCCAGCTATAAACATGACTCTTAAAGAAGTGGCAGAAGCCACATATGTTGGGGAAGATGAAGATACAATGCTAAAAATTATAGTTAGCAATCACAAGACTGCTAAAACATACGGTCCAGCTGTTTTATATTTATCTCTTGATGATTCTGCAATTTTCAATCACTACATCGAGGAAATACGACCAAACATTGCTACATCAGCAGAGTGTGACATTGCCCTTCTTAGGGCAAATGGCCTATCCTTTAGAAACAACTATTCACACATTATAAGAGCATACGCTATTGAAGTTGGATTAACAAGAATTCCATCCTTGACAGCTGTTCGAAAAGCTGGAGCTGTAACAGGAAGAGCAGTGCTATCAAACCCTGAAATGGAGGCAATGTCTCGACAGATGTCCCACAGTTCTGCAACATCAGAATTATATTATCGTGTTCGGAAAGGAGGGAAACAATCTCTGAGTGCATTTAAATCGATGCAAATGCTAACAGGTAAGTGAGATGTGTACACATAATAAAAAATTACACATTCTTTGACACAGAGCAATCCACTCCACTTCCAAGTGGTTATTTAGAAGCCATTGAAGTATTTTTTAAAGACGAGTTGTCAAAAAAATCTACGCCTACTTTGGCTAAATGTCGCACCTTTCTTAACAACTACACCTGTGACAAAACAACAAAACAGGTACAAGACAAAGTCCGTGCATTAAATACGTCTAAATAAGTAATCTTTAAGTATTCTTTTCATTACTATCATGAGTCATTCCACTCATTTAGTTATATATTATTAACATAATGTATCACTTCATTTCTATCATTTATCCATTTAGTTATATATTACTTAGTTATATACTATTAACATAATGTACCCCTTTATTTATTTATTTTAGTTCTTTTCATTTACCCATTTCAGTATATAATTATTCACTAATCATTTATGCTATCAATATACCATGGGTAAATATCATGATTTCATTACTATCAGTGTTATATCAAAAAGTATGTTTATTTCTTGTTATTTAAAAAATAGAATTAATAACATTGTAAAGGAGTAGTAGTGCATTAATCATACATGGATTATGTAATGAAAAAACTATGACAGTGAATACAAACTATATAAAAGTCTAACTTAATCCAAAACAATACTCACCTTTCAACAATATATTAATAATCAAGTAATCAGCCAAAACTAACTTAGTAAGTACTTGAAACATCACAGTTAATAAATGAATTGTAGTCCTGAACAAAAAAAGGGGGACATACTTATTAGTAACTTCCAAATTACTAGGGAGACTTAAAATTGCCAAATACTTGGTGACCAATAAATGCCTTCTAACCTACTTTAATAGGCAAGCGAGATGAGCATACATGGGGAAAAGTTACATTAAAACAGAGCAATCCACTGCCCCACCAAGCGGTTCTATACAGCCAATTAAAAAGTTTATGATAAAAAAGGCAACCATAAACAACACACAAAACATAAAAGAATATATTAATAAGTTGATTTAACCACACGGTTATAAATTTAGTAAACGCTAAAGGACATACATTATATTATTACTTTTAGGGACATGTTACATGGTTTATCACAACACAAGGGACATAACGGTATGTCCCTCGAATTTTCAGTATGTCCCTGCATTTTCAGGCAAAAGGACATAATATGTCCCCGAAATGGGCCAAGGGACATGGATAGGGACATATTCTCAGGGCTATATACCTGAGAAGCAAAATTTCCCCAAATCCAGGTCTCAACGGATTCGTAATCTACGTCACGTGAGCATTAATTTGAATGCCTAAACTTTGCACTGACCCGCCCATTTCCGGTGTTAACCGTACCTCATTTAACTTCAAATAACTCAAAAAATAAAAGGTTTTAAAACTTCTAGTCACTGCCAATCTCTAGAAGAAAAATAGACCTTTCTCAGTTCCAAAAATCAAGTCAATAGACCTTTAGATGTTGGAGTTATTAAGCTTCAAACATAAAGTATATGGAAATTTTTTTATAAGTTCAAGTTTGTCGATTAATATCTCCGCTTGTGAAGATGCTATAAACATGCAACCAACACTGAATGAAAGCCCAATCTTTTATCTCACTGAACCCCAAATACCTTATTAATCCGCGCAAAGACCGCGGAATAGGGGCAGTTTGAATAAGGTACACTTTAAGACTAAACACTTTAAATTAGTTCAAAACCCATTGATAAATATACCGTTAGAAAGCTCTTTTTA
The DNA here is from genome assembly GCA_947044365.1 of Petrosia ficiformis. Lineage (NCBI taxonomy): Eukaryota > Metazoa > Porifera > Demospongiae > Haplosclerida > Petrosiidae > Petrosia > Petrosia ficiformis. Next base: position 8,127,347 of record OX345641.1, on the reverse strand, counting down.
TGCTCATTTCAAAAATGCTTTTACTTTTTCAAACCAGTACTTACTTTTTGAGTTATTGTTGTTTTAATTTCGTCATTTTTCGGAAATTATTTTTTGCCTTATACAGGAAAGGTATTTTGTATGGCTTCATGAGTTGGGGAATACACTACACTAGACATGTACATTCCAAACCCCAAGTACCCTAGTGAAACCCTGGCCTAAACTGTAGAACTAGAAAAAATTCAAAATATGTCCCTTTTATGTCCCTCGATAGAAAATTTGTGCCCTGGACACTTTTTTGGCAATTTCAGGGCTTGAAATTTCACCTGTACATTTGTCCACCTTCCCTCATTTCCCTGGTATATCTGGTTGATTTCCCCCAAAGGGACATATGTCCCTCAAATTTCAAATATGCTTGCCGCAAATTTAGTAATGGCGTTGTGCTACTCCATTTCCACTAACCACACCCTGATAGTGCAATCTTCTCTACCTACTTTCATTCCTGAACCCTGAAATATGTCCCTAAAATATGTCCCTGTTTGGGGTTTCCCATTAAGGAAAGGTCCAACAAGCCTGGTATTTTAATGTGTTGCTTGTCTCCTCCTATTCTTTAATTTTCATTGAAAAACAATTTTTCATATTTTTGAACTTTGGGGTTTCCATACTTCCCATTGACCCTGGAAGAAAATCTTCTTACAATGTATTCTACCCCCAATACCAACTCCACCCACAAAATTTGGGGAAAATCCCTAACAGGGACATATGTCCCTTCAGAAATATTTTGCCCTGAACCCTTTACAAGCTTCCAAACTTTCTATACATTTTTGTAATGAAACTCTAGTGGGAGTACATTCCATTGCACTGCTTATTGTAAAATCCCCCAAAGGGACATATGTCCCTCAATTTTCATAATGATCTGCGTTTAAATTTACAGTGTAGTTGTGCTACTCCATCTCTACTAACCACACCCTGATAGTTTAATCTTCCCTTCCTTCCTCCATTCTGGAACCCTGGAATATGTCCCTAAAATATGTCCCTGTTTGGGGTTCTTCGTTAAGGAAAGCTCCAACAAGCCTGGTATTTTAATATGTTGCTTGTCTCCTCCTACTCTTTAATTTTCATTGAAAAAAAAATTTTCATATTTTTGAATTTGGGGTATTCCTATTTTCCATTGACCCTGGAAGAAAATATTCACACCTTTTAATCTACTCCTAATACCAACTGCACCTACCAAATTTGGAGAAAATCCCTAACAGGGACATATGTCCCTTCAGAAAAATTTGCCCTGAACCCTTTACAAGCTTCGAAACTTTCTATACATTTTTGTGGTGAAACTCTAGTGGGAGTACATTCCATTGCACTACTTATTGTAAAATCCCCCAAAGGGACATATGTCCCTCAATTTTCATAATGATCTGCGTTTAAATTTACAGTGTGGTTGTGCTACTCCATCTCTACTAACCACACCCTGATAGTTTAATCTTCCCTTCCTTCCTCCATTCTGGAACCCTGGAATATGTCCCTAAAATATGTCCCTGTTTGGGGTACTTCGTTAAGGAAAGCTCCAACAAGCCTGGTATTTTAATATGTTGCTTGTCTCCTCCTACTCTTCAATTTTCATTGAAAAAAAAATTTTCATATTTTTGAATTTTGGGGTATTCCTATTTTCCATTGACCCTGGAAGAAAATATTCACACCTTTTAATCTACTCCTAATACCAACTGCACCTACCAAATTTGGAGAAAATCCCTAAGGGGGACATATGTCCCTGCATTATAAATGTGCCCTGCACAACTTACAAGCTTCAGAGCTCTCTATAATTTTCTGTGGTGAAACCCCAGGGAGAGTACATTCCGTCCCACCATAAACCCTAAATAGGGACATAATTTATATGTCCCTCCCCCAAACAAATTAAGTTTGGGAAACCATACCCATACACAACAGGTAGGAATTTCATCCTACAAGTGATGCACTATATAGGGCATTTTCATACTACTACAATAATGAAAGGGACATATTTCAGGGACATAATTTTAAAAATATAACTTCGAAAATTTGTATAGCTTCAATTGTTCTATAGGAGTTAACCCTGAAAGGATGTCTCCTCAGTACAATAATAGAAACATTCTGAAACTTTTTCATTTCTGAAAGGGACATAGGGACATATATGTCCCTTCACATAATGAATGATGCAATGGAGTTCATCGGGGATGAGAATTCCAATAGTGTTGTCCTGCCATAGTAAAAAGTACCATTCTTGAGAAATCACATATGTCCCACAAGAAAATTAAAGTATGCATACTTCAGATGTGATTACATTCAATTACATCAAATTGCATTCAATTACATTCAATGATTTGGTACAATTGAAGACCTTCAATTACTTTCAATTATTACATTCAAATACAGCCAAATTACATTGCATCACACTTAAAATGCAAATTACACTGAATTAAATTAAATTACTTCACTGAATTCAAAATCCATTGGGATACCTTCAATTTCCTCTGTTTAGCTTCTAATTATATTCAGTTCTCTTCAAATTACATTCAAACACTTTCAATTGTTAAGAATTGGCTAATTTGATTGAAGTATCATGTAACTGTAACTGCTTGCAATCAATTACCATCAAATACCTTTAATTTAGGTTCAATTATTTTCTAATTCTACTTAGTCAAAATTACTTGAATTCACTTTTTTGAATTACAATGAAATACTTTTTGCATTCCCTTATTTTCAAATTCCGTTGAATTACCCTAATTTGCATTCACTACTTTGCAATTGCATCAAATTATTTTAAATTACATGAAATACCATTTATTGCATTCTAATTTTATTCCAATACCTTCACTTCCTTTATTTGATTTTAGCCTCCATTTAAATGCCACACCTTCAAAATATTTCTTTGGATTTCTATCAAGTTTGCTGAATTTTTCAACTTCTGAACTACAATTAACTGGTAATTGTACTATTATATGTACATTATTCTTTAATATTTAAACTAAACACCATTTTCTGTAATTATATAGTATTACTAATTGACTAATTGTAAGGTAGCCATTTTTACAAAGGTCTGTTTTATAGTAAAGTGAGCTATAAAATAAAGAGTACTTGAGTCTTTGTTTTGATAATTGGTCAGTGGAATAACTACTTAACTTGTCACAAGTGGACAGAGTTGTGAAACAAAATGGCGTAATTTAAAAAGTTCATACTACTTGTATTAACAAGTTATTTTAATGTAAAATAATGAAATTTAGTTCACTTCATATCTCACAATAGAGTAATCCAGAGTTCATCATGTCCAAAAGGAGACTCTTGGACAGTGATTCCGACATTGAAGACTTTGTTTTGAAGAAAACAAAATCTTCACTTTCCTGCGAGAAATATAGTGTTGGAGGTTTACCTGAGTTTTTGAATCTAGAAAGTAAGTATTTTTAACAAATTAATTTATTTTATTTGATTGTTAGATTCAAGTGACAAGAAGTCAACATCTGAAGAATACAGTAATTCAGGCTGTACAGAAGAAACATCTCTTCATTTAGAATGTAAGTGTTGTCAATACAATTTAGTTTGAGTTTATGTACCTGTTAGGTTCAAGTGATGATGAGTCAGTACAAGATATTACAGATGAAGGTAAAATGACATATGCTTTAAGGTTAATTTATGTTACTTGTACAAGTAGGTTCGATTCAAGACATTTCAGAGAGTGTGGAAGATTGTAAGATTGATATAGACTTTTAAGCAAATATGAACTCATTTTCTTCAGTTTCCAGTGAAGAAGAAGGAAAGACATCACTGAGGAAGTCAACAAGAATATGGTTAGTTACTTTTTTAGTAACACAAACTCTAGAATGCATTAATATAGGAAACACCAAACTATAAAAGAAAAGGTCATTGATGGTCTCACAAGAGACCTCAATGCACCAATAGAAGTTAGAGATACGGGGACAAGTAAAGGGAGAGGCATATTTGCCTTAAAACCTATACCATCGCACACATTTCTATGCGAATATAAAACAACTGGGGTATATAATCAATTACAATATGACAAAAGATTGAAAGAATATGAAAAAAACAATGAAACCTCTGGAAGCATTTCCTTCAAAGTTGGGAGAAAGACCTTATTTTATGATGCCACCAGACGTTACAATCAGTATGGTTTGTACATGAACCATAGTCGTAATCCAAATGCAAGAATCTACAGTCCCATCACCATCCGAGGTAAATCTAGACTTGGAATGTACTCAATTCAGGATGTACAAGAAGATGAAGAATTAGAATGGGATTATGGCATAACAACAAGTGAAATGCCATGGTTACAATCAAAAGGTAAATCTCTGCATTTATGATATATTGTACTATCAAACTAATAAAGTAGGTGAAGCAGACACTGAAGTAGACATTGAAGAGAAAGAGGATGAGGAAGATACTATACAGCAGTTAGGTAGGTTATAGTTAATTATGTTACATTCAATTAACCTTTCATGGATGGTTTGTTCTTGAGCTATCACAATAGCCATGGTGTTACAGTCTATCATTGATGTGGTCCGGGTTGGCATATTTTTGTTCTTAAATTTAAGCCATTTTCCTGCATAGTTTTGCACTCTGGTCTCTGAAAGAGTTAAATTATCAATCCGTACTTTAGGTAACTTTGAAAAATATAGAAAATACTATCACTGTCCTGTAGAAGGATGTAAAGCACAAGCCTTGAAAAAACTATCGAATCATCTAACATCTGTTCATTCAATAACTGATACTACAACCCGAAAAGAGCTATTAGCAAAAGCAAAGAAAGCAGGAGTTGCAAAGAGAGGTGAAATGAAAAGAAATCCGTTGCAACTAACCATCCAGCAAAGCTTCCAAATTAGTCAACATGTCGATAAAAATATTGTGGTGCCCACGGCTCAAAAAAAAAAGGGGTCAACCCGCAGTTATGAGTTTTATGACATCGACAATACAAAAGAACTGGCAGCATTCTACAAAAATCTGACTAGCTTCGACGGAGGCAGCAAATCCTCCGTTGAAGCTAGACAGATTTGCACAGATGTGTCGAAATATTTGGCATTTGCCGACTCGACACAGTTAAAATGGGACAATCTTCTCGACACGGATCGTCTCAAGCAGTATGTGGAGAAGCTCCAGAAAACTGCCATAGGACCTGATGGCCTTGTCACAAAATTGGACAGGGTACAAACTGCTCTCAGATACTTAATGAGAGATGTTCCCAAGTACAAAACCAGTGATGCTGCGATGAAAACAATCGAGAGAGTAGGTCTTTGGAAAGCAGGTTTCCGAACTGCAAAAATCACACACACAAGGGATAAGGCAGCACGTGAAGTCGACACAACCGATGATGATATGCAGGCTTTGAAAGAGTTGATACATTCAAAGATTGCAAAAACTAAAGTAGAGACCATAGTAAACAGAGGAAAGTCCTCAGATGAGGACATAAATTTTATCGCAACATATTTATTTATCTGCTTTGGATACAAAAATTTCCAAAGAGCAGGTCCAGCTATAAACATGACTCTTAAAGAAGTGGCAGAAGCCACATATGTTGGGGAAGATGAAGATACAATGCTAAAAATTATAGTTAGCAATCACAAGACTGCTAAAACATACGGTCCAGCTGTTTTATATTTATCTCTTGATGATTCTGCAATTTTCAATCACTACATCGAGGAAATACGACCAAACATTGCTACATCAGCAGAGTGTGACATTGCCCTTCTTAGGGCAAATGGCCTATCCTTTAGAAACAACTATTCACACATTATAAGAGCATACGCTATTGAAGTTGGATTAACAAGAATTCCATCCTTGACAGCTGTTCGAAAAGCTGGAGCTGTAACAGGAAGAGCAGTGCTATCAAACCCTGAAATGGAGGCAATGTCTCGACAGATGTCCCACAGTTCTGCAACATCAGAATTATATTATCGTGTTCGGAAAGGAGGGAAACAATCTCTGAGTGCATTTAAATCGATGCAAATGCTAACAGGTAAGTGAGATGTGTACACATAATAAAAAATTACACATTCTTTGACACAGAGCAATCCACTCCACTTCCAAGTGGTTATTTAGAAGCCATTGAAGTATTTTTTAAAGACGAGTTGTCAAAGAAATCTACGCCTACTTTGGCTAAATGTCGCACCTTTCTTAACAACTACACCTGTGACAAAACAACAAAACAGGTACAAGACAAAGTCCGTGCATTAAATACGTCTAAATAAGTAATCTTTAAGTATTCTTTTCATTACTATCATGAGTCATTCCACTCATTTAGTTATATATTATTAACATAATGTATCACTTCATTTCTATCATTTATCCATTTAGTTATATATTACTTAGTTATATACTATTAACATAATGTACCCCTTTATTTATTTATTTTAGTTCTTTTCATTTACCCATTTCAGTATATAATTATTCACTAATCATTTATGCTATCAATATACCATGGGTAAATATCATGATTTCATTACTATCAGTGTTATATCAAAAAGTATGTTTATTTCTTGTTATTTAAAAAATAGAATTAATAACATTGTAAAGGAGTAGTAGTGCATTAATCATACATGGATTATGTAATGAAAAAACTATGACAGTGAATACAAACTATATGAAAGTCTAACTTAATCCAAAACAATACTCACCTTTCAACAATATATTAATAATCAAGTAATCAGCCAAAACTAACTTAGTAAGTACTTGAAACATCACAGTTAATAAATGAATTGTAGTCCTGAACAAAAAAAGGGGGACATACTTATTAGTAACTTCCAAATTACTAGGGAGACTTAAAATTGCCAAATACTTGGTGACCAATAAATGCCTTCTAACCTACTTTAATAGGCAAGCGAGATGAGCATACATGGAGAAAAGTTACATTAAAACAGAGCAATCCACTGCCCCACCAAGCGGTTCTATACAGCCAATTAAAAAGTTTATGATAAAAAAGGCAACCATAAACAACACACAAAACATAAAAGAATATATTAATAAGTTGATTTAACCACACGGTTATAAATTTAGTAAACGCTAAAGGACATACATTATATTATTACTTTTAGGGACATGTTACATGGTTTATCACAACACAAGGGACATAACGGTATGTCCCTCGAATTTTCAGTATGTCCCTGCATTTTCAGGCAAAAGGACATAATATGTCCCCGAAATGGGCCAAGGGACATGGATAGGGACATATTCTCAGGGCTAAACCCTAAACCCTAAACCCTAAACCCTAAACCCTAAACCCTAAACCCTAAACCCTAAACCCTAAACCCTAAACCCTAAACCCTTGACCCTAGACCCTAAGCCACACCCCCTAACCCCACCCTTGACCCTAGACCCTAAGCCACACCCCCTAACCCCACCCTTGACCCTAGACCCTAAGCCACACCCCCTAACCCCACCCTTGACCCTAGACCCTAAGCCACACCCCCTAACCCCACCCTTGACCCTAGACCCTAAGCCACACCCCCTAACCCCACCCTTGACCCTAGACCCTAAGCCACACCCCCTAACCCCACCCTTGACCCTAGACCCTAAGCCACACCCCCTAACCCCACCCTTGACCCTAGACCTTAAGCCACACCCCCTAACCCCACCCTTGACCCTAGACCCTAAGCCACACCCCCTAACCCCACCCTTGACCCTAGACCCTAAGCCACACCCCCTAACCCCACCCTTGACCCTAGACCCTAAGCCACACCCCCTAACCCCACCCTTGACCCTAGACCCTAAGCCACACCCCCTAACCCCACCCTTGACCCTAGACCCTAAGCCACACCCCCTAACCCCACCCTTGACCCTAGACCCTAAGCCACACCCCCTAACCCCACCCTTGACCCTAGACCCTAAGCCACACCCCCTAACCCCATACTTGATGTTTTACTACTTTGCCATTAACATTGCTATCAAATAGCATTATAATTTGCATTTTAATCGCATCATAACGCAATGAAATTGCGATATAATTGTTAAGAATGAGTTCAGAAAGTGTTAACAATGCATTATAATTGCAATGTAATTACGTTATGATCTCATTTAAAAGTGTTAAGGTGTTACAATTTTGTCAAAATTGCATTAACATGGTTCAAAATGTGTTAAAGTTGTTTTAAAAATGTTTATAATCGTGTTTAAAAAGCATGGAAACATTTAAAGAATGCCCATCTTCCATTCACAGATGTTGGATGCAGAGGTACTTGTGTGCCTATCGGTTGGGTTGAAGTGGAGTAAGTTCTGCTTGGAGAGTTGTGCTAACACACTGTATGTTAGTACCATCTTCCCATCAGAAAAGTTGGTTGCACAGGTACTAGTGTGCCAATCAGATTGCAACCCTACAAAGTCCCATGGAAACCCTGCATGTTTCTTCCAGTTATAGGCCATTGAATATTATTGTACAAAATATGTCCCTTTTATGTCCCTTTTTCAGTAAATGTGCCCTGAATATTTAAACCTCAACCCTGCCCATTTATATTTCAGATACGAGTAGCCCCTCCCACAACATAGCATATCTGACATTTTCAATCCACTTATTCACAGGGACATATGTCCCTCTGGGTTATTTTAATAATTGGAAAACTACTGAGCCCTGCAGAAACATCCTTCATCATACAGTAGCCCCACCCCAAAGCTATTGTTCCTATCAGTTTCAAGCCTTTTAATTAGAGGGACATATGTCCCTGTGGGGTTTTTGCCATAACTCGAAACTATTATCCCCTGCTGTACAATACTTAGGTATACAGTAGACCTGCCCCTGACGTACTGTTTGTGTGACTTTCAAGCCATTTTCTCATAGGGACATATGTCTCCGTAGGGTTTTTGCAATAACTTGAAAACTATAATGCCCTGCTGTACAATACTTAGGTATACAGTAGACCTGCCCCTGAACTACTGTTTGTGAATTTTAAGCCATTGTCTCACAGGGACATATGTCCCCATAAGGTTTTTGCAATAACTTGAAAACTATAATGCCCTGTTGTACAATACCTAGGTATACAGTAGACCTGCTTCTGACCTACTGTTTGTGTGACTTTCAAGCCATTTGCTCACAGGGACATATGTCCCTGTAGAGTTTTTGCCATAACTCGAAAACTATTATGCCCTGCTGTACAATACTTAGGTATACAGTAGACCTGCCCCTCTTCTACTGTTCCTATTAATTTCAAGCCATTTTCTCACAAGGACATATGTCCCCGTAGGGTTTATGCAATAACTTGAAAACTATTATGCCCTGCTATACGATACTTTAGTATGCAGTAGACCTGCCCCCGACCTACTGTTTGTGTGACTTTCAAGCCATTGTCTCACAGGGACATATGTCCCCATAGGGTTTTTGCAATAACTTGAAAACTATAATGCCCTGCTGTACAATACTTAGGTATACAGTAGACCTGCCCCTTTTCTACTGTTTCTATTAATTTCAAGCCATTTTCTCACAGGGACATATGTCCCCGTAGGTTTTATGCAATAACTTGAAAACTGTTATGCCCTGCTGTACGATACTTTAGTATGCAGTAGACCTGCCCCTGACCTACTGTATGTGTGACTTTCAAGCCATTGTCTCACAGGGACATATGTCCCTGTAGGGTTTTTTGCCATAACTTGAAAACTATTAAGCCCTGCTGTACAATACTTTAGTACGCAGTAGACCTGCCCCTGACCTACTGTATGTGTGACTATCATTTTATTTTCTCGCAGGGACATATGTCCCCTTACGGTTTTTGCCATAACTTGTAAACTATAATGCCCTGTTATATGATACTTTAGTACATATTAGACCTGCCCTGGGCCTACTGTTTCTGTTACATTCAAGCCATTTCATTGCAGGGACATATGTCCCTGTGGAATTTTTCCTTCCACTCAAAACCTATTTGAATTTTATTTAATTGGGAAAATAAGTAGTGCACCCTGCAGGTCATTCATTCCTCTATTCTACAAGCCATTTTCAAACAAATTGAGAACAGGGACATATTGAGGGACATAGGATAATATTTTTTTATTTGAACAACAAAACACCCAGGGTAATTCTGGAACATAAATCTAATGTACATTACACCTTCTCAAAATGTTCGTAACATTCAAAAATTGTTTAATTTCAAAGGGACATATGTCCCTTTGATATGTCCCCGATATGTCCCTCCTACAATATGTCATCAGATTGAAGCAAACAATATTTTGGCAACCCTCAACAAACCACAAACTCTAATTCATTTCAGATTTTTCAATATTACAAAAATAATAATAATGAATGTTCAAATGAATGTATGTATAACATAGAATAATCATTATTTTTGCTCCTCCCAACAGGAGGTTGGGTGACATTCCAACATCTATAATTTTGTGGTAATCATCAGACATGATAAGTCAATCATTTTTGATTTCATGCATTTAAATATTGCTGTTGCACTTCTCTACATACTAAACACTTAATTGGAGCAAGAATCATCCAAAATAATGACAAATAAGCGGAATAAATCAATAAAGTAAAACAAAATGATGTCATTTAATTAAATAAGGAGCTTATATTATCTTTATACAGATACCAATCTTACCTATGACAAGTCTTGTCAACTATAAACATTAAACATTAACATATTTACAAACATAATAGGACTTGATGACCGGGAGGGGGGAGATAGAAAATCTTGGGGACATATTTTCTTCGAACCTTGAGGGACATAAGGGACATACTTCTGATCCTGAGGGACATGACTATGTCCCCGAAACACCCAAAAGGACATATCCCGGGACATATAGTCAGGCCTAAACCCTAAACCCTAAACCCTAAACCCTAAACCCTAAACCCTAAACCCCAAGCCACACCCCCTAACCCCACCCTTGACCCTAAACCCAAAGCCACACCCCTAACCCCACCCTTGACCCTAGACACCAAGCCACACCCCCTAACCCCACTCTTGACCCTAGACCTCAAGCCACACCCCCTAACCTCACCCTTGACCCTAGATCCCAAGCCACACCCCCTAACCCCACCCTTGACCCTAAATCCTAAGCCACACCCCCTAACCCCACCCTTGACCCTAGACCCCAAGCCACACCCCCTAACCCCATCCTTAACACTAGATTCCAAGCCACACCCCCTAACCCCACCCTTGATTCTAGATTCCAAGCCACACCCCCTAATTCCACCCTTAACCCTAGACCTAAAGCAACACCCCCTAACCCCACCCTTGACCCTAAACCCCAAGCCACACCCCCTAACCCCACCCTTGACCCTAAACCCCAAGCCACACCTCCTAACCCCACCCTTGACCCTAAACCCCAAGCCACACCCCCTAACCCCACCCTTAACCCTAAATTCCAAGCCATACCCCCTAATCCCACCCTTGACTTTAGACCCCAAGCCACACCCCCTAACCCTACCCTTGACCCTAGACCCTAAGCCACACCCCCTAACCCCATACTTGATGTTTTACTACCATGGCATTAACATTGGTTTAAATAGCATTATAATTTGCATTTTAATCGCATCATAAACACAATATAATCACAATGAAATTGCGATATAATTGTTAGGAATGAGTTAGGAAAATTTTAACAATGCATTAAGAATAATTATGTTAAAAAGTGTGTTGTAATTGAATTCACAATGAGTTAAAATTGAATTAAAAATGTGTTAAAGATGTTTAAAAACTGTATTATAGTAGTGTTAAGAGTGCGTTAGGAAAGTGTTAAAGTTATTATCATAGTTTGAATTACAAGCGAAGTAATATGGGTTCAATCGATATTTCTGAGACAAGAAGCCTAATCAGCATTTCTTTACCAATTTTTAATTATAACAATCTCATCTTCAAAAATAACCACATAATTTTACAAGCCAAAGGACATTATTATCTAACTCTAGGAACAATTACTGCTCAATCTGAAATCATACATTTTTCAATGAAAAATCAGTACAAAGGCTATAGTTCAGGGTAAAAATTCAAATTTTGATAGAATATTAAAACGCTCACGGTTCTAACACATAATATTATTGAACAAAACAACTTTGGAAACATAATATTAAGGACATCATTATCTAACTCAAGGAACAGTTTCGGCTCAATCTCAAATAATTCATTTTGCAATGAAAAATCAGTACAAAGGCTACAGTTCAGGGTAAAAAGTCAAATTATGATAGAATTTTCTTCCCTTCGGAGATGTTGGCTGCACAGGTGCTTGTGTCACAATCGGTTGGGTTGAAGTGTTGGAAGTTCTACGGATGTTGGATGCACAGGTACTTGTGTGCCTGCCTATGAGTTAGGTTGAAGTGTTGGAAATTCTGCTGCTGGAAGAGTTGTGTAACACACAGTATGCTATACCATCTTTCAGACAAGTTGGCCACCCAGGTACTTGTGTGACTGCCTATCAGTTGGGTTGAAGGGTTGGAAGTTCTGCTATGAGTGGTCTCGCCCACTGTGTGTGAGTACGATCTTCCCTTCAGAAATGTTGGCTGCACAGGTACTCCAGTGTTTATCGGTTGGTTTGTGTGTTGGGAGAGATTTCCTAACACACTGTATGTTAGTGCCATCATCCCTTCAGAGATGTTGGATGCAGTGTACCTATCGGTTGGGTTGAAGTGTAGGAAGTTCTGCTGGGAGAGTTGTGCTAACACACTGTATGTTAGTACTATCTTCCCTTCAGACAAGTTGGCTGCACAGGTACTACTTGTGTGCCTGCATATCGGTTGGTTTGAAGTGTTGGAAGTTCTGGAGGGAGAGCGTTGTTTAGACCGTTGTGTGTCAGACTATCATCCATCCAGAGATGCTGGGTTCCTTGCGTGCCTACCGGTTGGCTTGTTGTAAACACAGTTGTCACAAGTGGAAGTAGTACTATATTATAGAGGTGTAGGTTCAGACTAAATTGTTGTTCATATAATCTGTCAGAGTATGTTGGGAGATGTGTTGGGCAAGTTTTGTTTACACTTGTGTGTAAGTATTATCTTCCCTTCGGAGATGTTGGCTGCACAGGTTCTTGTGTGCCAATCGGTTGGGTTGAAGTGTTGGAAGTTCTGCGGATGTTGGATGCACAGGTACTAGTGTGCCAATCGGTTGGGTTGAAGTGTTGGAAGTTCTACGGATGTTCGATGCACAGGTACTAGTGTGCCAATCGGTTGGGTTGAAGTGTTGCAAGTTCAACGGATCTTGGATGCACAGGTACTAGTGTGCCAATCGGTTGGGTTGAAGTGTTGGATGCACAGGTACTAGTGTGCCAATCGGTTGGGTTGAAGTGTTGCAAGTTCAACGGATGTTGGATGCACAGGCACTAGTGTGCCAATCGGTTGGGTTGAAGTGTTGGATGCACAGGTACTAGTGTGCCAATCGGTTGGGTTGAAGTGTTGCAAGTTCAACGGATGTTGGATGCACAGGCACTAGTGTGCCAATCGGTTGGGTTGAAGTGTTGGATGCACAGGTACTAGTGTGCCAATCGGTTGGGTTGAAGTGTTGGAAGTTCTGTGGATGTCGGCTGCACAGGTACTCTAGTGTCTATCAGTTGGTTTGATGTGTTGGGAGAGATTTGCTGTTAACTCACTGTATGTTAGTACCATCTTCCCTTCAGAAATGTTGGATGCACAGGTACTTGTGTGCCTATCGGTTGGGTTGAAGTGTAGGAAGTTCTGCTGGGAGAGTTGTGCTAACACACTGTATGTTAGTACCATCTTCCCTTCAGACAAGTTGGCTGCACAGGTACTACTTGTGTGCCTGCATATCGGTTGGTTTGAAGTGTTGGAAGTTCTGGAGGGAGAGTGTTGTTTAGACCGTTTTGTGTCAGACTATCATCCATCCAGAGATGCTGGGTTCCTTGCGTGCCTACCGGTTGGTTTGTTGTAAACACAGTTGTCACAAGTGGAGGTAGTACTATATTATAGAGGTGTAGGTTCAGACTAAATTGTTGTTCATATAATCTGTCAGAGTATGTTGGGAGATGTGTTGGGCAAGTTTTGTTTACACTTGTGTGTAAGTATTATCTTCCCTTCGGAGATGTTGGCTGCACAAGTTCTACAGATGTTGGATGCACAGGTACTAGTGTGCTAATCGGTTGGGTTGAAGTGTTGGAAGTTCTACGGATGTTGGATGCACAGGTACTAGTGTGCCAATCGGTTGGGTTGAAGTGTTGGAAGTTCTACAGATGTTCGATGCACAGGTACTAGTGTGCCAATCGGTTGGGTTGAAGTGTTGCAAGTTCAACGGATGTTGGATGCACAGGTACTAGTGTGCCAATCGGTTGGGTTGAAGTGTTGGATGCACAGGTACTAGTGTGCCAATCGGTTGGGTTGAAGTGTTGGATGCACCAGTACTAGTGTGCCAATCGGTTGGGTTGAAACGTTGCAAGTTCAACGGATGTTGGATGCACAGGTACTAGTGTGCCAATCGGTTGGGTTGAAGTGTTGGAAGTTCTACGGATGTTGGATGCACAGGTACTCTAGTGTCTATCAGTTGGTTTGATGTGTTGGGAGAGATTTGCTGTTAACTCACTGTATGTTAGTACCATCTTCCCTTCAGAAATGTTGGATGCACAGGTACTTGTGTGCCTATCGGTTGGGTTGAAGTGTAGGCAGTTCTGCTGGGAGAGTTGTGCTAACACACTGTATGTTAGTACCATCTTCCCTTCAGACAAGTTGGCTGCACAGGTACTACTTGCATATCGGTTGGTTTGAAGTGTTGGAAGTTCTGGAGGGAGAGCATTGTTTAGACCGTTGTGTGTCGGACTATCATCCATCCAGAGATGTTGGATTCATTGTGTGCCCTGGATGGTTTTGTTGTAAACACAGTTGTCACAAGTGGAGGTAGTACTATATTATAGAGGTGTAGGTTCAGACTAAATTGTTGTTCATATAGTCTGTCAGAGTATGTTGGGAGTTGTGTTGGGCAAGTTGTGTTTACACTTGTGTGTGAGTATTATCTTCAATTTGGAGATGTTGGCTGCACAGGTGCTTGTGTGCCTATCGGTTGGGTTGAAGTGTTGGAAGTTCTACGCATGTTAGATGCACAGGTACTAGTGTGCCTATCAGTTGGGTTGAAGTGTTGGAAGTCCTGTGGATGTTGGATGCACAGGTACTTCAGTGTCTATCGGTTTATTTGATGTGTTGGGAGAGTTTTGCTAACACACTGTATGTTAGTACCATCTTCCCTTCAGAAATGTTGGCTGCACAGTTACTCCAGTGTCTATCGGTTGGTTTAATGTGTTGGGAGAGTTTTGCTAACACACTGTATATTAGTGCCATCTTCCCTTCAGAGAAGTTGGCTGCACAGGTACTACTTGTGTGCCTGCATGTCGGTTGGTTTGAAGTGTTGGAAGTTCTGGAGGGAGAGCGTTGTTTAGACCGTTGTGTGTCGGACCATCATCCATCCAGAGATGTCGGCTTCCTTGCGTGCCTACCGGTTGGCTTGTTGTAAACACAGTTGTCACAAGTGGAAGTAGTACTATATTATAGAGGTGTAGGTTCAGACTAAATTGTTGTTCATATAGTCTGTCAGAGTATGTTGGGAGTTGTATTGGGCAAGTTGTGTTTACACTTGTGTGTAAGTATTCTCTTCCCTTCGGAGAAGTTGGCCACACAGGTACTTGTGTGCCTGCCTATCGGTTGGGTTGAAGTGTTGGAAGATCTGCGGATGTTGGCTGCACAGGTACTTGTGTACCTATCGATTGGGTTGAAGTGTTGGAAGTTCTGCGGATGTTGGATGCACAGGATGCACAGGTACTTGTGTACCTATCGGTTGGGTTGAAGTGTTGGAAGTTCTGTGCATGTTGGCCACAAAGGTACTTGTGTGCCTGCCTATCGGTTGTGTTGAAGTGTTGGAAGTTCTGCGGATGTTGGATGTACAGGTAGTTGTGTAACTATCGATTGGGTTGAAATGTTGGAAGTTCTGCGGATGTTGACCACACAGGTACTTGTGTGCCTGCCTATCGGTTGGGCTGAAGTGTTGGAAGTTCATGTTGGATGCACAGGATGCACAAGTACTTGTGTACCTATCGGTTGGGTTGAAGTGTTGGAAGTTCTGCGCATGTTGGCCACACAGGTACTTGTGTGCCTGCCCATCGGTTGGGTTGAAGTGTTGGAAGTTCTGCGGATGTTGGCTGCACAGGTACTTGTGTGCCTTATCGGTTGTGTTGAAGTGTGGGAAGTTCTGCGGATGTTGGATGCACAGGTACTTCAGTGTCTATCGGTTTATTTGATGTGTTGGGAGAGTTTTGCTAACACACTGTATGTTAGTGCCATCTTCCCTTCAGAGATGTTGGATGCACAGGTACTAGTGTGCCTATCAGTTGGGTTGAAGTGTTGGAAGTTCTACGGATGTTGGATGTACAGGTACTTGTGTGCCTATCAGTTGGGTTGAAGTGTTGGAAGTTCTGCGCATGTTGGCCACATGGGTACTTGTGTGCCTGCCTATCGGTTGGGTTGAAGTGTTGGAAGTTCTGCGCATAGTGTACCGACTTGGGTACTTGTGATCCTGCCTATCGGTTGGGTTGAAGTGTTGGAAGTTCTGCGGATGTTGGATGCACAGGTACTTGTGTACCAATCGATTGGGTTAAAGTGTTGGAAGTTCTGCGGATGTTGCATGCACAGGATGCACAGGTACTTGTGTACCTATCGGTTGGGTTGAAGTGTTGGAAGTTCTGCGCATGTTGGCCACACAGGTACTTGTGTGCCTGCCCATCGGTTGGGTTGAAGTGTTGGAAGTTCTGCGGATGTTGGCTGCACAGGTACTTGTGTGCCTTATCGGTTGTGTTGAAGTGTGGGAAGTTCTGCGGATGTTGGATGCACAGGTACTTCAGTGTCTATCGGTTTATTTGATGTGTTGGGAGGTTTTGCTAACACACTGTATGTTAGTGCCATCTTCCCTTCAGAGACGTTGGATGCACAGGTACTAGTGTGCCTATCAGTTGGGTTGAAGTGTTGGAAGTTCTACGGATGTTGGATGTACAGGTACTTGTGTGCCTATCAGTTGGGTTGAAGTGTTGGAACTTCTGAAGATGTTGGATGCACTGGTACTCCAGTGTCTATCGGTTGGTTTAATGTGTTGGGAGAGTTTTGCTAACACATTGTATATTAGTGCCATCTTCCCTTCAGACAAGTTGGCTGCACAGGTACTACTTGTGTGCCTGCCGGTTGATTTTGTTGTAAACACAGTTGTCACAAGTGGAGGCAGTGCTATATTATAGAGGTGTAGGTTCAGACTAAATTGTTGTTCATATAGTCTGTCAGAGTATGTTGGGAGTTGTATTGGGCAAGTTGTGTTTACACTTGTGTGTACGTATTCTCTTCCCTTCGGAGAAGTTGGCCACACAGGTACTTGTGTGCCTGCCTATCGGTTGGGTTGAAGTGTTGGAAGTTCTGCGGATGTTAGATGCACAGGTACTTGTGTACCTATCGGTTGTATTGAAGTGTTGGAAGTTCTGCGGATGTTGGATGTACAGGTACTTGTGTACCTATCAGTTGGGTTGAAGTGTTGGAAGTCCTGTGGATGTTGGATGCACAGGTACTTGTGTACCTATCAGTTGGGTTGCAGGGTTGGAACTTCTGAAGATGTTGGATGCACAGGTACTCCAGTGTCTATCAGTTGGTTTGATGATTTGGGAAAGATTTGCTGCTAACACACTGAATGTTAGTACCATCTTTCCTTCAGAAATGTTGGCTGCACAGGTACTCCAGTGTCTATCGGTTGGTTTGATGTGTTGGGAGAGTTTTGTTAACACACTGTATGTTAGTGCCATCTTCCATTCAGACAACTTGGCTGCACAGGTACTACTTGTGTGCCTGCATATATCGGTTGGTTTGAAGTGTTGGAAGTTTTGGAGGGAGAGCGTTGTTTAGACCGTTGTGTGTCGGACTATCATCCATCCAGAGATGTTGGCTTCCTTGTGTGCCTACCGGTTGGTTTTGTTGTAAACACAGTTGTCACAAGTGGAGGTAGTGCTATATTATAGAGGTGTAGGTTCAGACTAAATTGTTGTTCATATAGTCAGTCAGATTATGTTGGGAGTTGTGTTGGGCAAGTTGTGTTTACACTTGTTTGTATTATCTTCAATTTGGAGATGTTGGCTGCACAGGTGCTTGTGTGCCTATCGGTTGGGTTGAAGTGTTGGAAGTTCTGTGGATGTTGGATGCACAGGTACTTTTGTACCTATCGATTGGGTTGAAGTGTTGGAAGTTCTGCGCATAGTGTACCGACTTGGGTACTTGTGTGCCTGCCTATCGGTTGGGTTGAAGTGTTGGAAGTTCTGCGGATGTTAGATGCACAGGTACTTGTGTATCTATCGGTCAGGTTGAAGTGTTGGAAGTTCTGCGGATGTTGGCCACATGGGTACTTGTGTGCCTGCCTATCGGTTGGGTTGAAGTGTTGGAAGTTCTGCGGATGTTGGCCACATGGGTACTTGTGTGCCTGCCTATCGGTTGGGTTGAAGTGTTGGAAGTTCTGCGGATGTTAGATGCACAGGTACTTGTGTATCTATCGATTGGGTTGAAGTGTTGGAAGTTCTGGAGGGAGAGCGTTGTTTAGACTGTTGTGTGTCGGACTATCATCCATCCAGAGATGTTGGCTTCCTTGTGTGCCCACCGGTTGATTTTGTTGTAAACACAGTTGTCACAAGTGGAGGTAGTGCTATATTATAGAGGTGTAGGTTCAGACTAAATTGTTGTTCATATAGTCTGTCAGAGTATGTTGGGAGTTGTATTGGGCAAGTTGTGTTTACACTTGTGTGTAAGTATTCCCTTCCCTTCGGAGAAGTTGGCCACACAGGTACTTGTGTGCCTGCCTATCGGTTGGGTTGAAGTGTTGGAAGTCCTGTGGATGTTGGATGCACAGGTACTTGTGTACCTATCAGTTGGGTTGCAGGGTTGGAACTTCTGAAGATGTTGGATGCACAGGTACTCCAGTGTCTATCAGTTGGTTTGATGTGTTGGGAGAGATTTGCTGCTAACACACTGAATGTTAGTACCATCTTCCATTCAGAAATGTTGGCTGCACAGGTACTCCAGTGTCTATCGGTTGGTTTGATGTGTTGGGAGAGTTTTGCTAACACACTGTATGTTAGTGCCATCTTCCATTCAGACAACTTGGCTGCACAGGTACTACTTGTGTGCCTGCATATATCGGTTGGTTTGAAGTGTTGGAAGTTTTGGAGGGAGAGCGTTGTTTAGACCGTTGTGTGTCGGACTATCATCCATCCAGAGATGTTGGCTTCCTTGTTTGCCTACCGGTTGGTTTTGTTGTAAACACAGTTGTCACAAGTGGAGGTAGTGCTATATTATAGAGGTGTAGGTTCAGACTAAATTGTTGTTCATATAGTCTGTCAGATTATGTTGGGAGTTGTGTTGGGCAAGTTGTGTTTACACTTGTTTGTGAGTATTATCTTCAATTTGGAGATGTTGGCTGCACAGGTGCTTGTGTGCCTATCGGTTGGGTTGAAGTGTTGGAAGTTCTGCGCTTGTTGGATGCACAGGTACTAGTGTGCCTATCAGTTGGGTTGAAGTGTTGGAAGTCCTGTGGATGTTGGCTGCACAGGTACTTGTGTACCTATCGGTTGGGTTGAAGTGTTGGAAGTTCTGCGCATGTTGGCCACACAGTTACTTGTGTGCGTGCCTATCGGTTGGGTTGAAGTGTTGGAAGTTCTGTGGATGTTGGCTGCACAGGTACTTGTGTACCTATCGGTTGGGTTGAAGTGTTTGAAGTTCTGCGCATGTTGGCCACACAGGTACTTATGTGCCTGCCTATCGGTTGGGTTGAAGTGTTGGAAGTTCTGCGGATGTTGGATGTACAGGTACTTGTGTACCTATCAGTTGGGTTGAAGTGTTGGAAGTTTTGTGGATGTTGGATGCACAGGTACTTTTGTACCTATCGATTGGGTTGAAGTGTTGGAAGTTCTGCGCATAGTGTACCGACTTGGGTACTTGTGTGCCTGCCTATCGGTTGGGTTGAAGTGTTGGAAGTTCTGCGGATGTTGAATGCACAGGTACTTGTGTACCTATCGGTTGGGTTGAAGTGTTGGATGTTGGATGCACAGGATTCACAGGTACTTGTGTACCTATCGGTTGGGTTGAAATGTTGGAAGTTCTGCGCATGTTGGCCACACAGTTACTTGTGTGCGTGCCTATCGGTTGGGTTGAAGTGTTGGAAGTTCTGTGGATGTTGGCTGCACAGGTACTTGTGTACCTATCGGTTGGGTTGAAGTGTTGGAAGTTCTGCGCATGTTGGCCACACAGGTACTTGTGTGCCTGCCTATCGGTTGGGTTGAAGTGTTGGAAGTTCTGCGGATGTTGGATGTACAGGTACTTGTGTACCTATCAGTTGGGTTGAAGTGTTGGAAGTCCTGTGGATGTTGGATGCACAGGTACTTGTGTACCTATCAGTTGGGTTGCAGGGTTGGAACTTCTGAAGATATTGGATGCACAGGTACTCCAGTGTCTATCAGTTGGTTTGATGTGTTGGGAAAGATTTGCTGCTAACACACTGAATGTTAGTACCATCTTCCCTTCAGAAATGTTGGCTGCACAGGTACTCCAGTGTCTATCGGTTGGTTTGATGTGTTGGGAGAGTTTTGCTAACACACTGTATGTTAGTGCCATCTTCCCTTCAGACAAGTTGGCTGCACAGGTACTACTTGTGTGCCTGCATATCGGTTGGTTTGAAGTCTTGGAAGTTCTGGAGGGAGAGCGTTGTTTAGACCGTTGTGTGTCGGACTATCATTCATCCAGAGATGTTGGCTTCCTTGTGTGCCTACCAGTTGGTTTTGTTGTAAACACAGTTGTCACAAGTGGAGGTAGTGCTATATTATAGAGGTGTAGGTTCAGACTAAATTGTTGTTCATATAGTCTATCAGAGTATGTTGGGAGTTGTATTGGGCAAATTGTGTTTACACTTGTGTGTAAGTATTCTCTTCCCTTCGGAGAAGTTGGCCACACAGGTACTTGTGTGCCTGCCTATCGGTTGGGTTGAAGTGTTGGAAGTTCTGCGGATGTTGGCTGCACAGGTATTTGTGTGCCTGCCTATCGGTTGGGTTGAAGTGTTGGAAGTTCTGCGCATGTCGGCCACATGGGTACTTGTGTGCCTGCCTATCGGTTGGGTTGAAGTGTTGGAAGTTCTGTGGATGTTGGATGCACAGGTACTTTTGTACCTATCGATTGGGTTGAAGTGTTGGAAGTTCTGCGCATAGTGTACCGACTTGGGTACTTGTGTGCCTGCCTATCGGTTGGGTTGAAGTGTTGGAAGTTCTGCGGATGTTGGATGCACAGGTACTTGTGTACCTATCGATTGGGTTGAAGTGTTGGAAGTTCTGCGGATGTTGGATGCACAGGATGCACAGGTACTTGTGTACCTATCGGTTGGGTTGAAGTGTTGGAAGTTCTGCGCATGTTGGCCACACAGTTACTTGTGAGCCTGCCTATCGGTTGGGTTGAAGTGTTGGAAGTTCTGTGGATGTTGGCTGCACAGGTACTTGTGTACCTATCGGTTGGGTTGAAGTGTTGGAAGTTCTGCGCATGTTGGCCACACAGGTACTTGTGTGCCTGCCTATCGGTTGGGTTGAAGTGTTGGAAGTTCTGTGGATGTTGGATGCATAGGTACTATTGTACCTATCGATTGGGTTGAAGTGTTGGAAGTTCTGCGCATAGTGTACCTATCGATTGGGTTGAAGTGTTGGAAGTTCTGCGCATGTTGGCCACACAGGTACTTGTGTACCTATCGGTTGGGTTGAAGTGTTGGAAGTTCTGTGGATGTTGGATGCACAGGTACTTGTGTGCCTGCCTATCGGTTGGGTTGAATTGTTGGAAGTTCTGTGGATGTTGCATGCACAGGTACTTGTGTACCTATCGGTTGGGTTGAAGTGTTGGAAGTTCTGTGGATGTTGGATGCACAGGTACTTGTGTGCCTGCCTATCGGTTGGGTTGAATTGTTGGAAGTTCTGTGGATGTTGCATGCACAGGTACTTGTGTACCTATCGGTTGGGTTGAAGTGTAGGAAGTTCTGCTGGGACAGTTGTGCTGACACACTTTGTGTTAGTGCCATCTTCCCTTCAGAGATGTTGGATGCACAGGTACTTGTGTGCCTATCGGTTGGGTCAAGTGTAGGAAGTTCTGCAGATGTTAATGCACAGGTACTTGTGTACCTATCAGTTGGGTTCAAGTGTTGGAAGTTCTGCGCATGTTGGCTGCACAGGTACTAGTGTGCCAATCAGTTGGGTTGAAGTGTTGGAAGTTCTGCTGGGAGAGTGTTGTTTAGACCATTGGGGGGTGTAGGTACTATCATCCATCCAGAGATGTTTGCTTCCTTGTGTGCCATCTTCCCTTCAGACAAGTTGGCTGTCCATGTACTTCTGTGCCAGCCTATCAACCAGTTGAAGTGCTGGAAGTTCTTCTCACGTTTCTCACCCACAATATTATTGATCAAAACCACTTTGGAAACCTATTAAGGATATCATTATCTAACTCAAGGAACAGTTTCGGAAAAATCTAAAACGAGTGATTTTTGATGAAAAAATCAATACCTAGGCTATAGTTCAGGGCAAAATTCAAAATACAAGAGAACACTAAAATGCTCACGGTACTAACAGATAATATTATTGATCAAAACCACTTTGGAAACATATTAAGGACATCATTATCTAACTCTAGGAACAGTTTCGGGTCAATCTGAAATGATTGATTTTGCAATGAAAAATCAGTACAAAGGCTATAGTTCAGGGTAAAAATTCAAATTTTGATAGAATATTAAAATGCTCACAGTTCTCACCCACAATATTATTGATCAAAACCTCTTTGGAAACCTATTGAGGACATCATTATCTAACTCTAGGAACAGTTTCGACCAAATTTCAAATGATTGATTTGGCAATAAAAAATCAGTACAAAGTCTATAGTTCAGGGTAAAAATTCAAATTTTGATAGAATATTAAAATGCTCACGGTTTTAACAGTTGATCAAAACCACTTTGGAAAGGACTGTGATAACCTGATACATGTGTATGAATTATTAGGTATTTTCTGTATTTATGGTATTTGTATTTGTATGGTTGTAATGTTGCTGATTTTATTAGTTTTTAGTGAGATACTCAGAGATAGTGAAAATCGAGTTGAATCAAATATTATAACGTTACATTGGCGACGAGGATACTGGATACTGACATGGCAGGAGTGATAGGACGAGTTGGTGAATTCGACCCCAAGCTTGAAAGTTGGGAGCAATATTCGGAGAGATTTCAACACTTTCTCGAGGCAAACGGCATATAAGATGCTGCGAAGAAACGGTCAGTGCGTGTTTCTATCAATCATAGGACCGACCACCTACAAACTCCTCTCTAGTCTGATCGCACCAGACAAGCCTGGAGAAAAATCATACGAGGATTTAGTAAAAGTGTTGAAAGAACATCATAATCCCACTCCGTCGGAAATCGTTCAGAGATACAAATTCCATACTCGCATACGTAAACCAGAGGAATCAATTCAAGCAAGCCAAGTGTCTGAGTTGTGGCAAAGTAGGTCACATTCAAAGAGTTTGTAGAACCTCCCAAAAGCCAGACAGGTCCATCCCCCAAACCACAAGCCTCAATCCATAAAGCAAATAACTGAGAAAGAGGAGGATCCAGTTGAACTTCTAATAAACCACATAGGAGAGGGAAATAATCCAATACAAATGACTATTTACATTGAAGGGAAACCTGTACTAATGGAGTTAGATACAGGAGCAGCAGTCTCATATTTGGGATACACTATAGATGAAGATAGGCTACATCCCACTGAGGAGAAGCTACAAGCTATTCGAGATGTGCCTAGCCCCAAAAATGTGACTCAGTTAAAATCCTATTTGGACTGCTGTCATACTATGGCAGATTTTTACCTAATTTGTCAAATGTTCTTTTTCCTTTATATAGGTTGCTCAGGAAGCAGACACCATGGAAGTGGTCAATAACAGAAGAGGAAACGTTCCAAAATTCAAAAAAATTATTGATGTCATCAAATTTATTGCTCCATTTCGATCCCTCTCTCGAATTAATCCTAGCGTGTGATGCTTCAAATTATGGAATTGGAGCAGTTCTAGCTCACCGTTTACCCAATGGGGCAGAGAAGCCCATAGGCTTCGCATCTCGTACTCTCACAGAGACCGAAAAACGATATTCTCAACTCAAAAAAAAGAAGGATTAGCCTGTATTTTTGGAATAAACGTCTAGCAGAAAGAATGGTTCAAGCTTTCAAAGGGGGGATGAAGAGATTATCCGAAGGTACAATAGAATTGAAACTAGCGAGGTTTTTATTCAATTATCGAATAACACCTCATAGTACCACAGACATGTCTCCCTCAGAGTTAATGTTCAGCAGACAATTACGTACTCGTTTTGATTTGTTACAACCCCAGTTGAAATCGAAAGTTGTCGAAAAACAACAGAAGCAAAAGCAGTTATTTGATAGCCACACTAAGGATAGAGATTTTGTTGTCGGTGATCTTGTCTATGTACGTAATTTTTCTAAGGAAAGTCCAAGAAAATGGATACCTGGTACTGTCGTAGAACGTAAAGGAAATGTAACTTTCGTAGTGCATCTTCAAGATTCAAATAACAATGTGAAAAGACACAAGAATCAAATGCGTCATCGTATGTGTGATTATATTCCAGAAATTGAAGTTTCACTGGAACAGACACCTACTCCAATGGAACAACCTCATAATAATAGGTACCCTACTAGGAATAGACGACCTCCACAACGTTTCGATGAAGAAGCCTGGCATTAAGAGAGGAGAGAACTGTGATAACCTGATACATATCTATGAATTATTAGGTATTTTCTGTATTTATGGTATTTGTATTTGTATGGTTGTAATGTTATTTAAGCGCTGATTTTATTAGTTTTTAGTGAGATACTCAGAGATAGTGAAAATCTGGTTGAATCAAATAAGAAAGTTATCACAACGTTACAAGGACATCATTATCTAACTCTAGGAACAGTTTCGGCTCAATATGAAAGGATCGATTTTGCAATGAAAAATCAGTACAAAGGCTATAGTTCAAGGTAAAAATTCAAATTTGGATAGAATATTAAAATGCTCTTGGTTCTAACAGATAACATTATTCATCAAAGCCACTTTGGAAACATATTAAGGACATCATTATCTAACTCTAGGAACAGTTTCGGACAAATCTGAAACGAGTAATTTTCAATACAAAGACTATAGTTCAGAGTAAAAATTCAAATTTTGATAGAATATTACAACGCTCACGGTTCTCACCCACAATATTATTGATCAAAACTACTTTGGAAACATATTAAGGACATCATTATCTAACTCTAGGATCAGTTTCACACAAATCTGAAACGAGTGATTTTTGATGATCAATACAAAGGCTATAGTTCAGGGTAAAAATTCAAATTTTGATAGAATATTAAAATGCTCATGGTTCTAACAGATAACATTATTCATCAAAACCACTTTGGAAACATATTAAGGACATCATTATCTAACTCTAGGAACAGTTTCGGGTCAATCTGAAAGGATCGATTTTGCAATGAAAAATCAGTACAAAGGCTATAGTTCAGGGTAAAAATTCAAATTTTGATAGAATATTAAAATGCTCATGGTTCTAACAGATAATGTTATTGATCAAAACCACTTTGGAAACATATTAAGGACATCATTATCTAACTCTAGGAACAGTTTCGGACAAATCTGAAACGAGTGATTTTTTTATGAAAAAATCAATACAAAGGCTATAGTTCAGGGTAAAAATTCAAATTTTGATAGAATATTACAATGCTCATGGTTCTAACAGATAATATTATTCATCAAAACCACTTTGGAAACATATTAAGGACATCATTATCTAACTCTAGGAACAGTTTCGGGTCAATCTGAAAGGATCGATTTTGCAATGAAAAATCAGTACAAAGGCTATAGTTCAGGGTAAAAATTCAAATTTTGATAGAATATTAAAATGCTCATGGTTCTAACAGATAACATTATTCATCAAAAACACTTTGGAAACATATTAAGGACATCATTATCTAACTCTAGGATCAGTTTCACACAAATCTGAAACGAGTGATTTTTGATGAAAAAATCTCAATACAAAGGCTATAGTTCAGGGTAAAAATTCAAATTTTGATAGAATATTACAATGGTCACGGTTCTCACCCACAATATTATTGATCAAAACTACTTTGGAAACATATTAAGGACATCATTATCTAACTCGAGGAACAGTTTCGGCTCTATCTGAAAGGATCGATTTTGTAATGAAAAATCAGTACAAAGGGGGTAAAAATTCAAATTTTGATAGAATATTACAATGCTCATGGTTCTAACAGATAACATTATTCATCAAAACCACTTTGGAAACATATTAAGGACATCATTATCTAACTCTAGGATCAGTTTCACACAAATCTGAAACGAGTGATTTTTGATGAAAAAATCTCAATACAAAGGCTATAGTTCAGGGTAAAAATTCAAATTTTGATATAATATTAAAATGCTCACGGTTCTAACAGATAATGTTATTGATCAAAACCACTTTGGAAACATATTAAGGACATCATTATCTAACTCTAGGAACAGTTTCGGCTCTATCTGAAAGGATCGATTTTGCAATGAAAAGTCAGTACAAAGGCTATAGTTCAGGGTAAAAATTCAAATTTTGATAGAATATTAAAAGGCTCATGGTTCTAACAGATAACATTAATCATCAAAACCACTTTGGAAACATATTAAGGACATCATTATCTAACTCTAGGAACAGTTTCGGGTCAATCTGAAAGGATCGATTTTGCAATGAAAAATCAGTACAAAGGCTATAGTTCAGGGTAAAAATTCAAATTTTGATAGAATATTAAAATGCTCATGGTTCTAACAGATAATGTTATTGAACAAAACCACTTTGGAAACATATTAAGGACATCATTATCTAACTCTAGGAACAGTTTCGGGTCAATCTGAAAGGATCGATTTTGCAATGAAAAATCAGTACAAAGGCTATAGTTCAGGGTAAAAATTCAAATTTTGATAGAATATTAAAATGCTCATGGTTCTAACAGATAATGTTATTGATCAAAACCACTTTGGAAACATATTAAGGACATCATTATCTAACTCTAGGAACAGTTTCGGACAAATCTGAAACGAGTGATTTTTTAATGAAAAAATCAATACAAAGGCTATAGTTCAGGGTAAAAATTCAAATTTTGATAGAATATTAAAATGCTCATGGTTCTAACAGATAATGTTATTGATCAAAACCACTTTGGAAACATATTAAGGACATCATTATCTAACTCTAGGAAGAGTTTCGGGTCAATCTGAAAGGATCGATTTTGCAATGAAAAATCAGTACAAAGGCTATAGTTCAGGGTAAAAATTCAAATTTTGATAGAATATTAAAATGCTCATGGTTCTAACAGATAATGTTATTGATCAAAACCACTTTGGAAACATATTAAGGACATCATTATCTAACTCTAGGAACAGTTTCGGACAAATCTGAAACGAGTGATTTTTTAATGAAAAAATCATTACAAAGGCTATAGTTCAGGGTAAAAATTCAAATTTTGATAGAATATTAAAATGCTCATGGTTCTAACAGATAATGTTATTGATCAAAACCACTTTGGAAACATATTAAGGACATCATTATCTAACTCTAGGAACAGTTTCGGGTCAATCTGAAAGGATCGATTTTGCAATGAAAAATCAGTACAAAGGCTATAGTTCAGGGTAAAAATTCAAATTTTGATAGAATATTAAAATGCTCATGGTTCTAACAGATAATGTTATTGATCAAAACCACTTTGGAAACATATTAAGGACATCATTATCTAACTCTAGGAACAGTTTCGGACAAATCTGAAACGAGTGATTTTTTTATGAAAAAATCAATACAAAGGCTATAGTTCAGGGTAAAAATTCAAATTTTGATAGAATATTAAAATGCTCATGGTTCTAACAGATAACATTATTGATCAAAACCACTTTGGAAACATATTAAGGACATCATTATCTAACTCTAGGATCAGTTTCACACAAATCTGAAACGAGTGATTTTTGATGAAAAAATCTCAATACAAAGGCTATAGTTCAGGGTAAAAATTCAAATTTTGATAGAATATTAAAATGCTCATGGTTCTAACAGATAACATTATTCATCAAAACCACTTTGGAAACATATTAAGGACATCATTATCTAACTCTAGGAAGAGTTTCGGGTCAATCTGAAAGGATCGATTTTGCAATGAAAAATCAGTACAAAGGCTATAGTTCAGGGTAAAAATTCAAATTTTGATAGAATATTACAATGCTCATGGTTCTAACAGATAATATTATTCATCAAAACCACTTTGGAAACATATTAAAAACATCATTATCTAACTCTAGGAACAGTTTCGGGTCAATCTGAAAGGATCGATTTTGCAATGAAAAATCAGTACAAAGGCTATAGTTCAGGGTAAAAATTCAAATTTTGATAGAATATTAAAATGCTCATGGTTCTAACAGATAATGTTATTGATCAAAACCACTTTGGAAACATATTAAGGACATCATTATCTAACTCTAGGAACAGTTTCGGACAAATCTGAAACGAGTGATTTTTTTATGAAAAAATCAATACAAAGGCTATATAGTTCAGGGTAAAAATTCAAATTTTGATAGAATATTACAATGCTCATGGTTCTAACAGATAATATTATTCATCAAAACCACTTTGGAAACATATTAAGGACATCATTATCTAACTCTAGGAACAGTTTCGGGTCAATCTGAAAGGATCGATTTTGCAATGAAAAATCAGTACAAAGGCTATAGTTCAGGGTAAAAATTCAAATTTTGATAGAATATTAAAATGCTCATGGTTCTAACAGATAACATTATTCATCAAAACCACTTTGGAAACATATTAAGGACATCATTATCTAACTCTAGGATCAGTTTCACACAAATCTGAAACGAGTGATTTTTGATGAAAAAATCTCAATACAAAGGCTATAGTTCAGGGTAAAAATTCAAATTTTGATATAATATTAAAATGCTCACGGTTCTAACAGATAATATTATTGATCAAAACCACTTTGGGAACATATTAAGGACATCATTATCTAACTCTAGGAACAGTTTCGGCTCTATCTGAAAGGATCGATTTTGCAATGAAAAGTCAGTACAAAGGCTATAGTTCAGGGTAAAAATTCAAATTTTGATAGAATATTACAATGGTCACGGTTTCTCACTCACAATATTATTGATCAAAACTACTTTGGAAACATATTAAGGACATCATTATCTAACTCTAGGAACAGTTTCGGCTCTATCTGAAAGGATCGATTTTGTAATGAAAAATCAGTACAAAGGGGGTAAAAATTCAAATTTTGATAGAATATTACAATGCTCATGGTTCTAACAGATAACATTATTCATCAAAACCACTTTGAAAACATATTAAGGACATCATTATCTAACTCTAGGAACAGTTTCGGCTCAATCTGAAAGGATCGATTTTGCAATGAAAAATCAGTACAAAGGCTATAGTTCAGGGTAAAAATTCAAATTTTGATAGAATATTAATATGCTCATGGTTCCAACAGATAATATTATTGATCAAAACCACTTTGGGAACGTAAGGTCTAGATTAGTACACCAATTCAGCATTTCTATGCCACGATGTATCAATGAAGAATAACATAAAATACAGTTGCACGAAAATAATTTATATCATTAAATTACTGTCCTGCAATCTGCCATCACAACAGCTCATTGTGTCTGAAATTCAAATTCTGATTATTATTAATATTCACTTTAGTTAAATCCATATTTCCATATCTCTATATCAGTTAAAATTGGGCTAAACATGGCCACATCAGATCATGGAAGTCAATAATCACAGGTTTTTTGGACTCTAACACTTTAGTTTGAAAATCTTCTTCATTGTTGATATTAAATACTTCATTGAAATACTGAGAAATTGAAATGGATCTCCATTGAACAAGTTTCTGTTTAGCGTTTTCCTACAAACTCTCCAAGTCAGTGCCATATTTGCTGCTTAAAAATTATTAATCTCAATACAAAAATTTGTTACATTGTCCTAAAAATTATTGTTATAAGAATTTCCAAACACAAAGTATAAAAATGAATTAAACTACAGTACAGTTGTATTAAGAAAATACATTTCTAAATTACTGTCCATCAACAGCTCATGGTGTCTGAAATTCAATACAAGAATATAAAATAATTATTTAGAAATATATATGTATTTCAAAGAGATTTAACTGTACAGTAATACATTATTATACATTGTAGATTAAGAATTTACTCACCTGTTGAAAATAGTAACCATTTGTAGTCTTCTCTTTTGGTAGCTCAGCATATATATTATAATAATTATTTAATATTGGTATTTACTGTAGATTAAATTACAGGTATATTGGGTTAAATCTACTCTGAAAATACATTCCTAAATTACTGTCCTATAATCTGCCGTTAACAGCTCATGGTGTCTGAAATTCAATACAAAGAATAAGATAGTATTTAGTAATATATATTTCAAAGAGATTTAACTCTACAGTAATACATTATTATACATTGTAAATTAAGAATTTACTCACCTCTTGAAAGTAGTAACCATTTGTAGTCTTCTCTTTTGGTAGCTCAGCATATGAAAAAAGATAATATAATTATTCAATATTGGTATTTACTGTAGATTAAATTACAGGTATATTGGGTTAAATCTACTCTGAAAATATATTCCTAAATTACTGTCCTATAATCTGCCATTAACAGCTCATGGTGTCTTAAATTCAATACAAAAAATAAGATAGTATTTAGAAATATACATTCCAAAGAGATTTAACTGTACAGTAATACATTACTATACATTGTAGATTAGGAATTTACTCACCTCTTGAAAGTAGTTATCTTTTTGCTTTCAGTAGCTCAGCATAAAAAAAGATAATATATATTACAATAATTATTCAATATTGGTATTTACTGTAGATTAAATTACAGGTATATTGGGTTATATCTACTCTGAAAATACATTCCTAAATTACTGTCCTATAATCTGCCGTTAACAGCTCATGGTGTCTGAAATTCAATACAAAGAATAAGATAGTATTTAGTAATATATATTCCAAAGAGATTTAACTCTACAGTAATACATTATTATACATTGTAGATTAAGAATTTACTCACCTCTTGAAAGTAGTAACCATTTGTAGTCTTCTCTTTTGGTAGCTCAGCATATGAAAAAAGATAATATAATTATTCAATATTGGTATTTACTGTAGATTAAATTACAGGTATATTGGGTTAAATCTACTCTGAAAATATATTCCTAAATTACTGTCCTATAATCTGCCGTTAACAGCTCATGGTGTCTGAAATTCAATACAAAAAAATAAGATAGTATTTAGAAATATACATTCCAAAGAGATTTAACTGTATAGTAATACATTATTATACATTGTAGATTAGGAATTTACTCACCTGTTGAAATTAGTAACCATTTGTAGTCTTCTCTTTTGGCAGCTCAGCATATATAAAAAAAAGATTATAATAATTATTCAATATTGGTATTTACTGTAGATTAAATTACAGGTATATTGGGTTAAATCTACTCTGAAAATACATTCCTAAACTACTGTCCTATAATCTGCCGTTAACAGCTCATGGTGTCTGAAATTCAATACAAAGAATAAGATAGTATTTAGAAATATACATTCCAAAGAGATTTAACTGTACAGTAATACATTATTATACATTGTAGATTAGGAATTTACTCACCTGTTGAAAGTAGTTATCTTTTTGTACATTTCGCTTTCAGTAGCTCAGCATATGAAAAAAAATATTATATAATACAATAATTATTCAATATTGGTATTTACTGTAGATTAAATTACAGGTATATTGGATTAAATCTACTCTGAAAATACATTCCTAAATTACTGTCCTATAATCTGCTGTTAACAGCTCATGGTGTCTGAAATTCAATACAAAGAATAAGATAGTATTTAGTAATATATATTCCAAAGAGATTTAACTCTACAGTAATACATTATTATACATTGTAGATTAAGAATTTACCCACCTCTTGAAAGTAGTAACCATTTGTAGTCTTCTCTTTTGGTAGCTCAGCATATGAAAAAAGATAATATAATTATTCAATATTGGTATTTACTGTAGATTGAATTACAGGTATATTGGGTTAAATCTACTCTGAAAATACATTCCTAAATTACTGTCCTATAATCTGCCATTAACAGCTCATGGTGTCTGAAATTCAATACAAAGAATAAGATAGTATTTAGTAATATATATTCCAAAGAGATTTAACTCTACAGTAATACATTATTATAAATTGTAGATTGGAAATCTACTCAACTGTTGAATATTTCTTGTTAACTCCTAAGAAATATACAATAGAAGAAATATAATATCATCTAAATATTAGTAATTAAAAACACATTAAAAATATATCACTAAATTACTGTCTTATAATCTGACATCCAACAGTTAATAAATACTAAAAGTCAATATGAAAAATATAGAAATATAAATTAATACATACTTTACACAATAACAGTACTAGTAACTATAACAAGGTCTAGCAATACTAGATTAGTACAGCAATTCAACATTTCTTTGCCACGCTGTATGAATGAACAATTATTACTTACCTAAAACAATGTCTTTTAAGGTTCCAGTAATCTTATTCCTCTTCTCCATGTTTTGTTGCTCTAAAGAAATACATGAAAATAAATATCATAAATAATCGGATATATTCCATGACAATAAGAAGCAATCATCAGTCCCAGCTATCTGTAAACCTGGTATTTAATATTTAAAGGCTTTAGGATTGCTCACAAATAGTTCTTCAAATCACACTTACCTCATCTCCATCTTGTCTTCATGCTTCTGTTGTTGCTTGAGAATTTGAGAAATTTAAATTATACGCATGCGCACATAATTAATTAAAATAGCGTACAATGTACCTATAGGTTGTACTCAATATTATAATTATATATACAATACAAGAGCAATACATTTATAATAGCAAGTATATATTTGTTGTGTGTAAAAGAAGCTATAAGTATAACTATCCGTTAAAAATTATCCCGACTACTACATAAACAACTTTATTAGCGGGATTCTGACATTTCCAAGGCCGTGGGGTTTTACCAAAAAAATGAAGAATTGCATGTGTGTAATTATGTAGCAATCATTTTAATAATAACTGAATAGCTAGGTTGTTGTTTATTACTACCCTTGTTACTACCAATGCAAAACAATATATAACAACTGTTCATTCTGTTACTGAATTATGGATAG
Source organism: Petrosia ficiformis (assembly GCA_947044365.1). NCBI lineage: Eukaryota > Metazoa > Porifera > Demospongiae > Haplosclerida > Petrosiidae > Petrosia > Petrosia ficiformis. The sequence goes on along the minus strand of OX345641.1, from coordinate 8,094,070 downwards.
AAAACTGACTATTGTAAGGAATTTAGCATTAACGGTAATTTACATCTTGTGTTTACAGTAAGTGCAATGAATTTGTTTATGTTTTGTTTATGGGTGCGGTTCACTGATTCCCTTGACAAAAGTGAAGAGAAACCTTGCATTTTACAATGGGACTATCGAGATCTCGCCAATTCTTCCTAGTGCTAATCAAGAACTTTAGGCTGCAAGTAAGTTTACATATTGTTAATAATGGGTGGGGCTGCCAAAGTGTGTTTATTAGTTTCGCAGACCGATCTTGACTTGCATAGAGTTATTATTTCCTATTATATCTATACTGGTTGTTGTACTAGTCAGGTGAGAGAGAAAAGACAACACGTTTATTTATAAGTTCATCATCCTGCAGATGGACTGTTCCTGTGTTTAGAGCGGAAGAGCAATGTTTTGTTACATTTGATTCAGATAATCTTGTTCAACCTTTTACTGGAAACTTTACAATATTTTACACACCAAATAATACCAAAAGTAAGTGTGTTTCTGAAGTGTTACTATATCATGTATCAAGATGATTTTTAGCATGGCTGGTGGCTTCAATAATTCAGTCACATCTACAAGGAGGTGTATTGCGTGTTGTAGATTCAGAAAATGAAATGATAAAGTGGATTAGGACTGAAGAGGAGTACAGAGCAAATGGATGCTTCATTAATGGAACAGGTGCATGTGTTATATACTGTGATCATTTCCTCTTTGATAATTATAAATAGGTATAGTATTTGATTTGCATGAACCAGATTTATCTTACACACTGCGTTTGAGACATGAAACTCCAACCAAAGAAATTGGTCGTAGAAAGTGGTACAATACTCTTCGATCACCTTTGTTTAATCCAGCTGGACCACGTGTTTATGACAAGTTGCGTAATTGAAAATATATAGTTTCTGTTAACTTATACTTTTCACTATTCAGCTCATATTTAAATGAAGGATTTCTTCACTTGGAACATATTACTAGTCAAGCAATAATTCAATGGGTCACAGGAGAATGGCCAAATCTGCCTACAATTTCCATGAGGGTAATATTATCCATTGAAGACAATAATAATATTGTAATTATATTCTTTTAGCAACTACCTCATCCATCATTTATTGATGATCAGTTTCTTGTACAAGTTAAATTCATTCTTCCATTTGCTATAATGATATCATTTCTTGCTCCCGTGGGTCTTTTTACTAAGGTATATTGACATCACTTATTATGAGAATGTTTACTATAAAATTCTATTGCAGGAGTTGGTATTAGAGAAAGAATCTCGAATGCGTGAAACCTTGAAAATCATGGGAATGGGAAACTGGGTTATGTGGACTACTTGGTTTCTAAAACAGTTGTTGTTTTTATTACTTTCAAGTTTGATATTTGGAGTTATATTATGTGTGGGAGAAATATTTCCAAATAGCAGTATTCCGGCAGTTCTTATCCTGATGTTTGTGTATCTTTTAACGCTTCTCTCATTCAGTTTCCTTGTCAGGTTATTCACTAAGATCTATATCACAATCAAATTGAATTCACGAGTTTCATCATGCATATACATTGTGTTTATTTATTATATTAATATGCATTTGTGTTATTATACAGTGTTTGGTTCAACAGTTCAAGACTTGGAATGATAGCAGGTTTTGTTTTCTGGTTCTTGACATACTTTCCTCATCTATTTTTAGCCCAATTCTATGACACATTGCCATTGTGAGCTATATAATTATATTGCTAATTAAATGCATAATTACATTTCATTATATAGAGCTGTGAAAGTTGTGTCTTGTATTTTCTCAAACACTTGTATGGGACTTGCTGTTAACGTTATATCAATCTTGGAATTACAAGGAGATGGATTTCAATTAAGTGATTTCACTGAACCTGTTAATGCTGATGATGCTTTCAATATGTATGCAGTCATTAGTATGTTGACTTTTGACTTTCTTCTATACATGATCATTGCTTGGTAATTACCACAGTGCATAGTAAAATAATATAATCTTAATGTTTTATTATTGAAGGTATATCAGTGAGTTAAGACCAGGGGACTATGGAATTCCGAAAAAATTTTATTTTCCAATTCAGTTGTCATACTGGACTGGAAGGCCATTTAAACTTTGTCACAAGAATCAAGTAATATCAATTCTTGTGAAATTTCATAGTATTTGTTATTAATTATAATAGGTTTGTCCCATGAGCTATTCCAATAGTCATGAAGAAGATGAGGTTGAACTTAAGGATACAGAACTATCTTCATCTCATTCAGCTCATGAACTATCTTCATCTCATTCAGCTCATGAACTATTATTACCCGAGCCATCTGTTGGAATGCAAGCTACAGGATTAGTTAAAAAGTTTAAGGTGAACCAAATACCTATTTATCTCATTGTAACTATCTAACACGTATAGGCTCGTCAGTACACTGGTACAAAAGAAACAGTTGCAGTCGATGATCTTCATTTAAAGGTTTACAGAGGTCATATTACTTCATTACTAGGTCATAATGGAGCTGGGAAGAGTACAACGATATCCATCTTCACTGGCCTCTATCCACCAACTAGTGGATCAGTAGAACTCAATGGTATTAATGTAGTAAAAAATATTGATTTAGTGCGTAAGAATATTGGATTATGTCCTCAACATAATATTCTGTTTGATCGACTCACTGTCAAAGAACATCTATTCTTCTTTGCACGATTGAAAGTAGGCAAACAACCTTTACAAAAGTAGTTACATTAATCAGTTTATTTACACAGGGTGTGCCAAATGTATCAGGATCAGTTAATGAAATACTGGAGAGTCTAAAACTAGATGAACATGCAAATGTATTAGCTTGTAATTTATCTGGAGGGACTCAACGAAAGTTGAGGTAGAGCTTTCCTTATCTGTTGGAAAACATTTTATTTGCTCAACATATAGTGTGGGGATTGCGTTAGTTGGTAATCCAGATATATTGATACTTGATGAACCAACAAGTGGAATGGATCATGTAGGAAAGAATTTAACGTGGGAACTATTACAAAGAAGAAAAGAACAACAGTATACAACACTTCTAACAACACATAACATGTTAGAACTCAGTATATTAGAAGTTTGTGTGTGTAATATCACATTATGTTATACAGGGATGATGCAGAGAAATCAGATAGAATAGCGATCATGGTGGAGGGAAGACTTGAATGTAGTGGAAGACCTTCGTTTCTTAAAAAGAGGTATATAAATTCTGTTGTATAATATTATTTTACTTATTATTCATACAAAGATATGGTGTTGGATACAATCTACGTCTTGAAGTCACTCAACATGCTGATCTTTCTAAAGTTCAAAGTGTATTACAGAAGCATATTAATAAGTTTGAATATTATGAATTGGGCACAGAACTTCAGTTCTTGCTTCCTTATGAAGAAATGATGAAATTTACACATTTATTTACTGAACTAGAAGGTATGGAATATCAATCTGACCACACACACATATAGCTTAATGATGGTACAGCCCTCCTTCAAGAGTGGTATCACCTGATTTTTGTAATGTGGTTTTTTTGCTTCATTATATAACCAAACAATCAAAACATTACTGGCTCTAATAACCATTTTGCACATTAACAAACCACAGGATGATAATATATGCAACAGTTGATTGTTCCTGTGGTGCATCCACTCAACACTATACAAATGTGTTTATATAGGTTTCCAGAAGGAACTTGGTATTAGCAGCTTTAGTGTACAAGAAAACAGAATGGAAGATGTATTTATAAAAGTTGGAGAAGGTCAACATCAAAGCTGGTTAGAAACATGAAATAAAAATAATTATAAATAAAATATGTTTTTGTATTTAGGGAGACAAGAGTTAGACAAATGTCGAGAATTTTATCACAGTCTCGTGGAGTTGCTAACCATCATCGTGTCATTCCTTCATCTGATTCACTAAATAGTGTTGATCTAAATAATGCATTTGAAGGAGGTTAGGACTAGTTGATATTGTTTGTATTGTGGAATAATTACTGTACCTCATCATTCAGTACAATCTCCTGCACTAACAAGTTTGGAAGCTATTGAAGAAAGCGAAGAAGAAAAGCTTACACAGTTTTATCTGCAAGATGGTAAGTTTATACCTTTTTCCATTTATCATAATTATAATATAATTATATATTTAGATATGCAACGAGAAGGATATCCAGCACTAGATAGTAGAACTTTATGCACTCCTCATCATTCAAAATCATTTACAAGTAATGAGAGACCAACTATTAGAAGTCCTATAAGTACAATGCCAGTAGTAACTGAAGAACCCGACATAAAAAAATTATTTTCTTCATCTACCAGAGGTAGTATTTATCCATTGCGTAAGGAAAGCCATAGATCTTCCATATCGAGAAGGATTGCAACACCTTCTATACTGGATAATATTGATGCTAGATTCAACTTAGAAGAAGAGGAAGTTACATTGAATTTAGATAGGCCATCTAATATTGATGGAAGAACAGAAATTAGTAACTTAAGTAAGTGAATGTGTGTCTGTACTATATAGTTTATTGTGTTACCAATATTCATATACCTAAATACACCCCTCAAGTCTGTTAAGGCTGTAACACCCCTTAACAAACTTGAGGGGTGTATTTGGTTCTGAGCTCTGAGGGGGTGTGTTACTTGCAAAATTATGTTCTTTGAAAAGATGAATGTTCTGGTTTTTGTCTTTGTTTTGGGTTTTACGTTTGTTTCTGCGAACTATAAAGGGCACTTTCAAACCCAAGAAGGTTCAAGCTGCGAATGGGAAGAACAGAAATATGACGACAATTATCGCTCGCTTTTGCTAAATTGCTTTTGCACTGATTACAATGACAAGCGTCATCATTATTCCTGTGAATACTTTGGTAACCCGTTCAGCTGTGAATTATTTGATAAAAGAGGAGGAACTGAAAGATTTTATCATCAAATGGTTGAACATATTCGAGGTATGTAAATTTAATGTAGTCATATTTCTATTTTTTATAATTATTTCAATTTTAATTATAGTTGAACACCATGCTTGTAAACAACCAAGTATTGATGTTGCTAAAGTAACAAAGATATGTCCTGGATCACAAAAAGAAGTGATAATGCATAAACGACCTGCTGGAAAGTCATCGGAAAATAATTCTTCTAAATGCAGTAACAAAAGAAGAAGGGAACTTTAATTATTATAAAGAAAACATGAGTGCAAGGAAAAAAACAAAAAATAACATTTATTACAAGTTTTTTGATGAAGTAATTAAAAACATACTGCAATGAATAATAGTACAAAACAAGGGGTGTGTAAAGATGAACTGTTCTCTGTATCTCTTGTTGGCTGCCTATCTACTCTCTCATCAAGTGACAAAATGTCAGATCACAGGAAATTTTGACATGCAAAGTGGATCTATATGTTCATATAATGTAATGGATTTTGTAGAAGATTCTAAAGTTGGTCTTCGTATCAAGTGCTCTTGTAAAGGGGGTGGTGGTTCCAAACACAAGAAGATTGAGTATTCCTGTGTCTATTTTGGCAATCCTTTCAATTGTTATGAGTATCTAGAAGATAGAGAGCACTTATTTTTCAAGGAAATGGTGAACTACATCAAAGGTACATAATTATGTTGATTATAGTACAACAATTATTTTCTTGTTATGATTCAATTAGACCATGGATCACATGCTTGTATGAATGATGAACTTGATGCTGGTCGAATAACAAATGTCTGCAAAGGACAACAGATCAAATTTAAGAGAACTGAAAAGATAAATGGTGGCGATCCAAGACATTGTGTTAAAGAACAGCACACTGAACTTTAATAATTACATTTTGACATGTTTTGAAGATACTTTAAAAAAAAAAGACAGTGAAAATAGTTTTAAACATTATAAAGCCATCATAATTATAATTGCATTATTGCAGGTGGATATAGAAGATGGAAGCAACAATATAAAGCCATGTTTATTAAACGCTATATAAACTTCAAAAGATTTAAAGTTGGATTGATTTGGCAAATATTGTTTCCGGTTGTGTTTGTGATAATGGGTTTAATGCTAGCAGCAATAATTAATACAGCTTATGATGATGATCCCAAACGAGCAATGACTCTTCCATTATCAGCCCCTTCGAATAATATGACATTGTTTTTTGGTAAGTTCATTCAGTCACCATTACCATTTAGTGTGGAGGTAAGCATAACTATTAATAATATAAGTTGTAATTACATACTGGTTTCCAGGACCTCTCAGATTCTTTATATGGTAGTCCTGATTTATTTGATCTTGCTGATGAAGTAATCAATATTCAAAAAGCTACTGGTTTAGTGAACACTACTGAAGATTGCTGTGAATATCATCATCAACTGCTAGACAAGTTCTGTGCTAAGAGAACAAAGGTATTACTGATCGTCATACGTGATCAAATTAAGTTTTAATCTTCTCGATACAGGGAGAATTGACTAATGCTTGTAAAAATAGAAAGGAATTTGGTTATAGTAAATGCTTAGATCGTTGTTTAAGGTAAACACAATTGATACATTCATATATTTAGTGATTTGTTTCTCATTCCTTCAGTTGTTGTGATTCAAAAAGACATCAACTACCATCATGTAGTAATCCTCGTTATCAACTAATTAGTAGTGTTTCACCATCACCTAATTCATCTGATTTCTGTCCTGCTCCTCCAAAACTAGCATATGTTTGTGTACTATAGTATATATAATATATAATGTATCATTATGTCTTTGTAGGATGAATTGATTGAAGACTCAATGGGGCCTTTAGAAAGCATGCTTACCTTCATCAATGAATACTTGTTAAGACTTGCGGAACGTGATGATAGATTTTTTCAGAATGTTCTCGGAGGATTTACTCTTAGTAATATTGAACCAGGATACAGTGTTTGTGGATGTTCTAGTAATATACAATATGATCTTCAACAAGTAGATGCACTCAATACTCTTATTGCTGATGATATGTGTGATAAGACTCCAGTACTACCGCTATATTGTGATGATGATAACAGCTCGTTAGCTATACTAGGGATTGGGGAAGCCATTGTATTACCTGACAGGATCCTCTCACCAAATTTCACATCGTCTTTCTCTTTTGGAAGTGGAAATATACCTGATCAATGTGCAGCTTCTAACAAGATCTTGGCCTCATCAAAATGTAACTTCATGAGAGATCAGCTCACTGCTTCATATTGCCTAGACACTTCTTGTTATAACTGCAGCTGTTACAATCAATCAGTAAATGCATTGTATGGATATATCAATGAGAAGCCTTCACTTACTATATGGTATAACAATCAGGTACATATATTATTAAACAATTAAGATAATGCTGCATATATATACTCTTTCTGTTAGCCGTATCATGTTTCACCAGCTCTTCTATCTGTATTTCACAATGTAATTCTTCGAAACCATTCTGAATATATTGATTGGTCAATTACAGTCTATAATCATCCTCTACCTCGTAATCCAGTTAGTAAAGTAGAGACTGCTGAAACGGATGTGGTTACATTTTGTGTTGGACTATTGTCTGTGTTTGGGTTTAGCTTCTTATTAGCCAGTTTTGCTCTATTTCTAGTACAAGAGAAATCATCAAAGGTTTGTTTATAGTTCTTATAATCATAAGTATTATTAATTATTTTACACAGGCCAAACACTTGCAGTTAGTCACTGGTTTATATGTATCAGCATATTGGTTTGCTAACCTCTCATGGGATCTTATCAGTTCATTGTTTCCTATTATTATATCACTAATTACATTTGCTATCTTTCAAATATGGATTCCAGTTTATGCTAATGTACTGAATTTAGTTGCTGTGTTCAGTCTATTCTGTCTTCTTTGTTGGGCTCAAATTCCAGTAATGTATCTCTTCTCACTACCTTTTCATAATGTCTATACAGCATACACAATCCTATTTCTCAGTGTCTTCATGTCTTCATTCACATTTTTAGCGTTGATATATTTGGTTGGTGTAATAGCAGGTTATAGAGAAGTTGCTGAAGTACTTCATTATATATTTTTAATTAATCCTGGATATGGACTAGCATCTGGTCTCTCAGATATGTATCTTAATCAGATTTGGACAGAAACATGCCGTGAGAATGCATTTGCCATGCATATATGTGAGCAGTCGCAGATTCATTATGCTATACATCCTTTTGAACTGAAACGACCTGGTATCGGAATTACTCTAATATATCTGTCAGTTGAAGGAGTTGTTTTTCTATTACTAACTCTGTTAGCTGATCACTGGGAGCATATTCAACAGTTTGTTAAAAGGAAAAGAGGTTTGAATTATCAGAGAATACAAAAGGAAGCACGAACAAAAACACAAGAGATGAAATTATTATCAAGATCAAGACCTAGAAATCATTTTGATCATGGTTTTGTAAGAAGCCACACGGGTTTTCCTTTGAGTCCAACTGATATATCACAAACTGCAGCTGGTCTAACTGGAAAATTAGCAAGATCACTCAGTAAAACTTTGGGTGATTTTTCAGTGAAGGATGAAAGGAAAGAAGTTAAGCATATGATAGACTCACACGATATTCCACATGATTGTACTATAGTGTTGGGATCTCTCTCAAAACATTACAAATCTGACAAATGGAATCAGCTACAACTAGCATGGAAAGACAAGTCCATCAATTCACCAGCTGTTGTAGATATGAACCTTATTGTGAGAGAGAAAGAATGCTTTGGTCTAGCTGGTTATAATGGAGCTGGGAAAACAACTATATTTAAATTATTAACTGGTGATATTCATCCTACAACTGGAATTGCTTTTGTTGCAGGGTTTGACATAAGGTAATGTTAGTTACCTGTGTATATTAGCTATTAATAACCACAACTTAAATTTCATAGCACCAATCTTCGTCACGTGCAACAAAATATTGGATACTGTCCTCAATTTGATGCTCTCATTGAACGTTTAACAGGAAGAGAAATGTTGACAATGTTTGCTAGACTAAGAGGAATACCAGAATCATGTATATCCAGTACTGTTGATGAGAAATTAGAACTTCTCAATCTAAGGCTTCATGCTGATAAACAATGCTGGAAATACAGGTACAATAATGCTAATAGTATTATATTGTATACAATAATTATATTCCAATATAGTGGAGGGAATAGACGTAAATTGAGTGCAGCAATAGCTTTAATAGGAGAACCTAAAGTGATTCTAATGGATGAACCAACAACAGGAATGGATATACAAACTAAAAAAGCATTTATTCATACTCTACGTAAAATAGTCCAGCAAGAGAAAAGAAGTATAGTTATTACATCACATAGGTAAGTATGTATTTTATAACTGGTGTGTGTTAATAGATTATTATATATACAGTATGAGTGAGTGTGAAGCATTGTGCAACAGAATTGGAATTATGATTAAAGGAGAATTTAGATGTTTGGGATCAACAGAAGAATTGAAAGCCAAGTGAATGTCATATTATATGTATATGTGTAGTTTTAATAATTTATTATTTAACAGATATGGTGAAGAGGAGACTAAATTAACTATTCGAGTTGAGAATTATGATTCTTTAAACTGTACTCCCCCTGATAATGATGTCACATCTTCTGAGGCTGTAAATACTCATCTACCTCGTGCCAGAAATGCATACTCTCGTTTACAAAGTTTAGGAAGATTTGTTAGTAGAAGTTTTGGTGGTCATCAATTATTAGATGCAGTACTGGAAGATGATGATGTAGATAATGAAGAATTTGATGGTGACAGTGAAGAAGAACAGGAAGAATGTGAAAATAAATATCTCCAAAGAGTGTGTGATAAAATACAAGAAAAGTTTAGAGTATTTAAAGGAATTACAAAGATCAGTTGTGAATATGATGAAGTCATTTATAAACTACCAAAGCTTGAAGTGCCACTCTCAATGATATTTGACTTGATGGAGAAAATGAAATCTGATCCATCATTTCACATTGTAAACTACAGTGTAAGCCAATCTACATTAGAACAAGTGAGTATAGTAATCTAAAATCAAATATAATTATAATCGTTAAAACTATTTTGTAGGTATATGGGCATTTTATCAGAGAACAAGAAGAAGAAGATGCTAAAGAACTTTAAAAAGATATTTTATAATGCATAACTTTAATCTGCTGTCACAGTACTATTTTTTTAAATATAACCATGCAGTACAATATAATATACATCCCACTGCGCATGCGCAAATTGGATTCTTTATGAGCCCCACCCCTATTTCGCATCTGCAGAAGCAATGGCAGTGCAACTTGAAAGAGAAGATGTTGAAGATGAGGATCAAACGTCATCAAATAAAGGACCACTACCAATAGTGAAAGTGCGAAATCAACCTATTCAATCCCCAGAATATCTAAAAGGCGTTGTAACTGGTCGCACACAGCAAGTATTTACCTGTGACCAGCAGCAGAGGGAATTTGTTTGGAAAACGAACTATAACAGGTTATATTTGCTACTACACATCAAATTGTATTGCTTGTATCAAAATTATTCTTGTAGACGACAGAGTCAGCTAGGTGATGGAGGTTTTCATGGTTCATTGGGACACAAGTATTGTGAAGTTGGTGATGTTATATTAGACGATAAACATCTTATCCTGCAGGCTTTAGGACAAGTGTGGTTATATTTATTAATTGTGATATGTTTTAATTATCCATAGTAATTTTTAGAGCAAAAAGATTACAAATCATGCAGAACCGAATGATAAAAAAACAGAACAGCATTGTAGTAAAGTTCCTCCACCAGTTTTAAGAACTCGAACCCCTACACAGTTTCCAGATCAGTTAATATATCTATCAAATGAAGTATGTAGATCAACGTGAGTGGTATGACAAATCTATTATTGTTTTTTATAAAGAGAGTAATGTATATACTTTTGTTTCTCGCAGTGATCAACTTGAGCTTGTAAGGAAAGGACATGGATTATTTTTCATGATGAAACAAGAGGAAGAAATGAAGGTAGAGTACAGTTTTGATATGAAATATAAACAAGTGATTATGTATGTATAGAAAATGGAGACAGAAAGCAAAGCTCACGTTGAAGATACTCTTGAATGCCAACAAGCAACAGCAGCAAGTGATATTAATGAGTAATAATTATTTGGATTGAGATAATAATTACTAAGAAAGGAATTGTAATTTATAGGATAACTACAGATACTCATAGCAATCATGAAAATGAAGAGGAACATATTACAAGTGAAATGTATTGTTATTAACTTTATATAATTATATAATTATATAAATTGTATTAATAGAAAGCAATCATATCGTCAGCTGTGTGTCATACAGTGGATTCTGGATTGTATGACTCTAGAATCACCACATTTTATGCCTCCTTTACCAACTTATTGGAAAATTGATAAGTAAGACAACATCACATGATTATCACACGATATTACTATTCCAATACAGACCTTCACTTAGTTTTCAACGAAGAGTATATGAGAAACAGCAATTACTATTAAAACAGTGGGACCAGTTACAACCAATTCCTGAATCAAATGATGTGAAGAAGAAAGATGATTTTAATAGAATAAAACCTTCTTCAAAACTTGAAAAAGAAATTGAAGAAGAAAAGCGCTTAAGAAAACAGAAGAAATTAACAGTAATATAGTATGATTACAATTAGTTGTAAAATAACAATAATTTCTATTATTAGCCTGAACAGTTTGAGAAGCTAAAAGTAGTGGTTGAAGAGGAACTGAACAGTTCAAAAAAAAAGGCAAGACTCAAAATGAAGAAGTTAATGGAGCAGGTACAATATACTTACTCTAATACATGCATATGTACTATAGAATATACAGTCCTCTAGATATCAAACTCCACAAGTCACTGTACAATCTCATAAACTACCTCAAGCAACAATGGATGTAGAGAATTCAAAAAAGGTATTCTCCGATGTTGATGAAAATAGAGGTATGATTGTTCACGAGCAGTTATCAGTTATGTCAAGGTAAGATTCATTAAGTAATAATTATTCTTAATTGTGTGTACATCACAAATAGAGATCGTCATGATGCATTAGAACAACGATTTTCATCACTTCAAATTTCTGGGAATATGTGGAAAGACATTGGAAATATGAGGAAAGGAGTTGAAATAGAATCTACTACAATGGCACATAATAAATTAATGATGAACTATGATTGGTACATGCATACAAATTCATTAATCATTATTTCATTACTCTTCTATTAGGATATCTGAACTCAAAACGTTTCTTCCTCAATCTGTTTTTAACGACAGATATTGCATGAAGATATTACATCATTTAACTAATTTACAAGATCACATGAAAAGTGTTGGTCCAAAAGTAATGTCTCAAGAAAAGCTACTACTTGTGTTAGGCAGTCTGTATCCATGGCAACTTGCATCTCCAGATATATCATCGGCAATTGAGGTAATGCTTAATCATTTTAACAATTTAATTTCATATTTACTATCTCATTTCAGTTTATAATAAGAAGTATAATATATATAGTCCCAGAAGACTATCACAAATGGTTGGAGTATCACGCAAATGAATTCAATGCAGTGTAAATACTTCGTTAAAGAAATCTGTTACAAAATCTTTTACTAAACCTCTCTCTGGTATTTTCCCTGCCATACCATATACACCAGCACTTCCTTTTTTGCCCAAAATAGGATTTTTCTAAATTGAATTTATTTTTTATTACTTTTTGAGTAAAATGTGAAAGAAATTACCTGTACGATTGTTACTGCAGTTTTCAAATCAGCAATGAAGTCATTTGCAACCTAATAGTATAAAAGTAGCATTCAACTTCCATATATGGTAATAATTATGTTAATGACCTCAATAGTATGAGATGGTAATACTGTGCAATGAATAGACTGAGATCCTCTTTCTATCTTCCAGTCTAAGAGAATATAATTATCACAACAAATGATATTATATAATTATTATTACCTTTCTCTTCCATTTGATCAGCTACTGCAAATATATTTATATATTCAGAAGTGAATGCAAACGCTGTCATATTTGGTGATCCACAAACTATTAGCTCCTGTAATAACAATAATAATTAATGCACTATCAATATGTAGATTACTAACAGGTATATCTCTGATCCCTTGTATCATATGTTGTGTAACATTCATCAGTAACCTAGCAACATCCATATAACCATCCTGTCCTAATAACATCATGGCTGCCCATGATGCAGCTAAGTTGCCTCCTGGTCTTGTTCCCGCCATACTAGGTGACCCAAACAGACCACCAGGCCAATCAACGTATGAAAATAACTGATAACGTCTAATATCAGAAGAACGATACAACACTACACTTGTACCCTGTAATTAATATAAATAATTATATAACTTAATTATGATAATAACAATTAACCTTAGGACCTAATCCATATTTATGGATATCAGCTGACATTGAAGTCACACCTTTGAGACGAAAATCAAACTGTGGAATTGGATAACCGCACTTCTCAACCCTGTATATTGAATGTACAATTACAATACTATGATAAAGATAGTTTTGTTACCATGGCAACATGAAACCACCAAAGCATGCATCTACATGAAATGGAAGTTTTCTTTTTTCAGCAATACAAGAGATCTCCATTATTGGATCAATAATTCCATGACAATACTCTGGAGCTGATCCCAATAATAAAATAGTATTGATTGTAATAGCCTATATATATATATATGTAGTGAAGTATACTGTGACAATGTTAACTTTGCACTGAACTTTTTCATAAGCTTTCATGTCAAGTTTATAGTCCTTAATTGGTACATGAATAATACTGATATCAAAATATTGAGCAGCTTTTTCAAACGCTGGATGAATAGTAATTGGAGCAACCTGTTAGTATGGTGTTAAATCATATTGTAGATCATAATTATATATATATACCACTTCAGGATGGGTAATTTGAGGAAATAAGTCCCTCGCTCTATCTCGATATGTTTTCATTGCCATTAAAATACTTTCTGTACCACCACTAGTAATATTACCTACAACTCCATCTTCTCCATGTAACATCCATGCTGTCATAGCAACCAATTCCACTTCAAATTGTCGTAAACTTGGAAAGACCAATGGATTCAATGCATTTTCATGCATGAAAGAATGAAAAAACATGTTTACAACAGACAACTTGGTGTCTTCAACTAATAAGAGATGTGATATTAATAGTTAATAATTAGTGTAATAAATACTAATAATAGTAACCTGATTCATCTGCACTGAACATATCAAATGCTTTCTGTATTGTTTTAAATCTGACATCATTTAGTGTATAAACATATGCAAAACCCTTCCCAGTGTGTGGATCAAATTCAACAGACTTTCTCCTTTTTAGTTCTGTGATTAGCTGATCTGATGTTAATCCTATAAAACAAGTATGACATACTTACAAACAATATCTGATTATGGACTTACCTTTTTCTGGTAAAGGTTTTACCAGACTCTGTCCCTCACCTCCTAATCCAACTTGTTTTAGAAATCCATGTACTTCTTTCTTCAGATACCAACCAACAAGAGATTTGAGAGCAGGAAGTTGAAGTAAAAATTGACAGAGAGTTTTAATTAACTCTTGAAATCCTTTATTAATAAGAATATTAACAGCAACAAGAAGAACAAGTGTAACAATAATATCTTTGACACACTGTATGATCAAAGTAACAGACATATTTGTTTGTATAGTAAACTATATTCATTGATGAAGAAGGAGTGATTTCACACATACACACACACACACACAGATTATAGTGCAATTATAAGTCATCCAGTAGTGGTTCACGTAGCTTTACATTATTTTCAACATCATCTTTATCGGGAGGTTGTGTCACCTGACTGTCACCTGAATTCTCTCGATCTTGTGTCTTTTCATCAGTTGAACGTTCCTCCTCTCCATTTTGTCCAAACTCAGGCAATGTAATTTCTTCATTTTGTTGGATTACCATTTTCGTTTTAGCTTTGTGCCTAAAACAGTAATATCATATAATCACATGTGTACATAAGAAGTCACATGATACTCACATGACATATATTCCAATCTTCCAACAGATATAACCCACACAATAAGCATATGGTAAAAATACCAAAATATAGGCAAAAGCAGCTGGGACTTGATCAGAAGAGGGATCTAGAAATGCCCCTGTAATCATCAGTAAATCAAGTAATAGAATTGCTTCTATAATATTAATAGCCTCCTTCTCATATGGTTTAACAAATAAATGAACAATCAATACTACTAGTGCTGCTAAACTCATGAAAAACTAAAGAATTAAAATAGAAAATGAGCAGTAATTAATTAAATGATAATGTGGCTTACCAATACTAATGAAGGACGAAACAATACTACAAAAAATGATATCACTACAAATGGAAGACGACGACCAACATCCCATCCACCCCACCAGCGATGTTTACTCTTTAATCCATCAGTTAGTGCATCAGAATATGCCTGGAAATACTAATTAGTAGGTGTGGTTAATTAATAATCAATGAATATTAATTATACATTACCTGTGGTCTTTTAAAACATACGAATGAAACAAAGAAAGGAAGAGGGGCAACAAATAGAATAACAGTCAGTAATGCAAGAACAAAGAAGAAACCGAAATATGGTGTCCAACACTGTACAGATCCATCATACTGAAATACCTTTAAAATAATTAATAATTTAATGAATAATTAATTACCTTACTATAACTTACAAATCCTAGATCTGTCTGAACACAGCTTAGAAAAATGAAACTAGTATCGGCAATATATTTATACACAAATATAGACAATGTAGTGATCCCTTTCAGAGCTGAATGTCGAGCAAACTGCTTTATAAATCTAGCACTATAATTATAACAATATAAATTAATTAATTAATTAATCATAGGGACATACCCAATTATAAATCCAATTATTGTAGTAAATATTATAAGAGGAGGTATATATCCAAGCAAAGCTATATATTCAGCCCCTACACCTTTAGCTATACAAAATGGAATAGGATTACTGAATCCTAATACATTAAGTATCACAGCTATCTCCTGTAATGATAATATAATAATAATATCATTTATTAATACATTAATATATACTAACATCGATATCACCTGAAGACTTTTTTACTACACTATATGGACGATATACAAGCCCAATCACCTGTAATTATAATAATATAATAGTTAATTATGTTTAGTTTTAGCAATGAACTTGCTTGTATATAAAATATGAAAGCTTTAAGTTCATTAGGAATAGGGACATTAAACCAGAGGATTAAAAAACATATGATAAACACACCAACACCTACAGAGATAAAGAAATATAATAATAATAATAATAATAATAATAATAATAAATATAACTAACATGAAAATAATATGAACAGAACTAGACCAGTAGTACAATCATTAGCTTCACTACATCTTTGTAAGTCCATAGTTACTATATAATCATCTTGACATTGACCACATAATGGACCTTTTAAAAAGAATATTATTAATTAAACCACACCCATTTTAATTATAAACCTTGTCTTCCAGTAGTACACTGTATATCACTATTATCAAACTGAAATAGACAGCCTGGTAGACGTCCTTGTTGTTCACAATTAATATATCCAGGTAATACTCGGGCTACTATTAATGTTTCATTATCATCATCACGAACTCCACCCCAAATACCCTCCTGTAATTATATAACAGTAATTAAACAATATGTGATTATTAAGAGGTTGCATACTCTGAGATATATGTATCTATTATCATCATCACATCTCAATATCTCATCTTTACTAGTATCACAAATACACAACCTTTCATCTTCATCTTCATCTTTAGTATATCCAGGATGACATGAATGAACTTCTAACTCTAAACTACTAGTGAAACCCTATAAGAAAAAAAATGGATATTGGTAACAGGAGAGAGATAGTTACTATGGCAACATACCAAAGTCTTTAGTAAAGAGAAGTGTAATGATAATGTATTATTAGTGTCTGGAACATCATAAAAATATGTGTCACTATTAGCTGACAATGCATCTAATGTCTGTGAAATATAATATTATAGTCACATGATAGTCACATGACTGATGAATTAGTCACATGCAGACATAGGGTAATAGATAATAGTAATAGTAATACTAATAATAATTTATAAGGTGATAGTAATTACATTGCAATGTCTGGGCCCCAGATTCGAGGTGAATATACAGTGTAGTCACATGACTACAGTCACATGACTTATAATCAGATGACTTATGAATTATAGGTAAATTATAATCAGATGACTGGTGAATTACAGTAGATGAATATGGCCACAAGACAGGTGAATTGTAGTCAGTCACATGAGCAGCGGTTTACAGTCACATGACAATGAAATTAACTAACAGTATCTTGGTTTGGAGCCTCCAGTGCCCAGACAGCTTCTCTAGAATTGTTAAGCTGATCTGTTGCATATATTGTAATGGCAAGTTTCTCTCCAGGTTGAACAAGAGAATACTAATAATAATAATAATAATAATAATAATAATAATAATAATAATAATAGTAATAACAGCAGGGTCATACCTCAACAGTAGGGTTAATACGAAGTGGAGCAGTAGCCAGTTCTGGATCTTCAACATTACTTTCTAAACCCTCAACCTCTAGGCTGTTACCCTAATTCATTAATATATTAATTATAATATTGAATGTAATTATTAATTACCTCATAATGAAAGGGTTGTGTCTCATTTATGGAAGGTGGAAATCTAAATATTAATAAATCCTCCATATCAGTGTAGTCATTACCAAGCCAACTACATCTCTGCATATCGCTAGCATATATAGCAGCTCCACTTAATCTAGCTGTGTTATTAATAAAACTAATTGATACCTCCTCCTGTAGGAAAAAACAATTACAAATGGATCGTTAATTATTGTAATAAAAGTATTTAATTAGGGAGCTAACCCATTTTTGAGGAGGAATATCATTTCCTGAATTATCGTTGTATTGTAAAAAACACAATCTATTGAATATATCTATCACAAATCTGATTGGTGGAAATTCCACATAAATCCCGCCCCCTGATTCAGCAGCATAATTATTAATAAAAGTCATATTGACTCCAGGATGAACTTCAAGCTATAGAGAGACAATAAATAGATTATTAATTAAAGGACTATGCCTACCAAACATCGGTCATCCATCATAATACCACCACCAAACACAGCAACATTACTATCAAATAACATTGTACCCTCTGCAGACATTCGAGTATTTAATAACATGATACCACCTCCAATATTTCCTATAAATAGATTCTCTCCTGTGAACTCAGTCGGAAACCTAAATGCGGCTATAGCACTGGTATCCTGATTTTTGAGATCAATAGAAG
Organism: Petrosia ficiformis; assembly: GCA_947044365.1. Taxonomy (NCBI): domain Eukaryota; kingdom Metazoa; phylum Porifera; class Demospongiae; order Haplosclerida; family Petrosiidae; genus Petrosia; species Petrosia ficiformis. Next base: position 8,075,694 of record OX345641.1, on the reverse strand, counting down.
TATTGTTTGTGAAAATACTGAAACAAAATGTATATATGATTATATAGTTATATATATGTTTATACTGTTGACATACCAATTATGAAACTTGACTGGAAATCCCACCTGATCAACATGTACTAAAGAGAATAGTCCAACACCAGTACCTTCATTGATAGCTTTATTACAACTAAAATTGCATTTTGAAAACTGCATTTCATCTGGTCGTTCAGTGCTACTCAAGTCACTATCATATAATGCCATACTCACACCACCACCAGCACTGCCTTCATTGTTAGAGAAGTCACATGATTCAATTATAAACATGTTATTATATGTATAATTAAATGAGTTGATACTGATGGCTCCACCAGCTGCATCATCAACAATATTACTATCAAATTGATTATTTATAAAACGAAATGTATTGCTATCCGATCCATCAGAATACGACACATACACAGCACCTCCATCAATCTGAGCACGGTTACCATAGAAACGAGAATTACTAATAGTGAATTCAGCATTAACAGTACCACTTAATCTTATTAAAATAGAACCTCCATGACCGTTCTGTTTGAGAAGGACAGGCCTGGTGTCATTGTTAAGGTTTCTACTAGCTTCATTATGCTGAAACGTACAATTATCAATCAATACTTTAGCAGAATGCTTTTGAGTGAATATTGTAATACCTCCGCTAGTCTGGACTATACCGTAAAGATCTTCAATTGTAGTCTCATTATCATCAAATGTTGCTGTAGCATTATTCCTGTTATATTCAAATACTGTGTTTATGATATTTATACTATCAGTAAATCGAAATTGAAGACCGGCTCCTGAATTATTCCTGTTAATTAATTAATTAAATTATTATAATTAAATATATAATTAACTAACCTGAATATACATCCATTAAATTCAATATTTGAACAACCATAAATGAAGACATTTGATGGCACAGGACCACACCCTTCAAATATTACACCAGAAAACTGTAATCCATCAACTTCACACACAAATATATTATCAAAATTTCCAATTTGATAATTAGGAAATGTTACACATCTTATAATAGGCACAGCTCCAGCCTCGGGCTCAATAGTGATATTATCGGAACCTATTATTAACAACCGATTGGTTAACTGATGTATTCCATCACTCAGTAGGATCTTGATATTAGTCAAATTAAGACTGTTCTCTGTACAGTTATTAGCACGAATTGTTAGATTTTTATTTCCCAATATAGCATAATTCAATGTACGACAAGGTCTATCCCATGATGTGAGTCCAAACAATGTAAGATCTATAGCAGACATACATTGATTATCATCTCCTTCATTTGGATCCACTGACACTGTGATTAATTCCTGAGATATGCAGGAATTTACAAGACAGAAGAGAAGACATATAATAAAGAACATCTCTCTGCTGTATCTATCTATGGCAGTGTACTATTAACCTTAGGTCACACGACTTACACATAATAACTAATTAATATTCATGATTAGTAATAAATAAATTATTATATTTTTGAATAAAACAACAATTTATTACATAATGAAAAATATTAATACATATATAAAGTGTAAGAAGAGAAACAATACAAAAAATAATATTTAACTGAAATATTGATTTTATAATTATCTGATGACATCCAATCTGATTGGTTGCTTGGTAAAAGCAGTAGAGAATTATACAGGATTATAAGGAGAGGTAACAGGAGATGATTTATGATCAGTTAATAATTCTTTACTTGGAGCTTCATGTAATGGAAATACGTTATCACAATTATCTACAATGAAACTACTACGATTAGTATAGTATCCATTCTTTCTTGGTTCCATGCTTTTAGGTTTTCCATCAGACCCAACAGGTTGGAGTCTTCGTCTTGGTTCGGTTTGAACAATAGAGGAAGGTTTATCATGGCCATTAATGTGTTGAGGGAGAGTGTGAGTGTGATAATGTGATGATGTGCCTGTTGAAGAGGATGAGGTTATGTGTAGTGCTCTAGGAGTAGCTCGAGGACGACTATGAAAACCCTATTAATTTAATGAAGTTAAGAGTATAAATATCATGTCATATCATAAGTACCTCTTGAATCCAGGCATGTTGTAGTCCTTCTTCAGCAGTCATTCTTTCTTTAGGATTCCATATTAAACATCTTCTGATAAAGTCAAGAAACAATATATCGTGTGTTTTAATAGCTGATGAAAGATCTTTACTCCCTGGTCTTCTCTTCTTCCCTTTACTATTTGTAGTACAACGAGGATTACCACGAGAATCTAAAGAGTGTAATTATAATAACATTATGAGAGATGGTTCATTATGAGGGGCTGGTCAATATATGGGTGAGGAGGTGTGGTCAATAAAATACAAATGTGGGTGTGTCTGTTTATAATGAGGGGTGTGGTCAATATAATACAAATGTGGGTGTGTCTGTTTAGGAGGGGGTGTGGTCAATATAATACAAATGTGGGTGTGTCTGTTTACGAGGGGTGTGGTCAATATAATACAAATGTAGGTGCATCTATAATTAAGAGGGCTGATTAATTTATATTAGTAGAGACATATATTAATGAATAGTCAATTAATTAATAAGGGAGTGTGGTCAATAATAAAGGGGTGATCAATTAATTAATATGCGATCTTTGATAATTAACTCACGAACCAAAGAATAGTTTTTTTCTCTGTGCCTCATCAAGTAGAGATGATTCTGGTAATCCAAATATTTCCATTATACATGCTAACTGTTCCACTTCATTTTCTCCAGGGAATAATGGATAGCCAGTATATAGCTCAGCTAATATACATCCCAAAGACCACATATCAATAGCCATACTGTATGGCAAACCCAGTATTACCTGTAAAATATCTTATATAATAATGTAACCATGGTAACAAAACCACACCCACCTCCGGTGATCTGTAGAATCTTGATTGTATGTATGTATATACTCGCTGATGTTCATAACAGCTTGAACCAAAATCAATTACTTTAATTGAGCTTTGTCCACGTAAACGTAACAGTATATTTTCCTATATAAATTATAATATTATTTCCCATAATATTCCCACTGTACTGATAATTAGAAACAAAACATTATTCTTAAAATTTAGACATTACTTTTTGATAGTACATAATGTATTGATAATTAGAGTTCTTACCGGTTTAAGGTCACAGTGTATAATACGTTCATGACACAATATTTTTAGGCATTGTAAAAGGGAAAATCCAAAACGACGTATTAATGAAATACTGAAGCCTTGGAAATTGTTTTTCTTAATTAATTCGTATAAGTTCATCCTATTATAGTAGGGAAATAACGTCACATGAATATCACATGACAATCATGTAATACTCACCCCATTAACTCAAATGTTATACACAAGTGATTTCTGAAGTAAAAATAGTCAAACATGTGAATAATATTGTATTGATTATCACGATCCTGTGAGAAAGAAATTATTTCATTGATTTAATTAGAATATTCACTTAATTAGAAAAGTTACTTTTTTCCTCAATGAGTCGAGTATCTTTACTTCAACAAGTGCTTGATGATGAAATCGTTTCTTATTTCTAATTATCTTCACAGCTACTGACTGGTTCGTTTTGTGATCAAAGGCCTTATTAACAATAATTATTAATTAATAATACATTCCAAACCACACCCACACACCTTAATTACTTGCCCAAACGATCCTTTACCAATAATCTCCTTTATTTCATATCGATATGCGATATGATCATGTAAAACTTTAATATAGCTACCATTTTCATCATCATATCCACAGTTCTGTGATCCACCTGGTACACCTTCAATCTTCTTTGATTCAGATCCTAAAAACCATATTTCCGGAAATTCTAAAATCTCTTTACGTTCATATCCAGTTAATTTATGACTAAATTCTCTCAAGGTATCATGAGGTGTCATTGGTAGACGAGTTCCATGTGGAGTTCTACGTGTTCTCGGAACAGCTAAAGGTTCGCTATCAACCTCACTACATCAATAATATATTAGTAATTAGAGAAATGGAATTTAATTAATGAATACCTATCAGATCTGAGCGATGTTGTCCTATACAGCCTTCCAGTAGGTCTGTTATCGGGATAATGTACAACACCTGATGTATGCTGAAATATAATAGTATGATCTGTGAATACTGGCAGTATTAATCACATGACAGCATGTATAGATCACATGATCATAACAGATATTAGTCGCATGATCATATGTAAGAATCGGATGACAAAGTATGAAATACATTGTCATCAGTATGATCGACTCACATGATTGAGGAAAAATTCACATGATCATGAGTAAATATCACACGTTTATCCTATGATCACTACACATATTCATCAATAATTGTTATGAATCACATGACATTCACATGATCATAGGTATGATTCAAATGGTTACAGAGTATGAATCAGGAATTAAAAATACAACATTTAGAAATGTGAAGAATGTTCATATTACTACAACTCCATAGTAATTATTATGTTATCATCTATCTATCTATCTATCTATATATCTATCTATTTATCTATTTATCTATCTATATATCTATCCATCTAATGGTTAATTCTTCATATAAGGGCTCATGATATAGTAAAAGATTGACCTATATATACTAATATGAAAACAATTTCCAATTTTATTATTAGAATAAAAATGTTAATAGATAGATAAACACATTTATATACATACATACATATATACAGATACATCAACAGACAGATAGATAGATATTATACTGTATTAGTAATACATCCATTTATCTATATCAGCAGTATTAATAGATAATAAATACAATATTAATAGACACATTAGATTATATTACCAGTGGTAGTACTGAATGTGGAACTGTTTGTCCATTAATTCTGGTATGTGTAATATCAGGTCCACTTCCAGAAGAGGATACATGAGATCGGGAACTAATAATACGTCCACTCATTACTACTTCTGACCAATCAAATCACCTTATATTTTCACTGACCAATCAGAACAAAAAATAGAAGACTCTCTTTAACAACTTAACTAAAATGACATTTCCTAAACTCATATTCTCTATTAAACACACACTTACTCTCTCTCCTCTCTCTATATATCTCTTTACAAATATAAGTGGGAGATTCATATGGTATGTGTGTTTATATGTACAATATGGCTTCTATTATATGACAAAAACCACTTCAATATACCATGACACTTGACCACAAATATGTCACTAATACGATTACATGAAATCTGATTGGTCAATTAAACATCTATCACATGACAAAATAAATTGTTTACTACAAGTCATACCTAATACTACAATTTGATTGGTCAGTTGTGAGGCTACTATTGGCTATCAAATAGCAGTTAATTACACATCGTAAAAATGTTTTACTACACTACTCAATTCAATTAGTAGTCATCATGTGATCATCACATGATCTTACCATTTTATTAGGTGATGGCCTGGGAATCAGAGAGGTGGATGGTTTAACACGAGGGATTAAAGAAGGAGAAGGATGTGGTTTTGATAATGGAGGTAGAGGATCGTGTGTATCACTATATATATCCCTGAGGGGGTGTGTGATATAAAATGGGTGTGGTCAATTAATTAAAGAGCTGTGGTATACTTACAATTGATATCTTTCAGGTCTTGTATCTGTTAAATATGGTAATGTTGGTACTGTACCACTCCTCTGTGTGATGAGAAAAACATGTGACTATCACATGACAAAATGACAGTTTATACTAAATACATTGTACATTATAAAATGATTATTAAGGGATGAATATACAGACATCGACTGACAAAGAGACAAATATACTATTATATACTTACATCTCTGGATTCATAATGGTGATATGTACGTCTGTGTTTACTAGTTCCTATTGGAGGAGGTAATGACGTACCTCCATTACCAGAAGAGGTAGAATGACGTGATCGACCAATAGAATGAATCTGCAATGACTAACACAAATATAAATATGTATTTATTAATACACACTTATATATATACATACATACATACATACATACATACATACGTACGTACGTACATACATACATACATACATACATACATAATACATATATACATAAATACATGCATACATACATACAAATGTACATATATACATGTGTACATACATATATACAAATGTACATAGTACATACATACATATATAGATAATACATATACACACATACATATAATTGTATAATTTAATTAGACACAAAAATAAATGTATTATTAATTATAGTTACTCACAGGTTGAAAGGGAGAATGTTCTGTGCCTACACTACTAGTTAACTGAGCCTTTACTGAGCTACTTCCATCACTATGACAACCAAATATTAAGGCGTTACTCTACACTATACATACATGTGTAACTGTAACTTACCCTAGTGATAATGTACTCCCAGCTTTACGAATGTAACCCTATTAATATAATATTATATGACTTCAAATATATTCATCTATCTATCTTCTATCTATGACATATTTAAAATCTCACAGTTTCAAAATAATGTTTTCTGCTCTTTATAGATGGCAATACAGTACTATGTTTAGAACGATCTCTTGTGGTCCTATAAAAATACATATATACATACATACATACATATATATATATATATATATATATATATATATATATATTATGGTTAAACAATTATTCAATGATATCATCAGATCATAATTAAAATAACAATCATTTATAATTAATATATGCCGTTGATACCATAGAAAACTAACACCAACAAATATAGTTTCATTTTGTGATCTGACTGAAGTCACTATTACCTCATAATAGTAAATACGTTGTATTCACAAGAAGTACTAATTTAATAATTGGCTAAGCTTACGTACATACACATGTACATATACATACACATGTACATAAACAAACAAGTATATACATGTACATACACACACATGTACATGTACACATACATGTACACACACATGTACACACACATGTACATGTACATACACACATGTACATGTACATACACACGTTTATACAGCTTATGAAAGAAATATGTTCACACACAATATAGTATAGTATATAAGGCGTTATTACAATAATTAACAGCTCAGCATTATATTAAACACATAATAATATATTATAATAGAAAGATCAAAGAATTAGTAATTCTAATATTAATAATCAGCTGCGTATATTAAACACCACACATAGACACACACCTTAAACATATCCAGGAATAATGAAAATGTGTATTTAGAAAACATTTCATATTATTTCATGACATCGAAAAACTATTTTTTTATAATTACTGATGTCACTATAAAAGACTCCATTTTATATATTTATATTATATATATACACAACATATGAATATACATACATAAATAACATAATGTATGTATATTATATATATATATATATAATATTACATGTTACTAATTATATGGGTAATGATTATATACTTCATTAATTTGTGTACACACAAACACACACACATATATAGTAATGTAATATAATTATACATGTGTACATAATTATAATATATTATACAATCATAATAATTATATATATATATATATATATATATATATATTTAATTGATGATAATTATATAATATAATATTATATTATAATATGTAACTTACCTTGGTGTTCTGTCCATATCAACAGCCATTAATAGTAAGATCACACTTTATACAGTATAAAGAAACAAGATCAACATCAAAATACTGTTAATAAAGAAACAGGAAAACTAAAATACAAGTGTATGTATTATGACGATTGTTTCATCCCACAAGATAAAGCCACACCCATTAAAATATGAGTGTACGTGTGGTTACAGGTGTGGCGTACGTAGGTGTGGTTATGGGCGTGGCGTAGGCGAGTTAAGGGTGTGGTTTGGTGTTATTAAATGTGGGTGTGGCTTAGGTGTGGTTATAGGTGTGGTTGCTAAATGATAAATCATGTCTTTAAATGAGAAAGGAAAAGATTTGATATACCAGTATAGAACAATATCTGCTAAACTAAAGAAGTGAGACTAACATGATAAATATATTATGATACATACATGCACTTCCACTCATAACAAAACAACATAACATATATATATATATATATATATAATATATATAATATATATATATATATATATAATTTATATATATATGTTTCATTTTCCGATAACTCCCAGATTTCACTTTCCTCATTTAGTGTTATATATTATCATGTTTTCTGATATTAAATGTTTTATTATTTTGTTTCAGACGATTTATGAAAAAGCCAAATGCTAGGGAAGCCAGTGAAGAATATGGTATGCGACTAATTTAAGAGTGGATGGATAGATCCTCATTCCTGTAAACCCATAATAGCAGTTTGGGGTTATTAGTCTTGGGTGGAAACTAGGAATTAATTTTTGGAATTATCATAATATTTTTTAAATTCAGGTAAACTAGCAAATAGTCTAAAGAATGATGATAATCACGAGTATGCTGGAATATGTTTCACAGCTATGGCTAAGTAAACTCATTTATTAGCAATATAAATATGAAATAGATCACATATTATTTATAGATGTGATCAGTTGACTGGTGATGGTGGGGGTGAAGCCGAGTCTTGGGCTAATGCTGGACGTCAATTTTTCCTTGCTGAGGACCAATTTTATCAAGCTCGTAATGTCAGTTTTGAAGAAATGCTGGAGGCTGGAATTCACTGCTTCTTACTTGCAGTACATGTATGTATATATATATATATATATATATATATATATATATATATATATTACATTACAAGTCATTAACAAGTGGTGTACGTGTATAATAGGTACTTGAATCAAAAGGTGATAATTTATTAGCAGGATCATTTGCTGAAGAAGCTGGTCAACGTTTAGTAAAAATGAAACATTTCTCTCAAGCTTCGATATTTTTCCAGCGAGCTATTGATTTACAACATCAAACAAGTGATTGTAGATTGAGTTGTATGAAAGAACTATTAGGATGTTTGATAGAATTGAGTGAGTTTAATATAGTATTATATTAGATATTAAAAGTTTAACTCTATTTCAGGAGAATATAGCACATCACTGGGTGTATTATCATCAATGATATCAGATATAAACGATAAAACAGGACCGTATTCAACATTACGTAAAGAATGTGAAGAGACACAACTTCTACTCATCCTATTATTAAAGGTTAATTAATTATAATTAATTAATATTCATTAACTTTATCACTACTCCTTTTAGCCTAACAAACGACAACTGTTACCTCCACTTGTGTCACTACTTACACGATATACCAATCGTCCATTATTAGATGATATTACTGATAAAGATCTTCTGTTACATTCATTAGTGGTACGACCCTGAGTAATTAAATAATTATGTTCGTTAGTGGTATACCCCTGAGTAATTAACTAATAATTAATTTATTAGTGGTATACCCCTGAGTAATTAACTAATAATTAATGTATTAGTGGTATACCCCTGAGTAATTAACTAATAATTAATTTATTAGTGGTATACCCCTGAGTAATTAACTAATAATTAATGTATTAGTGGTATACCCCTGAGTAATTAACTAATAATTAATTTATTAGTGGTATACCCCTGAGTAATTAACTAATAATTAATTTACACTTATAGATTTCTATTGATGAGAGAGATTACACATCGATACAAGAAGTTGTTAAAAGACTCCGTCCGTTATTAAATCCAGTTCAACAGAAAATACTACATGTAATGTATGAAGAGAATTCATTACATCATTCATTAAATTAATTATTATTGAAATATAGCGTGTGATGAATAAATTATTATAAAATATAAGAGATATATATGGCTGAATATAAAAATAGTGTCACTTATTAATATTTATTAAGATCATGAGGTATCAGTTAATTGTGAATATAAATTTTGGTCTGGTACAAAAGATTGTATTTCTTTCCAAACAGCATCTCTCCATCCTTCACTCTCAAACTCAAGGTATTCTTGTTCATCGTTATATACAGGTGCGGTAATTTCAAATTCTGGATCAGAATATTCAGAGAGATAAGGATGAGATAATGCTTGCTCAACATCAAATCTTCTCTCTGGATCAACAACTAATAAATTATCCAGTAAGTCAACAGCTTCAGGATCTCTTATGCCTAAAAGATTTCCAAGATCCTTTCGTGGTAGTGCCGGCAAAGACTGGATATATAGTCGAGTTTGTTCACTTGGTAATTTATCAAGCAGTTCTTTATCTGGTGTTCCAATAACTTGAAATATTGCATTTAAATGTTCTAATTGATTTGGAGCTGGAAACAGAGCTGAACCTGTTAATAACTCAGCCATTATACAACCAACCGACCACAAGTCAACTATAGATAAATAGATAAAGATAGATGAATAGATAGACATGTAGATACACTGCAGATCATTAGTAGATAGATAGATAGATAGATTAATGAATAGTAGATAGATAGATAGATTAATGAATAGTAGATAGATAGATAGATAGAAAGATACGAATGAACAGGTAGATAATACAATATTAATTAATGGGTGTGGCTACTAACCTTTCTTATCATAATGTTTCCATTGTAACATAATTTCAGGAGCTCTCCAGTAACGAGTAGCTACATATCCAGTCATATCATCATCACTTGTACGAGCCAAACCAAAATCCAAAATCTATATAATATACAATAATAAGAGATCCTGACTATGTGTGAAGTTTGTAATATTTACTATATTTGATGACACGTAACATACATTCTGTATTCAAGCCATCTTCTACAGGAAGAGAAGGTCACTAGACAGGATAATGACTACCTACTTATTTCTTAGAAGCCAGCTACAGTATGTAAATATTTGGGTACTAACAAGGATATAAATACTAAAGGCAAACATTTGGTCACAAAAGATAATAAATATTTCACTTTCACTACTCTTATGGAGAATCTTGAACTGTTATATAATACATAATTATTTCTTTAATGGATGTTATTGTATGATCTTTCCTCTATCTTGTATTGTACCGGATTAGATATCAGAAGGCATTTGAAAATGTTATATAATTAAATATAAGATTCAAAGAACTATAAATAATAATATAATTGTAATTATTTATATACCTTCAAATCACAGTTTGAATTTATTGCTATATTCTCTGGTTTCAAGTCTCGGTGTATAATACCAGCCGAATGAACATATTTCAATCCACACAATATCTGATATACAAAGCACTTCACATGATCTTCAGATATGATATGACGATGTTTGCTCTGTTGTTCTATAAATAGAGAGATATTATTTTTAAAATGCTAAGTGTGTGCATCCTGATCTGGGAAAATGAATATATTCACTACACTCACATGATCACATTACACCTATATTGGCTTCTACAAACCACACAATATAAATATCATAACTGATGTGTGACAACAATAGTATTATGAATATCACCACATTACTATATTTATGGTATATGAGATGATGTAACTCAATGGGGAATATTCTATGAATAACTAAGTCTGTTCCTGTGTAGGATGTAGGAAAGGATTCAAAATGGATTTTGAAAATGACAGTAGGAAGTTAAAACATACAAATTTGGAGCTGTTGAGTGGGCTTGCCAATTACTATTACTAATAAAGTTGTGCAACACTGAGCATGAAATTTTTTATGATGGTAACTATTCAGTGCTGCATGAATAAGAGAGGTCTATCCCATCTTAGTGTTGTGTAGCAATATATAAACATCTATCGCATACATTGCTTTTGTTACCCTGATGAAGACTAGAGTATCTAGTCAAAATGTTGGTGGTCAAAACCAAACCTTTTGTTGGTAAAAGAGAATATGCCTAACATTGAAAGCCCTCCAGGACTATTTGCTAACTCGTATCTTAGTGTTGTTTGAGGACTCCCAGGTAGACTAACTAGAACCTGATGGGACTTCCTGTCCAAACAAGTAAGTCATTTTCTACCACTAGTTGTTGCATGATCAATTAATTCATGGAATGCAACCCGAACCATAAACAACATTGTTTTACCACCCTAAAATTCCAGTGTCTTAGTGGTGCTGCACCTCAGAACGTTAATTCTTATATTATATCAGGAATTCATAATGACAGAAATCTCTACAGTATAACTATCTTATTACTGGTTTATAATAATATCAGTTCACTCAAATGACTATATATATATATATATATATATATTATAACAATGCTTACCTTTCAATAATCTACTAAGATCAGTTTCCATCAGTTGACTAACTAGGTAAACATCACTGAAATGCTCAAAGTCATTAGCTGGTGTAAAAACATCTAGTAATCCAATGCAGTTGTCTTGTTTGAGAAACTGAAGTATTCGAAGTTCTCGATAAGTTCTTTTAGCCAACAAATGATGATGAAAGGGTTTTGGTATCTTCTTTATAGCAACTTTAATACCGTATTTCGTATCGAATGCTGAACAGACCAAACCATAAGCTCCTGTATAGAAATCCATTGCATATATATATATATATATATATATATATATATATATACTTAGTAAAAGACATTGATTTACCTGAACTTAATGATGTGAGATCTTGATATCTCTCCGGTACAGTCCAAGTTGTAGTACCGATTTCGATTGTATAATAGCCAGCTGCAGGTTCCATAGATTTTGCCATTTCTTTTTCTTCTAAATTTCATCATCAAATGCCTTTTTATAACGATATAGCTAGCTTGTTTCATTGTTGGGTGGAGCTCACTACTCGCATCCGAAAAGCTGCGCATGTGTTGTTACTATAACTACAGTTGTTATGGTAATAAGTACTTTGTGATAAACTATGGATCAAAGAACTACTGCATTGCCTTTCCTACCGGGCAATTCATTCTCTGACCCAACAGTGAGTGATAAAGTATAATGGATTATAATCATTTATAATATAATTCTATTGGCAGAAAAGCAAGTATCATCGTAGTCAAACTTTGAAATATCGTTGCGGATACTCTTTACCTGTTCGTCCAACAGTTGCAATAGGAGGTGATAAGATCACAATTAATCAGTTGACAGAAAATGATTTAGATGAGTTGTCTAATACCAGACCAACACTGACATATGGGAATGTGACTAGACCTGCACAAATACAGTTCATACCAGCTCATGTAGCTTTTGATAAAAAGGTGCATATCTGTATGTATTGCATGCATGCATACTTAGATGTGTGTATGTGCATGCATATAATAATGTGTTTGCTTAACTGTATGAATAACAAATAGCACAATAAATATAACAATCTGAGCACGCACATACTTACAGTGACATACATACATGCATACATACATACATATATACATACATACATACATACATACATACATACATACATATATACATACATACATACATACATATATATATACATACATACATATATATACACATACATACATACATACATACATACATACATACATACATACATACATACATACATACATACATACATATATATATACATATATACATACATACATACATACATTATTACAGGTTTTAAAATTCGATGCATATTTTAAGCAAACAGTTCATGAGAGTCCTCAGGAGTATTATCGTATAACAACTGTTAAAATATTTTATTATCTTGAAGATGACTCCATTGCTGTTGTAGAACCACCTGTAGCCAATAGGTACAACTCATTACCATATATGGTATTTAAAGTAACATCTCTTTTCTTGCTTTAGTGGAATACCTCAAGGTAAACTGATAAAACGCCAACGTTTACCAAAAAACGATCTTGGAGAGTGTTGGCATTGGAAAGATCTTAATATTGGTATTGATGTCTCCATATATGGAAAGATGTTTCATATATACAACTGCGATCAATGGACTAAAGTATGCCATTACATATAATTATCATAATTATACACTAATCATTATTATTGGTGTACAGCCTCATTAAGTAGTCTCTTGAGATATACATGTATTGTCTCAAGAGATTAAAGGGGAAATCATTACATATGATATCATTATCATGATGCAATTATTTATTTGTTGACCATGTAAGGATCTATTGTAATGATAAAATAATACCCTTACAATAGTTATATGGAACTATTATTTCAATAGGAATTCATGAGTAGTGAAGGTATTGAGTTGAACCCACCTGAACCACAGCCACTGGATCCTTATATCCAATCTCGTAATCAACCTTTACATGTATATAAATCACCTTCCACTTATGATAATCTGAAACAGTTTATTGAAATGGATCGTAAAGTACTGAGATTCTACTGTGTATGGGATGATAGAGATAGTATGTTTGGGGAAATAAAACCTTATGTAAGTACATGCATATGTATATACACAATTACACATATATACATGCACATAATATATACATACATACATTCATACTGACAGACATATATATATATATATATATATGTTATATATATATATATATATATATATATATATACATGTATATACGTACAAACATACATACAACATGCATATATACATACGTACATACGTACATACATACGCACATACGTACATACATACATACATACATATATACATACATACGTACATATGTACAAACGTACATACGTACATACATACATTTGTACATACGTACATATGTACATACGTACATACGTACATACGTACATACATACATATATAGATAGTACATACATAGATAGTACATAGATACATATCATAAATAGATTGTTCATTATTATTTGGTTGATGATACTGTTGAAGTACGAGAAGTACATGAGCCTAATGATGGACGTGATCCATTTCCTGTTTTACTGTGTCGACAAAAGTTACCAAAAGACCGTTCAGCTCTTCCTTGTGAGTTTAGTAATAGAAGAAATGGAATTAGAACCTACAATACTTTGTTCTACTACTAACCATTAAGATAATCAATATCATATTAATTATCAACTGGGTGTATGTTATGTAATATAATTAATTTATGTTAAATGTATTACAACACAGCTATATGTTAACACTTTGTGATATTTGTTAATCACATTATTAAAGATATTCTATATAGTATCTAGACTAAATAGTAAAACAAGTTGTGGATTAGATATGAACACTATAGTAATATAAAAATAACACTACTATATAGTGATTATGATGAGACTATTTTATTAATATAAATTATAGGTTAGTCTTACAAAGTGCTGTAGTCAATGTATTGTAGTCATATACATGTACATGTACATGTACAATGTATTCAAGTCGTGTACATGTACATGTACATGTACAATGTATTGTATTCATGTACATGTACATGTACAATGTTTTCTAGTCATCTACATGTACATGTACAATGTATTGTAGTCATATACATGTACATGTACAATGTATTGTATTCATGTACATGTACATGTACAATGTTTTCTAGTCATCTACATGTACATGTACAATGTATTGTAGTCATGTACACATACATGTACAATGTTTTCTAGTAATATACATGTACTGTATTGTAGTCATGTACATACAATGTATTAATGTACAATGTGTATTGTTACAATAGCCACTAAAAAAAGGTTGTGAAATTGCAAGACAAAAATTTGGTTGCTATGATAACACAGTTCCACAGGGGAACTGTGTTATCATACCAACCATATTTTTATCTTGACAAGGGTAGAATTATGAATTTGTAAGAATATCTACATATTATACTACAGATAGCATGGAGTGATAATATTCTTGGCTTTGTCTATATACACTCCCCATAAACTGGAGTCTAAATATAAAATATGTCTTTCTACATTGTCTTTTTATACGTAGCTACATTTCCATCCTGTGTATTTGAAGTATCTGAAGATGAGGTTAGTGAATGGTTGTCACCTAAAGATCTAGGTATCGGAAAAACTATTAATATTAATGAAAGAAAATTCCTTATGTAAGTTCTCCTGTGTCACATGTGTCACTTATTACACACCCTCACAATATAGTTATGATTGTGATGAGTTCACTAGGGAGTACTACAGTACTAATCATAACATTGAACAACCAATTCCTATCTCTATTAGTAAACCATCACCCATACCAGTCAATCAGGTTTGTGATATTCAACATTACGTGTACAATATCTGTTATATAACTACAACATCTATTTATCTACATGTATTTGTCTATCTATCGATCTATATCTATCTATCTATCTATCTACCTTTCTAGTTACATGTATCTATTTAGTATCTATCTCTATCTACCTACTCATTTATCTATTTGTCTGTACATACGTATATATGTACATGTATGTATGTACACATATATATGTATGGATCTATCAGGCTATCAGTATATATGAATATATACATACATGTATTTACATGTATGTACATGTATATACATTTATGTACATGTATTTACATGTATGTACATGTATGTATGTGTATGTACGTGTATGTACGTGTATGTACGTATATGGAATGACTGTAACTGTTAGTCATAAGACTGTCTCCATTGTGCCCACCTTAAACGTGGGTATTTCCGTAAGTACCATTCTTACTTGGCACAATTTATCATGTTGTCATGCTTACAATACTCAGGTGTGGTATGTATTGTTCTATACATAAAACATATATTATGACTATCACTCTACTCAATCTACTGTTAATATGTTTTGAAGACTGAGAATATCCCCTCTATATATTGTACCTATAGACAATACAATAATATTTTCATTAATATCTTTCTATCTATTAACTCATCTATTTATCTATTTATCTGTCTATCTATTTATCTATCTACCTACATATCTATCTACATGTAACTATCTATCTATATATATATATATATATTCGTATAATTATATATAGGATCTACCACCATATAACGGGTTTGGATCTTTTGAAGACAGTAAACAATCTTGTTTATCACTAATCCCTCAACCACCGAAAAAAGATTTTATCAAAATGTTAGAAAATGATGGAAAGATATTGCGATATGCTGCAGTGATGGTATGTACCTACATGTGTTCATATGTACATTGTATGTGTGCATGTATATGCATGCATGAACCATAGGCAGCGGAAACAGGGGGGGCACCAGGGGCACTGTGCCCCCCCTTAAAATTTACTTGAAGCTTGTTTTCATTAACAATTAGTTCAGGTTTGTATTAACAATTAGTTGTGGCCCTCCCTTTCCTAATGAACTTGCTCCACTTATGGCATGAACGTATGTATGTATGTATCATGTATGTATAATACACATATAAATGCATACATAAATACATACATACATGTACATACATACATGTACATACATACATATGTACATACATACATGCATGTACTATGTATGTATATAACTATATATGTACATATGTATGTATGTATTAAGATGTTTATTATAACAGGACTCGCTTCATTCAGCTGATCAGAATAGATGTTTCATTATATCATTTTGGTTATCTGATGATACAATGAGTATATACGAACCATCGCAAAGGTATATACACATAAATATGTGTACATATATTACAAGTACATGCACATATACACAGGTACACACACATACATACACTCACAGACTTGCACAAACACATACATTAGTCATACACTCACAACCACACTTATGTAAACACACACATACATACACACAAATAACACATACAGACATTCATCTACTTATAATTATAAATTGTACAATTATATTCCATAGAAATTCAGGAATTCGTGGTGGACAATTTCTTGAGCGAACAAAAGTTGCTAAACCTGGTAGCTCTACTGATAATCCTGATTTTTACAAACCACAAGATCTGGCTATTGGTTCTAAGATACAAGCATTTAAACATTGTTTCATAATAACTGATGCAGATGAATACGTGCTGAAATACATGAAAGAGAGATCACAAGAGTTCCCAAAGGATATGATCGATGCTCTTGAGAAGAAACACAAAAACTAACATAACTACATGTACTATCATGTGTACATGTACATATTACATTACAGTACATGTCAAACATATACATACATACACACGTACATTCGAAGTACAAGTGCAAAGGTTATGATGTATCATAGATATGTACACAACATAATAATAATATTATTATTTATTATTTTATGGTTAAAGTTCTACTGTTAATATCACTAATCAAATCCAGTGCAGTCTTATTGACTGGATCAATGTTCAAGTCACTACCATCATCTGTGGAAAGTCAAGGAGATAATAATTACATCGTATTACATCACTAATGACTTACTGAATACGATATGGATTTGAGGTTGTGTATTATCACCCCTTATTTCACTAGTCACAATACATTTTGGATTAGTATCTTGTACCTTTGTACAAGTAACTCTCCTTAGAAATTCCCTGATATTTCAATGTACATGAAACTATTGTGTTAGTTTAAAACTACTCCACCTTGTTGATGTAATCCTAGTATCTAATACTGAAAATATAATTGTTATCTTGTTTATCTTAGCCAAAGAAAAACCTCTAATTGCAGCCATGTTTTTTAACCACGCCCAAAGCATTTCGCAATATCACGTGATCCTTCACCCGAAAAAAAATGGCGGTTCACTGACGAAGAGGAGTTTGTATTAAAGACTCTACTGCTCTCTGTATGTCTTCTGAAGCCGCTAGAGGTCACTCTACATTGTCTTAGAAAGATTTTCTGTAGTTCTAACTTCCTAATGATATTAAGATAGTCTTTAGAATTGTGTTATAAGAGATATATCGTATATTGTCAGGTTAGTTTTTGGGTGGGTGTGGACAGTGGGCAGTTTGTTTGTTGTGATGTGAATACATGATTCATACACAACTTTATACTTCAGAAGGTTATTAACACACACTACTTCTCTCCTTTTAGATATTTTTAAACAAATTGTGAATATAATATATAGTATTATACCATAAAGACCTTCCATTTCTATTAATTTATTACACAACGTCGTCATGACAACACATAAGCGAAGAAGAGAAGATGATAGTACATTTGGGTTTGGCCGTTATCCTAAGCGATCTCGGAGAGAGTGTATAGGTCATGAGAGAGACTATCATTCTGTGTCGGTATCATGTTTACAACATGGACGTCGTGATTCAAGAATGAATGGTTTGAAGTCATGTGACCACAATCTATATCACTATTCATTATCTTCAGAGTTGTATGCACGTAATTCTCATTCTACTGGACAAAGATATAGCACTTGTAGTAGTAACACATCTCAGAGGAACAAGAGATTAAGAGGTTATCAAATACCAACAGATGGAAGAGGATATTTTAGAACTAAATTACTTCGTGATGGGTCACCTGTTAATAGTCATAAAAATACGAATAGGGTATGAATATATAATGTAATTAGTTTTAATTGAATGTCTGTCTGCATTTAATATACTCAATAGTATAATCTCACTGGAGCTATATTACGGGTTTATGGTCTAGCTTGTGTGTGTATGTAATCTGTGTACATGATAATATATAGATATATTAATGATTACGCATCCAGTGGAGCTTTATTGATATAAATATAATCGTAATGTACCTGTATTTACGAACAATTATACATACATTAAGTGATACGATTCAATTATTTATATTAGTTATTATTATAATTAATAAATGCAACATATATAGCATCTACCAATATATATTAGTTTCGATTGAAGGTAAGTATTTCACACTTTCATTTATCACATTATAGTGATAATGACAAACTCTTTCTTGAGTGACTCCGTTTTAGCTTCGAATATTTCCGCGTATCTCGTAACCTCGTGGGTTGCACGAAAACAATAATTTCCTTTTTGTGCGTAGTTTTTGTGTTTTATATAAAAGATAGTACAAATGTAATGTAGTCACAGAGAGAGCAGGTAGCTTATGATCAAAGGAGTGATTGGCGGCAGTAAGCTGATCGTCAGTGACAGTAAAATCGGTAGTAAATTGTTCGCATCATTACGGTATCATATGTTGTGCAGTGAAGCGAGTCATACTGTATCTATATACAATAGCCAAAACGGATTTTGAAAACCCCAAACAGCAGCAAGAACACACAGTACAAACTTCACCTGTAGTTGCCATGTTAGCTGCTATGTGTGTGCGTAAAACTGGCGACACGTCTTCACAGATTTCTTCAACACAGGGAGGTTGTGTGAAGGATTCGTTGTCTAACAGTACCAGGAAGAAACACAAAAGTTTTAAAATGGTTGTGGGAAGAAAAACCAGCCAAACTGTCAAAGAAAAGGAAACTTTAGTTGTAAAGGACAAAGAAGAAGAGAGAATACCTCCGATGAAAGTACAAGACGATGAAGATGGCCATTTAGTTTATCGTAAAGGAGATTACCTTGATTCAAGATGTGGGTATTAATATATAAATATATATATGTGTGTGTGTGTGTGTTTATCATGTTAGTGTGTATGTAGTAATAGTTATCAATACACCTGCTGAAAACAAAATTACAACTTTCCATTATCAGTCAATAGTGAGTATAGTATGGCAGGTTATTAAAGTGGTATACATTACACATTAGACTATATATATATATCAGTTGTTATTGATAACAGGTGTCCTGTTTATCTCATTAGTGGTTTATATAGTACCTCCTTTGGGGTTGTATTGCTGACACATGCTTTTGTTCAATGTACATTTTGATGTATTAGTGTGTGTTTTTTCAGTCTATGCTACTGTACATTTTCATGTTATTTTTTCTCTTATATATATCAAATGCTAATATTCAATGTTATTTTATACACAGATGAAATCATAAGAACTCTCGGTGAAGGCACATTTGGCAAAGTTGTCTGTTGTAATGATCGGTATGTTCCCATATCATTATATATATGTATGTATGTATGTATGTATGTACATGTATGTATATGTATCTATGTAGATATGTAAATGATGTGTAGTTAGTTAATAAATTGTGTTATTTTAGTATATTTGCCATGTGTTGTATAACATGTTTCAGTTGCCATTTCAAAAAGTAACATCTTCATATTTGTACATACAGATATACATCACACATGTAGTATTATAACTAGTAGTATCACAATATTGTTGTTAGTATGTATATATGTATATTAGCGACACTTTCGATAAGTTAGTGATAATTTCACTATATCCACTCTAATGTCAGTAAATTATAATCAGTATATTTGGTGTATATGGTTAGTATATTTGGCATAAGATTAGTATATGATCAGTATATCCACTGTATGATTCATTAGTATATATGTTAGTGATATTTTCAGTAAATCCTTTTTGTAATATCTGACATTTTATTAAATTAATATTGTGATAGTATATATATCTAGTGGTTGGTGTAGTTGTATTCCACTTGTTACTAATGGATATTACTTATAATACTTACATCTTGTTCAGGAACTAAGAACAAATTATACCTTTTAGATATCTGTTTGTGAACACTGGTTACTTTGTGTGTGTGTGTGTGTGTATGTGTGAGTGTTTATTGTCTATGTAAAGTTTATTGTAATGATTTTGACTGCCAGTCACAAACACATACAGTATATATATTATGTATATATATATATTCAAACATGGCTACCTGCCAAACATAACTAATGATGTAGTGTACACTTGTATGGTGCCATCTGAAGAGTTGTGACTATTGATTCATTTAGATGTTATGTTTACCCACAAATACTAGAAAAGTGGGCGTTAATTAGAATAATTGAATCTCACATCATGTATCTATCATGGTTTGCCCTTAGTTTCTATAGTATATTTATATGTACATATACTTGTGTACAAATGTACATATATATATACATACATACATACATACATACATACATACATACATACATATGTACACCAGTAGATGTGGTAATAGTCTATCAAATTCTCAAATATTGTACTAAATGTTCATTACACTTGAAGAACTCATAAAATATTTTAAACCTGCTTTGATTGTACGAGTTCATAAATGCTAAATAATAAACACATTGTAGTGGTTGTTAATGATATTCATAGTTTTTAACTTGTAGCATTCATTATTATAACACTTTGTTATCAATCTAGGATGTTGTTATTTCAGTTTATTGATATATAATTATATTACATATATAACTTATCTCACTAACTGTCTGTTAAACTACCTCATTATAAAGTATAGTTTAGTTAGTAGTACTAATTAATGTTAACCTTTTTATTGATCAGTACTATCTATATAATTATAGTGTTACTAATGTACTATTCTATTTATAAGTATGGTTTATATTTTATATATATATATAGTGTTACTAATATACTATTCTATTTATAAGTACGATTTATATATATATATATTATATATAGTGTTACTAATGTACTATTCTATTTATAAGTATGGTTTATATTATATATATATATATATATAGTGTTACTAATATACTATTCTATTTATAAGTACGATTTATATATATATATATTATATATAGTGTTACTAATGTACTATTCTATTTATAAGTACGATTTATATATATATATTATATATAGTGTTATATACTAATTACTATTCTATTTATAAGTACGGTTTATATATATTTATAGTGTTACTAATGTACTATTCTATTTATAAGTACAGTTTATATTAGATATAATATGGTACTAATTAGTACTATAATTACTGCATTTAATGTTTTATAGCTTCATATGGTTTTGTGGTTATAGTAATATAATCTAATATATCAGGTGCACAGGGGATTTGTTAGAGTTCTTTTCCCATAATATAGTTTATCATAACAATATGTAATTATATAACAACAACTTAATGAACTTCATTTCAAAATCATTGTAGGGCACTATTTAGAATAATTTTTGGGTTGGCTGTCCTTGCATGTGGGCATTATTTGGAATCAATGTTTGTGGGCATTAATTAGAATTGTTTTCCACACAACAGATTATCATGTCGTGAAGTTGCAATAAAGATAATTAAAAATGTTCCGAAATATCGAGCAGCAGCAAAAATCGAAATAAGAGTTTTAGAACAGATCAAAGATATTGTTGAAGATGGCCAAGAGTAAGTGGGTGTGTCTGTCATGTGACAATATTTAACTCTTTTTTTTCTTAATAGATTGTGTGTACAGATGAGAGATTGGTTTGATTATTATGGACACATCTGTTTAACATTCGATATGTTAGGTCTTAGTGTATTCGACTTCTTGGTATGTTATCTGTCTGTTTGTCTGTCTGTCTGTCTGTCTGTCTGGGAATAAATACTTCCCAATGAATACTGTTTATGACTTAGTTATCTACCTCAAGTCCCAGTGGCTTAGTTAGTTGGTAGAGCCTGGAGAGTAGTGTTGTGGATTCAAGTGTGTCGGGGATTTTAGCATCTTTGCTTCAAATAATTGTTTTCATATATCATTATGTATTTTAAACATTTGATCTGTTCAATTCATTGCCCATTCTCTTCTCTTAACAGAAAGACAACAGTTACCATCCTTACCCATTAACTCAAGTCAGACACATAGCATGGCAACTAGTGAAAGCAGTTCGATGTAAGTATAATATAAATAATATCATAGATAGTCAGCCATTTCATAACGGAGGGTTTGCAAAGTCATCATAGATCTCAAATTTAAAATTGTTTTCTTGTAAACAGGAAAACGAGAATGTTATCATTACACATATTGAGCTTCTAGTATAGAGAATTACTAATGTTTTCCATAAGACAGCCAACTTAATTTTGTACCAGGAGATGATGTCGTTTGATATCAAATTTATTTGGCTTCTGGTTATATAATATTCTGTATGTCTCATTATAGATCTTCATCATACAAGATTAACACACACCGATCTGAAACCAGAAAATGTACTGTTTGTTAGTTCAGACTATGACATGTACTATGATGCAAGAAGAGTGAGTAAACAATATCTATCTATTCATCTGTGCATCTATCTATCAATCCATCCACTCTGTCCATTCATCTGTGCATCTATCTATCAATCCATCCCTCTATCTATTCATTTATCCATCCTTCTATCTATCTATCCACCCCTCTATCTATCTATCCATCCCTCTACCTATCTATCCATTCATCAATCTATATATTAATTCTCTAGAAACAAGATGTTCGAGTAGTAAAGTCGACAGATATTAGATTGATTGATTTTGGATCAGCCACATTTGATGATGAGCATCATAGTACTGTAGTATCAACAAGACACTACAGAGCGCCAGAAGTTATATTAGGTAGGTATGGTTCAATAGTGCCGTGTTTACATGAACCCAGCTAAGTTTGGTATCCACTTAGTTCTCCTCTTAAATACTGCATTTGTTTGGGTTCCTGTACAAGATGGCCTATTGATGAGATGTTTGATGATCATATGTTAATGTTACTTGTTTATCTATTAATAGAACTAGGTTGGAGTCATCCTTGTGATTTATGGAGTATTGGATGTATAATGTTTGAGCTGTATAGAGGACACACTTTATTTCAGACCCACGATAATCTAGAACATTTAGCCATGATGGAAACAATTTTGGGACCTCTTCCTGGTAGATTTGTACGCGAAACTCGAAAAACCAAGTACTTTTGGCATGGAAAACTTGACTGGGATCCAGAAAGTCCTGATGGGAAATATGTCAGAGAGCACTGTCGAAAATTAAAAGTGGGTGTGACTTATATATAAGTGATATATAGAGGTATTTGAAATTTGGTAACCAGGAAGTGTACTAATAGCTCTTCCTGGATACCAAATTTCAAATGAGAAATAGAAATTATTTATAAGAGTTATTATATAATCAACACTTTACTTTTTCTCATATATAGCGATACATGATATCTGCAGATTCTGAACATGAACTTTTGTTTGATTTGATTGGACAATTATTAACATTTGATCCTCGAAAGAGAATAACAGCATCGGATGCTCTCAAACATCCATTTTTCGCTCCTCTAACGAGGTCCACACATCTCATCCAATCAAAACGTAGTTTATCAAGTCAAGGATCATCTAGCTCAAGTTCAAGTGATAATGAATAGTGGATTGTCCTCATCATACACATAACAAACATTTCACAGGCAATATTTCCATATTTGGCAGTCCTCAATTTGGAGTATAAATCATTTTTTTGTATTATAGTAATTAACAGGTCACATGTATGTCACAAGACTACTCCACCCATTTCTCTTCCACTGCAAGCACGTTTACTGGTTGGTTACCCACCAGTCATGTGATGATTGTTTTCCTGATCTAATGTATATATACGGGGAATGTAATAATTGTTGATTATAATAACATTTTTATGGAATTTGAAAGTGAATATTTGACATCCTACAATAAGATCTCTACTAACAATAGATAGGATGTCTGTACTAATCATAAACAATAGATAGGATGTCTGTACTAATCGTAAACAATAGATAGGATGTCTGTACTAATCGTAAACAATAGATAGGATGTCTGTACTAATCATAAACAATAGATAGGATGTCTGTACTAATCATAAACAATACATATGACGTCTGTACTAATCATAAACAATACATATGATGTCTGTACTACAATAGATAGGACGTCTGTACTAATCATAAACAATACATAGGACGTCTGTACTAATCATAAACAATAGATAGGATGTCTGTACTAGTATTATAAACTAGTATTATAAACTAGTATTATAATTAATAATAGCTAATGTCATCATTTAATAAAGTTCCTAATAGCATATAATACAAAACCTAATAATTAAAAGATACTTAATTAATCTAATCAGTCTTTTTATTCTTGGAACGAGATTTCTTAATAGGAGGAGGTGCTGATATGGTTTCTACAGAGCGTCCTCTCTGATAATTCAAGAATGTTACAAGCAACCACACTTGTAATAATAAGATGAATATAAGACCTCCAATACGAACAATAGGGTTTTTAAGATCAATTCCACCCAGTAAAACGGGATCTTCATTAACACCAAACCTATGAACATAATTGATTATAATAGTCACTCATCTTGTCTAACCTACCATAGTGTGAGCACAGATAGTACAACACTCAATACTCGTGCAGTAATAAACAACACCCACCATACCTGAAAACTAAACAAGAAATACTAGTATATACACAATGAAAAGATAGTAATTTACTGGGAATAGATCACTCTAACAAAACAGTACTATGAAAACTACATTCTACTACACAAGTAGTACAGAATGCATTCATCACAATGCAGTACATGATATGAATATGGTGTTAGTTACTAACTAGAAACATCACTCTATTGTGAATGCATATACAAAGTTTTTCACTTTCATGTGATATAATATTGTACCATACTGACCCAGTTTTAGCAATATCATCTCTTCCATGATAATGAAGCAATCTTGAAGAATGAAACACAAACTCAACTGAATAATGACATACTAGAAGAATCAACGCAAGTCGCTGTAGACTAGAGAGATATCTTTTTGTCAGAGGAATGTGTGGGTGTGATATATACTTACTAGGTGACATAAGCTGCAACTATAATGAGAATAGATGTTGTATATAACACTAATTTAGAATATACTTCATCCTGTAAGACAGATAGATAGATAGATTCATGAAGACCGATAGATAGATAGATAGATCTACCTTCTTAATTTTCATGAGATAGAGTTCTGGATAGCAATGAAACCAAAAACCCATTTGTACGAGCATAAAGAACTTGTGTGAGAGGCTGTGTATATAAATGACATCATATGACATCATGTGACATCACAAGAGCTTACGTCATAAGTGTATGAGGATAACCCTCCCAAAGTGACTTACAATAGTCAAAAAAATATCCTTCCTTTAAAAAGAAAAGAAATATTGAAAACCGTGAATATGTAATTATCACTTGCTTTAATAATGTGATCCATTCCCCAAATAACTGACATTAGATAAAATACTACCATTGAGCCCGAATCAAGATATTTAGAGGTCTTCGTCTTTGAAAGATGAAGTCTACGTACAGTTTTCTGAAATAAATAATCACGCTAATATATGAATGAATTAATAAATAGATGTAATGAGGATAAATAGAACTGCTGGTTAAGAGATATAGACAGTAGAATAGGAGAATGGAATAGAAGTATGTATGAATACATGGAAGAATGGATAAATAGAATAAATATATATTGAAATAGATACATAGTTGACTTATGAAAGAATATATGGCTTCCATAAATGTGATGATAAATTAACTGACAGATAGATAGATAGTAGAATGGAAGGTTCTCATAAATAGATGTAATAAGAATAAATAGTATATAACAAACCTCCCATATATATTCATGTATTAAGGCATGTAATATAATCCATATTAATGAATAGAACACCACATTATACAAATCCCCGCCTCCATATTCGTACATCGTCATAGCATCAGGTTGAATATCCACTCTGGAACTTGTAGGATCTAAATTACATAATTATTTTAATTAAAGGATGGGAAGTATAATTACCGATCTCTTCCTCAACTTCAACTGATTTATTATACTGCAAAAATATGAACTTCGATGCAATCTGATTAGTCGCCTGGAATATATACACACATAAACACTAATATATATATATATATGTGTGTGTGTATTGTAATGTACCTGTGGAATTAGGCCCAGGAATATTACTACACACACACAAGATATAATGTCAGCATGATTCTGTATCATGAAGTCATGACTGAATACTGGAGGACCGTCTCCTCTCGAATGAGGTCTACGGAGTCTTGATGCTGCTAGAGCCATCTAATAAATATATATAATGATAATTATATTAGTACTGTGTACTATACTTACTGATTCTTTTTCATTGAAGATAATGGAGGCAATGACATGTGCAAGGATAAACCACGCCTATTTATAGCCACGCCTTTTTTAGATTTGCAGTTTACAACTTTACATTCTGCGCAAAACTTATGATGAGAGAATCGTTTATTTATCTGCTAATTCGCAGTCTTTAAACTGTTTTTCGCTTTTATATTAACTTATCTTGCTATGTAAAATGTTATATTGCGATACGATATATTCTACTAGCGATATTTGCGCGATCGTTTATTACACTATAAGATGTGTTTCTATTCAATAAATTACAGAACCATTGTAGAAATGACTTATATAATAATCTACAATTGTACTAGAATAAATGCGATCAATTCTTTGTTCATTTATAAATAAGTGTTTTGTTTGTGTGGGTGTTTCAATCAATAGTAAATAAATTTAAAAAATTTGGCCTGATAATCCAGTGTAAATTGATTAAAGTTTAAGTGTTGTTCGACAGGAAGACAAGAACCTTGAAATTACTTCGATCAGTACTTGTTGTAACATCAGAGGGCCACATAAGGCTCGCTACATCATAGAACACACAAAACTTGCCTCTTTTATCTGTAAGTTAGCGAGTATTGAATGTAAAACGGGACCGCTATTATCATAATTGCCACCATCTTATATTAACATATTAATCAATATTTTTTGCCTTTTTATCTCTCAATTTTGATATTAGAGTTGCAAGATGTCTTTAAAAGTATCGTCCGGTATCGGAAACACAAACACATCCCTTCCTCAACCGATTCTTCCCCCAATTCCTTTGTTACCCTCGACAACCTCATCTTCCATCCCTCCTCCCTCACAATCTACACCTTTACCACCTATCTCAACAATCAGTACACCAAACACGGGATCAACATTTAACAATCCTTCTATTGACATACAGGATAACAAATGTACAGATAATAATAATAATGAGAATGAAAATGAGAGGTGATCTTTATCATTAGGAACATAATTCTGATATACATGTACATGTACATACACATGTATATATATATATATATATATATATGTATATATATAATATATATACATTCACAAACACACACACACACTAGCACACACACATACACTCATAGCACACAACACACACACACACATACACACACATACATAATATCGCTTCCTATATATGTTCATTGACCTCTCCATATATGGTATGTAATAACATGATGTGTGGTTAATTAGTTGTTGTAACCTAAACTTGTACGTCTTCTGTCAACAGCTTATGAATACTTTTATTATCAACACTACAGTCTTTAAATTCTATTTATAGCATTGATGGGTTTCATCCGAGACTAGTTCTACGATTGAAAACCAAACGAAGTGATGGGAATAATATTGAGCCAACAAATAATTTAACATTTGAAAAACAGGTATATACATCCAACTATCCATCTATATATCTATCTATCTATCTATTTATCTATCTATCCATCTATATATCTATTTATCTATCTATTTATCTATTTATCTATATATCTATCTATCTATCTATCTATTTATCTATCTATTTATCTATCCATCCATCTATATATCTATCTATCTATCTATTTATCTATCTATTTATCTATCTATCTATCTATATATCTATCTACATGTATCTATCTATCCATCCATCCATCCATCTATCTATCTATCTATCTATCTATTTATCTATCTATCTATCCATCTATCTATCTATCTATCTATCTATTTAGGATATATCAAAGAATGATTCCTATTGTTGGGTGTGTCATGAGGGTGGAGAGGTTTTATGTTGTGATAAATGTCCTCGTGTGTTTCATATTCAGTGTAGTGGAATTAGCACACCTCCTGATGATGATGATGAGTGGGTGTGTCCTGTATGTAAGGTTAATGATATTCATAGTTATTGGATTACTAATAATTATATTTATAATCCATTGACAGAATATTTCTCGTAAACCAAAACGTTCTCGTCCTAGTGGATTACGAGAACTATTGTTACTAGCTGTGAAGAGGATGATGTTTCCAGGGGTAATGAATATTATCTATCTATCTATCTATTCATCTATCTATCCATCCATCCATCCATCCATCCATCCATTTATCCATGATCCATTCATTCGTACATTCATTTTTTTTGTGCTTTGTCTAAATTAGACTGAGATATTTCAAAAAAGTGTTCCAGAGGATATTATTGAGCATTATAGGGAATATATATTCTATCCAATGCATCTCGGAATGATTAAACAGGTATGTGTGTTTGGAAGTTATGACATCATCATCATCATTATTAATAATATAGAAAGTTGTGTCTAATCGTTTCCAATCAACAAGGGAGTTCCTCCATGAAACTGAGTGGATTCTACATAATTGTATTATATATAATGGAGGTATTGTTTACAAACACATATTGGTTACTAATATTATTTATGTGTTTACTGAACAGGTAAACATGCTTTAACTAAAATTGCAAAGGGAATTGTGAAAGTTTGTAAAGAAGATGTAAGTGTTTGAGTTATTAATAACTATTAATAACTTATAATATATTAGATGAGAGAGATTGAATTGTGTCCTAGTTGCTATAGTCTAACAGTTAAACAACCTTTTAACTGGTTCTGTATTCCGTGTGTGAGTATATTACATCACAATAAATTATACTACATCATATTACATCATATTACATCATAATACATCATATTACATCATATTACATCATATTACATCAATTACACTTCTTAATTATATATATGTATTACATTACATTAGAATCCACCTCATCGTGTTGTACTTGCTAAAGTTAGAGGTTACCCTCTTTGGCCAGCAAAGGTAAGTACATATGTATGCATGTACATAAATAGTATAATTATAATTACGCAGACATGTATATTATGTTAAATTAATTAATTAATAATAATTATAATTATATTTTTCCACTAGTTAATTAGTGAAACTTCTGATAAATGTGATGTCAGATTTTTTGGGCAACACGATCGTTCTCTTGTTCAACGTTCCTGTATACAAGATCTAAATGGACCTCCGCCCACCCCCTCGACAAAGACAACACATTGGACCATAGCAATGGATGAACTTAGTAATTATCGTCAGAATATTAACCAAATGGTACAACAAATGGCATCTGGGAAGACCGCAGAGCAGTTTATAACAGAGAAGATTGAAGAAGCTCCTAAACAGCCATCCATCAAAGATTTAACTAAGTTACCACGTATTCCCAAGAAAGAGAAATCAGAAAAGATAGGTGGACGAAGTGTGAGTGTTGCCCCGCCTGTTATCCCACCTGTTAGTGACCAAAATGGATTTCATAATGATGATAAGGAAACTCATAAACGTGAAATATCAGTCCCTCCGTCTTTTACTGTATCTAATCATATCCCCTGTTCACCTCAGATCGTCATGGTTAATCCATCATTCTCAGAATCTGAAGATTCCACTATACATGGCAACACTGCAAGCTTTCCTCATTCCCACGATCCTCATTCCAATCCTTCCAGTCCAGGGAGTGACGTAGGATTGAGGATTGACATAGCCGGAACCGAACTGGATCAAGCAAGGAAAAATGAAAAACGAATTGCCCCCTCTTCAAATCGTACCATGCTAAAAGGTAACAACAAGAAGTCTCGTAATACAGTCAATGAATCGTATTATGACGCTCAGTATGGTACAACAATGGATGTACAAATGATAACACCAACTGCATATAGACAATCACAAAGCCGTCCTGGAGAGGTTCTATCACTCATCACTCATAATCTAGCAGAGAGAAGAGCTCAAGAGCTACGAGATCAGATCCCATCCAGTGGTACTAGTACTCCAGGAGGTAGTCAAGATGGTGACATGTCAATGGAGAATGCATTCAGTACTATATATCAATCTGATAAGCTTGCTATTGCTGTTGTAGATCCAGATGCTAAAAGACAACCAAAAAGAAAAAAAGACTTCAAGACTTCACCAACTAAAAAATCAAAACGATTAATGAATAAGACTAACGATCGTGACACACCCCCTCCATCATCTATATATGAGAGTAACACATCTCTTGTAACAGGATACGAGTCATTTGAATCAAATGGATTTATTACAGGGAATGGTCAAATGAGTCAATCCAGTTACAGTATAGAGGAACTTCCCCCTCTACAAGTGGGAGAAGGGTTACTAGGGGATACCATGAGAACTGTTAATAATTCATTTACAACACGACTAGATGGATTAATGGGTAGAAATGATGATATGGGATATCAATACTTCTCTGAAAAGGTATTTAAGTAATAAACGTATTATATTAAAATTATACATTAACATTTCTCAGATGATGTCATCTATAAAAACTGTTGTTAATGAGATGTTAGGAATGTTTGAGTCTAAAGGGAAAATGGGAGCTAAACAAATTAAAGAACATCTACATTCAGCATGGCCAGTACCTGACTCAAGATCCCAACTGGAGAAACTTCGGGCAGAGCTTCATCAAGAAATGAGACAGTCTTTAGAAATGGTGTGTTACCATAGTAATAAATTGATAATTATAATATTTTCATCGTATGTACATACAGGTTAGAACTAGTGCTGAGATGGAACGTCAACAAGTAGTATCTGAAGTACGTAGACAAGTGGAGGCTGAAAAAGAAAGAGCAATTCAGGAAACAAAGAGAAAGAAATGGGTAAATGTCATGTGATTTTATTATACTAATCATGTGATTATCATGTGATCATTTATTACAGTGTAGCTATTGTTGGAAAGAGGCTCAATATAATTGCTGTTGGAATGCTAATTATTGTAACGAGGCATGTCAGCAATCTCATTGGCCGGAACACGTTACAGTATGTATGCAAGTACAGCAACAAGGTGCAGTATCTCAGGGGAGTGTACCACGTACTCCTGGACCTGTAGAATCAGTGTACGGTACCATGTATCCATCTGTACCTTCAACAGATGGAATAGAACCTGTTATGAGTGTAGAATCTATTCCATCAAGTCACTCTCGTCAAGGATCTCTGAGTGAACAAGTACAACCAACATACACAGAGGAGATCGCTCCAACTGAAAATCCCTTGAGCATTTCTGAAAGAGGTCCTGATGTCATAGCAACCACTGTTCCCGAGATGGAAAGTATCCCCGATATGGAATACAGTATGACAACAATAGAACGATGTCCTAATCACTCTGCTCTCATGGTACATGCTTCCCCTGTCTTGATATCACAGACATCAAACCAAACTCTTCCATCCTCTGGAAATTCTTTACCTCTACAATCCCAACCAATTAGTCCTGCCACACCCCCTCAACCATCAGACAATCCACCATCCCTTCTCCACATTGGAAACACATTCAGTTGGCCTTATCAACAACCTATTGGTAACATGTCACATGACCTTTCACAGACACTCCCCCTTTTACCTCAAGTCCCAGCTCTCACACCTACCACCCAACCAAACACATTCTTTCGTGTATTCTAAATATACTTATAAATTTGATAATATAATATTATTATAATATTATGTGTAAATAATAACTTATTATAATAATATACAATATATTTTAGATTTTCAATTACCATAGGACTGCAGAATATTGTTATTTGTGTTTTTAGTTCAATACAATAATTAATCATTTGGTGTATTTTTCTTGTCTCAACAGAAAATTTATTAAAATCATTAATTATAAATAATTATGACTGTTGTATTCTGTATGAAAGTGAATGATAATACTATAATCAGGTTCATCAATAGATATTTGTTACTTTTAATAGAAACATATTGTTACTATTTAATATTATTAATAGTGACAATACTATTCTATTAATAACAACTATTAATAGTAACAATACCATTCTGTTAATAGTAACAATATGTTTCTATTAATAGTAACAATACCATTCTGTTAATAGTAACAATATGTTTCTATTAATAGTAACAATACCATTCTGTTAATAGTAACAATATGTTTCTATTAATAGTAACAATACCATTCTGTTAATAGTAACAATATGTTTCTATTAATAGTAACAATACCATTCTATTAATAGTAACAATATGTTTCTATTAATAGTAACAATACCATTCTATTAATAGTAACAATATGTTCCTATTAATAGTAACAATACCATTCTATTAATAGTAACAATTATGTTACTATTATTTTACCCCACAGATCATCCATAACATCATATAGTTCTGCATTCTCTAATGCATTACCACCAGCTAGTTCTATTTGAATAGATAGATAGATAGATAGATAGATAGATAGATAGATATAAACAAAATCCCAAACTCACCAAATTTCTCAGCAAGATAACGTGCAATGTTACCATTGCCACTCAATACTTTACCCTCTGTGTGTAACACTGGTAATATACCATATGGAGATTCTACATATAAAAGATATAGTAATAATGATATAGTTTATATACAGTATAATATTATAAATATGATTCTATTTACTGCAGATCACTGCTACAGTACCTTCTCTTGCTTTAGCTACTCCGTCAGGTATTGCGACTCTTTCATCTTCAAATTCAATGCTTTTATATGCAAATATTAGTCTCAAAAGTTCTCCTCTTCCTCTCGCATTTATATATATCATCTTGTAAGCTATAAGTAACTATGATCAGTTTCGTAAATCGGCAACCTGATCATTTTTTTAATTTGTTGATTTTGTGTGCGCATGGGCAGAATTCAAATTCTCAAGCAACCCAGTAAGAGACCTAGAAGACAGTATGGAGAAAGAAGTAAGTGTGAATTGAGCTATTGGTAAGCAAATCCACAGCTTTTAAATAGTAAATACCAGGTATACAGATTACTATGACTAACAACTGCTTGTTGTAGTCACGGAATATATATTTATTTTCTTTACAGCAACATGTTACAAGAAAGAAATGAGAAAATTGAATTTAAAAAAAGTATTGTAGGTGAGTGATGTTATTAATATACATTCCTCAACTCAACTGTGGCGAGTTGAGTTGAGTGGAGTTGCGTATCACTGAGTCTAGTATTGCTAGTTCTGTTGCTAGTACTGTTGTATTGAGTTAAACTAGGTGTGGATGTATGTTTCTAAATACTATCTTATTTTTTGTATTGAGCTTCAGACACCATGAGCTTTAGACGGCAGATTATAGGACAGTAATTTAGTGATATATTTTCATACAATGTTTAGTACAATACAACTGTATTTTAATCCAATTCAATCTCATATATTGTATTTTTAATTACTAATATTTACATAATTTTATACTTATTATACTTCATATCTTATGTGGAGTTATCAAGAAAGAAATCCACTTTCAAATTTAGTCAATTTTTCATAAATTAGTAAGAATTAATAAATAACCACTCCCTTAGTGTGAATTGCCATTAAAAAGGTGAGAATTGTTAATGAATTGGAGGTCACTGTACAAGATGAAGGGTATGGGATGAAACTAGACAAGATAGTGAGTATCTTAGAAATATGGTAACTAACTACAGCATTAATAATACTGAATATTCTAGTTACTACATGTAGTGACATTATTACTATACTGAATACTGTACTAATACCACTTTGGAAACATAATAAGGACATCATTATATATCTCTTGAAACAGTTTCGGCTCCATCAGAAACAATTGATTTCCAATGAAAAATCAATACCAAAGGCTATAGTTCAAGGTGAAATTCAAATTTCGAGAGAATACTAAAATGCTCACGGTTCTAACAGATAATATTATTGATCAAAACCACTTTGGAAACATAATAAGGACATCATTATATATCTCTTGAAACAGTTTCGGCTCCATCAGAAACAATTGATTTCCAATGAAAAATCAATACCAAAGGCTATAGTTCAAGGTGAAATTCAAATTTCGAGAGAATACTAAAATGCTCACGGTTCTAACAGATAATATTATTGATCAAAACCACTTTGGAAACATAATAAGGACATCATTATCTAACTCTAGAAACAGTTTCGGCTCAATCTGAAACGATTGATTTTGCAATGAAAAATCAATACCAAAGGCTATAGTTCAGGGTAAAAATTGCAATTTCGAGAGAATAC
Organism: Petrosia ficiformis; assembly: GCA_947044365.1. Lineage (NCBI taxonomy): Eukaryota > Metazoa > Porifera > Demospongiae > Haplosclerida > Petrosiidae > Petrosia > Petrosia ficiformis. The sequence goes on along the minus strand of OX345641.1, from coordinate 8,039,970 downwards.
TAAAATGCTCGCGGTTCTAACAGATAATATTATTGACCAAAACCACTTTGGAAACATAATAAGGACATCATTATCTAACTCTAGAAACAGTTTCGGCTCAATCTGAAACAATTGATTTTGCAATGAAAAATCAATACCAAAGGCTATAGTTGTATTTAGGTATTATCACTACCTGTTAATGTTACTATGAATAGAATAGTATTGGGACTTGGATACCGGTAACTGTTCCTCCCCATCAAATATGATCTGGCAGTGGCTCCAAATGACCTCCAGCGCACCACTTTGGGATTTGTATTTGATTTTTAATAAACTAGTAATTTTTATATTAAACTAAAAATGGATTGCAGTATGGCTCTTAATTAATTTCTTTATCAAAATAAAAATATTAACATAATAATATATATATATATACACTAAATATTAGAGTCATCACGTCACCCTGTATAATAATAATAATAATAATAATAATAATAATAATAATAATAATGTTAAATACCTCACATAATAGTTATAATATACTCACCTGATAACTGTTTCAACATCCCATTAGCAATTCTTGTTAATCCTGGGTTGTGTTGTATATTCAATACCTCACAGAACTGTACTAATATATCTGGACTGTTGAAGACGTCAAGAGATCTATAAACCTCATCTACTAGCTTGCTGGCTTTCTGGAATCGAGAGAGTCCTACAGTAGTTAGTACATTATCTTTGACTGGATCAGGAATAAGACCAGCTGACCACAGGTCTACAGCTAGTTTATCAGGATCTGATATAATACCTAGTAATTCTGAAATGTGTCTCCTGAGTATATATTGAGGAGAAGTGTCTCCTGTAGAGGATGAGGTTGTGTTGGAGGTAGTTAGTTTGACAGGTGTGGTTATCACAGGAACTATAGTATAGAGAAATTATAATATTGAATGTAATAATCAATAATGTATGTATATATTATCAGTACCTGTAGTGTGTGATGTGGTATGAGAGGATGAAGGTACGTGTGATCCTGTAGTGTGTGATGTGGTATGAGAGGATGAAGGTACGTGTGATCCTGTAGTGTGTGATGTGGTATGAGAGGATGAAGGTACATGTGATCCTGTAGTGTGTGATGTGGTATGAGAGGATGCATTGTAGTGTGATCCTGTAGTGTGTGATGTGGTATGAGAGGATGGATTGTAGTGTGATCCTGTAGTGTGTGATGTGGTATGAGAGGATGCATTGTAGTGTGATCCTGTAGTGTGTGATGTGGTATGAGAGGATGGATTGTAGTGTGATCCTGTAGTGTGTGATGTGGTATGAGAAGATGGATTGTATGTAGTGTGAGATAATAGAATCACACACAACACTTAATAAATAACATTATGATATGTATACCCTCAACTAATCATACTATATATGAATATAATTTAATTTAGTTCATAACATCACACCACTATTTAATGTTAATAACATATCTACTGACCTTTAGGTCTCTCTATCCAACACATCATGTCAGGTGATACTGGACCATCGCTATGGTTACACTGAACCATACGTTTATCATGTGACAGAACACAATAGTGATCATTAGAGGGACAGAGACGACAACGAAATCCAATTCTAGGAGACTTTATCCCTGTGTGTTTAAACCTCTTCACTACTCTATCGACAGCATTGCGGGTAATCTCTCGAAGATCGGAGCAATATCTTGTAGTACTACAGGAGTAACAGATTTCTATCCATCTCTTTTTGTCTACTAGTTTCACAAAACCTGGTATATCTATTTTACTATCTGCTACAGTTACTTGTATCACGTCACGACATTGAGCGATATCTTTTCGTAACTCAAAAGTAAAGCTTTTTCCACATTTTTTCTGAAACACTTCCACTACAAAAGTGAGAAAGAAACCATGAGGTAGAATCTGTTCATCCCAAGTGAATACAAGAGGAACACAGCTCATTGGGAATGGAGTATCATCGGATGGAGGATCAAGTGACAATGCACTGGGAAGAAAGTATTCATCATCTCCGATATGAACAGTAATCTTGAGACACTCCAGTAGCTTCAGGAAATCATCATCAGATAGCTTTTCTTCACTGGTATAAAGATCATGAAATACAGTGGAGAGAAAAGACTTGTTAAACAATCCTTTCTGTCTTAATCTGTCGCTCTCTCTTGTCGGACCACTTCCTGGATTAATAAACGAGGCTTTGATTAACCTGGATAATCTATTAACGAGTGGATACATTTTAGTAAATACCAGGTCAGGAACATCATTTGGGTGGTAAAAAAGTAATGAAACTTTGTCAAAGAACTTCAGAGCATTTTCTACTTCACTCCTTCCCATTCCGAATATTTCTCCTCTCCTGTAGCATTCTGATTTTCGAACAATACCTCCTGTTTTGTCTAAATCGAGGTGGAATGCTAGCCACTTCAAAGGTACATCAATCACATCTCCTGTTTCCTTTACTGCCTCTAGAATACATTTCTGAAGCTCTTCAGTGTATTGTTGGCGTTCCTCTCCATCTGGAGCCGTAGCATCCACAGCAAAGATTACCTCATCTGAGGACTTACGAATGAGAACACGATTGTACTTTTGATGTACCTTTGTCAGCTCTTTGTTGATCTCTTTAAGCTTTGCTTCACTGTTGATTCCCAGCTTATCTTTGCGTGTACCAACTACCATCACCCAGGGGATAAATTTGCCAGAGGTTGCTTGAGCAACAGCTTCTGCCATTTGACAAGCCCTTTCTATAATCTCTCGATTAGAAAGTGTCAAATGATCTGGAAGTGTATATACATCTTTTCCTTTAGCGTAGAAACGTACTTTTGGCTTATCGTCAAGCCCTTCCGTTAATCGTATCACTACTATGTGAAGAGATTCATTACGAAACAAGAGAGGAAGTACGTCTAGAAACTGTGGTTGACCTCCAGAATCAAGCAAGTGCATCCAATCGACATCAAATAGCTCAGTCGATGGTTTGACTTTAGGTAGTTGCTTTTTGATTGATTTTACGGCTTCCGAATTACTAGTAATTTGAGGAGTCAAGTCAGGTTGCTGACGAGATTTGGTAAAGAAGTTTACCACTCTATGAAATATTCCATAGGAATCCTATCATAATATTAATATATTAATTATATTATAAGTTATAACATATTATCATATAGATAGCATATGTGAACACACACAGACACAGTTGTGATATACAAATTGACGTTAGTAGACTGATATTTTAAGAATTTGTACATAAAGACACACACGGTACTTACTGGTTTGTGTTGTGGTTCCTGTGTTTGGTGACTGGTTACACGATGACTCTCAACTTTCCTTGCTAACATCTTGATAAGTTCCTCATTATCAACTTCTGTTAACATCACACTTCTCCTTTCATCAGCTGTGATTCGATCGGTACTTACTGCACGAACAGC